>CM059196.1:39625324-39859797 GCA_030323885.1 Branchipolynoe longqiensis | reverse complement strand
CCCCGCGTCAGATTTCTTATTGTCATTACCGTATACTCGCGAAAGGATTACGATCGCCGAATAGATGAACTCTATTGACCATACACATCCGTCCTTTCGGTCGTCGAGTACGAAGAGAGTACCTATATTAGTAGTCTGGAATAAATTTTAAGGATTTCAGAATTCACTACGATTATTACGGTAATGCCAAATCAAGGTGCTATTTTAAGCGTTTTTGGTCCTCCACCCTCCAAATAAGATTTTTGGTACTAAGAATAGTTAATGCATTTTCAATGGCATGTCCCAAAAAGAAGCATATAATATCTTTGATTTGTTCCATTCACTCCGCTTTAATAGTGTCAATTCTTAGATCTGCTTAATCTACCCTTATGACAAATATAGCATTCAGAAGTCTTAACGGAACTCATAGAGTATTAATTTCAGGAAATATAACATTTCAGTCATTCGTACGACAGATCATAGCTTTTTACAGTAGCTAACTAGTTTAAACTCAAATCACCGTGTAAGACCTGTTTTACGTCACGCTACGTAAGACCAAGTGCATGTAACCATTAACTTAGATATTAGAAAAGTCAATGGGAAAGAAATGGGTCTGTTATTTGTTAGTGTGACATCCAGCCCCCACAGGTGAACTTTTTTTCAGTCTATGTCACGGTAGAATAACAAGACTATACAATTCCTCACCATGTTAATACTAATTTATCCATTTTATATAATTCATCCCTATGAAATGTAACAGAAGCATTCGTAAGCATAAGTGTCTATTTATCTTACCATAGCAATGCTACTGCAGTGTCTATCCCATCACCAACATGCCTGTATTTCTAAGGAATTAGTATTTTTATTAATGGCGCAACTTACGTAAGATGGTGGTGGTGCAAGTTTAGTAATGAATACCATCAGTTCTTATGACTAAACCTCGCAGAACCATGTCGAGCAGTTCGCAACCTGTCGACTTGTACTATGCTTCGTGTTAGTACAATGGTTAAGTATGGCGCAATCGTTATTTATTAGTCGAATGACCCGAAGCACTCAGATGTCCGCGTCTCCATCGATCCATCTGCGGTGTTCTTTGCTGTGATTGGTCAATTCTGCTGAATAAATTATAACTACCAATTATTGAATCCACATTGCATGCTTTCTGGCGCATAAATGTTCCAGTACCAATTTCTTGCGAATCTATTAAGTTAAGTTTTTATTTTGTTTTATTCACCAATAATTTATTAGTGCGTCAATCTTGGCCAAAACTGAAAAGATCGAACGGCAAAGGTCATTATGTACCTTCTATCATCTCCGTACGTCTCTAATTTGTTATTCATTTGCCACAAAAGCCAATTATGTAAAGTGCTCACCACTGTTACTATCGTGATTTAACGACTATGTATCATGGATCATATTTCCCGTAGATTCATTGACTATGATTTCCCAAAAGCATCTAAATAAATCCAACAAAATTTTTAGAACTTCACACAAATTAAATTCCTTATTCTTTGGAATACACCTCATGCATTTGTTAATCCAAATGGCGTACGCTTAAACTGAAATATATATATGAGTGTTTATCGCAGATTTTAGGTTTATTATCCTTATTCACCATAAGCAAATAATCAAAAATATCTTACATCCTGGGTAGAGGAAAAGCGTATCGAATCATTATCACATCTCTTATGGCGATCGTCAATGTGGCAAATAGTCCTGTAGGAGGGGCAGACCAACACGGAGACTAATAGGCGAATACAGTTATTTTTTATTTGGCTTATATCATCGTCGGTAAGACTACCGTAACCATAACTGAACCATAACTATACTTGGCTGGGCAACCCACCCTACCCATAATAATAATAATAATAATAAGCGATCAACGCTAATCAATAACATAGTTGAATCATCACAACCATCAAGAATAACAATAACAAAACATAATTGAATAATAATAATCGAATAATAATATCTAACAAAAAAAAAAAAGAGCAGAGGACAGGAGCAGGTGTTGACCGGTCGAGGCGAGCGAGGGAATGGGCCCCAGTCCTACGGGGAAGGGGCGAGGGAAGGTGGAGCGGGGGCGCCACCTGCCGGATTCGAACCAAAGCGGTCAATAGTACACCGCCAACTTCCAACATCGGGGGAGGGGGGTGGGGGGGTCACCGTCTGCGCCCACCCTACACCAGTATATCCTACATATACGTGTGTATATATTCTCAATACTACCGTAACTAAAGAAGAAAAGGAATATAACTATATTATAATATCATTATCTAGCTTTATTTTAGTTCTCTTTCTATCCTATCTGGGCCTATGGGCCAGGGCTGCCCGATACCCATAGCTTAACAGAGGAGAAATAGTTAAGGACTGCTCCTGGAGACTTTAAAGATTTAGACAGATACATAAGAAAGGAGAGGAGATCATAGATAGAGGGTTGTAGAGGTGATATATTATTGTTAGGACAGAAAGAGAAATAATGTGTTAAATGAGCCGTTTATTTTGCCACGCGCGCACTGCCAGCCCAGAGGTGAAGAGGTCGATGAGCTGACCATGGTGAGTCACTGTGTAGTCTGTGTAGAGGCAAAAATGACACTATCTTCCAGGCATCATTACAAGAGATTATTGCATATCAAAATCTAACACATGAAGGTCTAGCGTAGGAAATACCCAAATTAAATTACGCTCGGAGCAAAGTGTGATTGCCTTAGTTTTCATTGCATTACAGGATAGTGACCTACTGAGCGCATCAGCTAAGATTAAGGTAGAACCAGGCTTATGTCGAACATCCAACTCAAAATTACGGGCAGCCGAGAATAACCAGAGCTGTCGAGCACAGGCACACAATACCCTATCTTTCCCTTTGCCTGATGCCACAACAGACTGTGAAACGGCATTGTCAGTATTCACGGTGATGCAGAAATTCTGTGGGTCTGGCGGAAGCAGAGAGGCCACCGCGTGAACCAGGTTGAGGGCCTCGAGTTGTGCTGTAGAGAGATTCCTAGCAACAACCGAGGAAGGGAAGTTCACGGCATAGAAGTGAGAAGAGGAAAAAGCCCCCCCCCGCCACTGTCAAGGTGGCATCACATTCTATTGTAAAGACTGTGCGGGGTACTAAAGGGAGTAATTGAAGAGCATTGTAGCTGGCGGCAAACTTAACAAACCAGTCAAGGTCATCAAGAAAGTCTCTTGAAAATATATGCTGCCCCGTAAATGCCTTAAGGCTTCAAGAATCCTACTTGTGAATCTAGTTGATGGCTTAATACATTTTGACAGATGTAGTAGTTTCCCTGCCAAACTTTGGAGTTGCTTCCTAGAGGCTTTCACCTTAGCTTCCCAGGCACGACACTCCTTCAAGATTGCTGACCCACCCTAGACCCACCCTGGAGGGTCACGTGACCAGAATACTCGACGCTGATTGGCTGCTTTTTTCACAAAAACCACCCCATAGGCTTTAGTACGTTAAATAAGTCCTATATATATCTACTGTCCCTTCTAAAACGGGTCGGTTTCAACTCGTCGCGGTGGCCATTACTTACTAATGGTCGTCGTGTCGTTCCCAACCCGGACGGTTTCTTCACGTCGTCGCGGTCGCCATTATGTAAAGTCGTCATCTGGCAGCTGTAGTTGTGTAGGCAGGCTAATAGGATAGGAATCACTACAGGCAAGGATAAGAAAGACATAGTATAAAGAGTGCAGGAAGACAAGAAAGCTTGTACCCTCAGGTTTATTATTATATAGTGGTTTCTGGACCTGACATGGCATATCGCCCGACCATGCCCTCCAATGAATAGTAAGCATTTGTAGGTCCACAAATCAACATTAAGCATTCCTATGTCACTATGGCAACTGTGATCTACCCGCCACCATGCCTTGGGTACTTTGGCCTCACCTGTCCTGTTGTGTCTGTGTGCTTGGTGATCCGTGACTAACAGTTGGGGGGGGGATAGACCAGTTCACATTCCTCACCAATGTGTTTTATCGGAATATTTTACTTCCTGGTCTGTCCTCCCGGACCGGAGCCCATGCCAATGTCCCCCCCCCCCCCCCCCCCCCCCCCCCCCAGCCCCGCCATAGTTATATTTGTTAAATTTTTGTTTTCAATGGACTCGTATATTGCTCGTTCTTCTGGTGTAACTTGAATGGGACAGAGGTCTGCAATGGTTTATCTGATTGCAATGAAGTTATCTATATAAACCTGAACGTTTTCTTGGCCTGATCGCAAAAATGAATTTAGTCCTTCATCAAGAGGTTGTCTGATGAGTGATGTTAGAATTCCAATATTTTCAAGATGAAGGATGTATTCTGCATCAAATTTTTGTGTGGAATGCGGTGATCTGTTCTGTCAAATTTGTCATCTTTACCCTTGATGCGCGAAAAGGAAGAAAAGCAAGGCGGGGGTGGAAGAAAGGCGTTTATTTGACGCCTCACACAGAGTATACAGAGGAGAGAAAGGCTCATGAGGAGCAATACAATGATGACAAACAGAGGAGAGAACAGGCTCATGAGGAGCAATGCAATGAAACAGCAATAAAAGGGGGCTCATAAGGAGCAAAGCGATGATAGGGCTCATGAGGAGCAAAGGGAAATGTACAGGGTAATCATAGAGTTCAAGCAGAGTCAATGTCTGAGGGTGGTCAGTGAGGGGGTGCCGAGGAGCCCTCCACCAAAGCGGCGGAGAGGGCTTGCGGCGCGCCCGAGGGGGCGAGGCGGGGCACGTAGGCGTGGACCGCCTCGGAGGTCCAAGTGCCCTGTGCCATAATCTCCAGGAGGGGCACCCCGGCGCGCTGGCAGGCCTGGGCGGCGCCTCGGCGGAGACTGTGGAGAGTGAAGGCCTCGGGCGTCGGCACTCCTTGGGCCTGCAGGGGCCCCCCGCAGCAGCGCAGTGAGGGAGCGCGGGTCGAGGGGGCGGCCGGAGGGCATCAGGAAGGCGGGCGCGTCCGGGTCGGCGGGGCACAGGGCGACGGCGCCAAACCAGGCCGCTACGGGGCAGAGGGTAGAGCCGGGGATGGCAGGGACGAAGAGGGCGACCGCGCCCGAGGGGCTGGAGATCATCTTGGAGCTTCGGATCAGGAGGCGGAGCCCTCCGGGCGCGGGGCGGGCGTCGTCGCGGGTGAGGGTGTGGGGGTCGCCCCATCCCTCGGGACTCGGGGCCAGCAGGTTCGACTGCCGAAGCATCCCGAAGTACCCGAGGAGGAGCGCGGCCTGAGGAACGAGCGAGGCGGGGCCCGCTCGCTCGAGGTGGCTGATGGTAAGGGCGAGCTGCTGTGGCGAGAGAGGGGGTGCCTGCCGCGGCACGTGTGTGGAGGACCGTTCCCCCCCTCGGCAGACATCCTTGGGAAGGCGGGCGTCAAAGCCCGAGGTGAGGCCCCCGGCGCCCTCGACCCAGGACCGGGCCCCCGAGACGGTGTTCTTGCGGCCCGGGAGCACGCAGCTGCTCACGTGGTTAAGGCGGGCGATGCGGTTCTCGCAGTCTTCCACGATGGCCTGGACTTTGTCGGGGGCGAGACGGATGGTCATCGCCTCGCTGTCGAGTGCGAACCCGAGCCAGGTCAGGCGGACAGTGGGCGGATGACACTTTCCGGGTGCCACGTCGAGGCCGAGGGCTGCGGTGAGGGCGAGGAAGGCATCGAAGGCCTGGCACGCCCTCAGGTACGAGCCCTCGCACCCGATGAAATCGTCGACGTAGACGAGGGCGTGGAAGCCCTCGCGCCGAATGATCCAAGCCACCGCGGAGGTGACGCGGACGCAGGCCGCGCCCCAGGAGCGGCAGCCGAAGGGGAGGGCGAGGTCCACGTACGTCTTCCCATCTAGGCATATCCCGAAGAGAGGGCAGGAGAGGGGGTCGGCACGGTGCTGGCGGTAGGCCCGGGATATGTCCGCCGACCAGACGTAGGCCCCAGTGCCTCCCGTGATGAGGCGGCGGCCAACGTCGGCGACGACGGGAGGGTGTAGGCGTGGGGTTCCCCGAGGTACTCGCGTCGGGGGATGCCCGAGTTCACGCTGGCGCCTCGGGGATAGGACAGGTCGACGATGACCCGCCTCTTTTCCGAGTCGGACTTGGGGCGGGTCATCATGGGGGAGACCTGCGTCCAGGGAGAGAAGGGGGGGGATAGAGAACGGGCCGATAAGGGCACCGAGGGCGAGCTCCGTGTCGACGAATGCCTGGATGTGCTTCAGGAACTCGGGGGGGGGGGGTGGGGGGGGGGGGGGGGCTCACGGTGGTTGGAGAAAGAAGGGCGGGGGAGGGTCGAGGCGGAGTAATTAGCGGGGAAGCCAAACTCGAGGAGGTCTAAGACGGTAGGGTCGGGGTAGCCCTGGAGGCGGGACCACCAGGCAGGGATGTGGAGGCCTGAGGGGAGGGGGATGCGGGCGGCCAAAGAAATTAGGTAGGCTCGCTTCCCGGAGGGCGGTGTAGGTGCGGACGAAGGCGAGGTACCGATCCCACGCCTCGCCGGAGGTATGGGGCCAGGAGGCGAGGATGGTAGGGCGGTAGTGGGAGGGGGTGGGGCCGCAGGAGGGGGCGGCGGGGAGGGTGGCCTGGAGGTCGGGGTCGATGACGTCGACGGTGGGCTCGTCGAGGGTAGGGGGGGGGGACGGGGAGGGGGGGAGGTGCGGCGGGGGGCAGCGAAGTCCTGCGGGGTCGGAGGGGGGTCAGGGGTGGGAGGGGCGGGTGGGGGGTCGGGGAGGTCGGGAGGGTGGTCGGAGGGGGGGCAGAGGAAGGCGGTATCGCCGGGGTCGAGGTGGACGTCGAGGGTGATGGTGAGCAGCGGGTGCTGGGCGGCGGTGGGAGCCTTACGGGCGGGGCGTTGAGCCCCGGGTGAGAGGTCGGTTCTCTCAGGCCCCCTCTCTACCAAGTCCAACGGAAATATGTAGTCGACCGGGATACCTTGTCGCCTGACCGAGTGCCGCGCCTCGGCGGAGGCCAAGATTTCCCGGACGGCGTCGGCCGCGGTGGCCGGGGTGTGTTGCGCCGGCTCCTCGTGGTAGGCCGGCGACGGGAGAGCTGCTGCTTGGGTGCCGAGGTGATGGTACCGCTCATACTGGGGTGAGCGGCCCCTGGCAGGGCCGCCGGCGGTGGCGGCGGGGGCCGGGCTCCGGCCGAGGCGCGCGCCCGAGGTGCGGGGGCGGGCGCGGCAGTGTAGGCGGCCTGGCGTCTAGGTGCAGGAGAGGGCGTCTCGGGGGCGGGCTGAGCCCCCCCCCCGGTCTCCAGGCCGTCGATCCGGGCATGGATGTCCGCAGCAGTCTGGCGCTGCTCCAGCTGGAGACGCTGGAGCGCCTCCAGTATGGCCGAGGTCTCGGCGCCCGAGGTGCGTCCCGAGGGCGACGAGGGAGACGCCGGCGCCGAGGCCGGGGACTCGTCCCGCCGCGGGGTTGAAGCCGGCCCCGGGGTGCCGTGGGCGGCCGCCCGGGAGCCCTTTCGTCCTTTCCCTTTTCCCTGAGGCATGGCGTAGCAGCGGTCCGAGGTGGAGGTAAGCCAAAGAAGAAAAATGGAGTAGAGCTGGAAGGCGGCAGGAGGGCGAGTGCCTGAGGGAGGCCGGCGGGCGGCCTTATAAGGGGAGGGGGACGGGCGACAGCAGCTGAGGTGTGAATGCTGCCGGCCCGGGGGAGGGCGAGAGGCGGTGAGCAGTGGGCGTCGGGTGAGGCGCGAATGCTGCGCGACAGGGGGCGGGGGGAGGGAGGGGCGCGCGGCGGCGTCGGGTGAGGTGAGAGCGCAGCGCGACAGCCCGGGGCGGGGGAGGGTCTCTTCCTTTCCTCGCATCAAACGTAATGCTTCGCATTACGACCAATCTCCATTCCTTGGGATCCGCAATGTCCATTTCCTTCAGTGTGGCATTCCGCAAGGCAGAAAGCCCTTTAAAATTGCCACAAGCCTGGATCCAATCTCTATCTTGTGGCTCGGATGTTGAACGCCACCATTTACCTCTTCAAATTTGAAATCGGCTCCTTCCCCTTCCCCTGTATATGGTATCCCACTTGTATTCATACTTCAGGTTTTGCGAATGAATTTTTTAGTTTTTACACTAGGTGGCGTGCATGTTATGATATTGGCGGGTTTGTGACCTAGCGGTCACTGGCTGCAGAACTGCAGCATTAATAAACGGCGCCGTTAAAACGGCCCGTTTTTGGCGTGTTTTTTTTTTGTGGGGGGCTTTCCTTCTCACTTCGTCCAGCTTGAGGGGTGGTAGGGGGGGTGGGGGCGTGGTGCTCTTCGCGGTGTCTTGTGCTGTGGTGGTGTGGGCGGCAGTGGCCCGGTAGGTGGCAATACGTTCTTGGGCCCACGGTACCTCGACCGGAGATCAAAACGGGATCCGGTGTCATTGGCAGCAGGGCCTCCAGGCCCCCATCGGAGGGTGGGTGGTCCAGTGCCAGCAGGCTCTTGGACCGCGGTGAGGTGGGAGGGTGTGGCTGTATCCGCAGTCCCAGCACCCACTCCGTCGAAGCGGGAACCGAAGTTGTAGGTGTGGGGGTCGAGGCTGTCACACCCGATGTGACCGGGACCACACGGGGCTCCCGGTGTAGGTGCTGCGTCCGGTGGGACCTCACGGGGCTCCCCGGTGGGACCTCACGGGGCTCCCTGATGGGGGACCTCATGGGGCTCCCTCATGGGGGACCTCATGAGGCTCCCTCATGGGGGACCTCACGGGGCTCTCCGACCAGGACCTCAAGGGGCTCCCTGACTGGGGGACCTCACGGTCGGGTTGTCGATAAGTCTGACATGTTTATTACCTACTGATACGTTAGCCTTTGTAGTGGTTTACCTTTCTGCCCGTACCTCGTTGTATATGAACTTTGTACCCTGTTCTCACTGGCTCTATCGGTTTGGGCGCTTTGTTGTGTGTGTGAGTTGGGTTGTTCAATGTTCTGACTATTTTTCTTTGTCTGGAATATATGTTTTCGGTTTCGTACTAGGTTATGATTGTTACGGTTCCGTACTATGTATTTTCTTGTCTCGTTGTCGCCCGCCTTTTCTATCACCCCTGGGGCCCATTTCCCTTTGTGGGTCAGATACCTCACGTGTTGTCCAGTCTTTATTATGTTGTGACTCTTTCCTGCATGGTGGTCATAGCACTCTTTTTGTTTTATTTGTACATTGCGGATTTGTTGTTTTGCTACTCTAGTCACTTTAGGTTTTAATTGTTGTGCTATTGTTGGCAGTTTTGACCGTAGCTTTCTACTCATCAGCAGTTGTGCTGGTGATGTGTCTATGTCTGCCAGCGGCGTGTTTCTGTAGTTTAGTAGGAACAAATTGTAGTCTTTTGACTCTGTCATTGCTTTTTTGATCATTTTGTTTACTGTTTGTATATGCCTTTCGGCTTGTCCGTTACTTTGTGGAAAGTGTGGACTCGAAAACGTAATTTTGAATCCGTATTGTTCTCCGGATTTTTTGTATTCATCCCCTGCAAATTGTGGACCATTGTCAGACACTACGTTTTCTGGAATGCCGTGCCGACCGAATACTTGCTTCATTGCTCTAATTACTGCGCTGCTTGTTGTTGTCTGTAACTCTACCACTTCTGGATATTTTGACCAGTAATCTACGATTAATAGGTATGTTTGGTTGGTTGCCTATTTGGAACAAATCAGCCCCTATTTTGCTGAATGGTGAGCATGGTATCTCATGTGATGTTAAGGGTTCACTGTGTTGTCTGTTCCTGTATTGTTGGCATAATGTGCATCTTGTAATTTTGTCTTCTAGCTGTGTCTGCATGCCTGGCCAAAATATGTGTTCTCTTGCTAGTCGTTTACTTTTGATTATTCCCTGGTGTGTTTCGTGCAACCTTGTTAACATCTCATTTTGCAGTTTTGTCGGTATTATTATTCTGTTACCTTTTAGTAGTACCCCATTGGCCGTAGTTATTTCGTGACGGAACGTATGGAATGGCGTTACACATTTCGGTATTGAGGTTTTGTCTTCTGGCCATCCGTTCTCAACTACTTTGATTACTTCAGTTAACACTTTGTCTTTGTTTGTTTCTTTTGCAATGTCCTTCAGGCCCCCTTGTACTAAGTCTATTACTGCTATTGATGTCTGTGTCGAACAGCCGCTCAGGTCCCGTCTTGTCGCTGTGGTCTCTCGACAGGGGATCTGCAACATACATATTACAACCCTTTATTTGGACCAGTTCTAGGTTGTAATTCAATAAACGCATTCTCATGCATTGCATGTGTGCAGACAGTTGGTGCATTGGTTTATTGACAATTGATACCAGCGGTTTATGATCTGTTTCGACCCGTACCTTCTTTCCGAATATGTAGTTATGGAATTTCGTGCAACCGAAACAGATTGCTAAGAGCTCTTTTTCGATCACCGCATAGCTGCTTTGGGTGTCGTCTAGCGCTTTTGATGCCATTGCTATCGGCCTGCCTTCTTGCAATAGTGCAGCTCCGAGCCCTGACTTGGAGGCATCAACTTGGAGAGTTATCTCTTTATCTACGTCATAAAACCTCAGGACAGGTGCTTTCGTGATCATTTTCTTCAGATTATCGAATGCATTTGGTTGTGATTCTTGCCAATGCCATGCCGTTTCTTTTACTGTCAGAATGCGTAGTGGTTTCATTAGTTCTGCTAGATTGGGCATGAATTTCGCTATGTAGGCTACCATGCCTAAAAATCTTTGTACAGCCTGTTTGTTGGTGGGTGTGGGCATGTCTGTTATTGCCTGGACTCTCTCATTGCTTGGTTTTACCCCTTCTGCCGAAATG
Source organism: Branchipolynoe longqiensis (assembly GCA_030323885.1). Taxonomy (NCBI): domain Eukaryota; kingdom Metazoa; phylum Annelida; class Polychaeta; order Phyllodocida; family Polynoidae; genus Branchipolynoe; species Branchipolynoe longqiensis. The sequence continues at coordinate 39,849,111 of CM059196.1, read as the reverse complement.
ACGTGACCTACGTAACTGACACTTGTTTTACCAATGCTAGATTTGTCTGGATTTAAGGTTAATCCAACCTCTCGTGCCCGTTCTAGGACAGCTCTGAGATTTTCATTGTGCTCGGTTATTGTTTTCCCGTAGACCAAAATGTTGTCTGTAATTACGTTAACTCCCTTCAAATCATGCAGAATTTTATTCATTTCGTATATGAAAATGTCCCCGCGGTTTTAATGCCAAATGGTAGTCTCGTGTATCTAAACCTGCCCCATGGGGTGTTAAACGTGCATAATTTTGAGCTTTCGATGTCTAGCTGAATTTGCCAGTAACCATTTTTTGCGTCAAGGACTGAAGTATTTTGCATGGTCTAACTTTGCTATGACCTCCTCCACAGTACGTGTCGGGTATGGTCCCCTCTGAATTGCTTTGTTTAGTCTGGTTGGATCTAAGTAAACTCTGATTTTGTCTTTCTTTCTGACCACTGTTATTGAATTGACCCATGGCGTAGGTTCTGTCTCTTCCACTATTACTCCTAGCTTCATCATTCGGTCTAATTCTGCCTTTACCTTGTTTTCAATGGCATGCGGTACCCGACTGGGCGGATCAATGACTGGTTGAACTGTATTGTCTGTGTATATCTTAGCATCTACCTTAATCGTCCCCAGACCCTTGAACACATCGTTAAATGTCTTTGACCAGACGGGATGGCCGAATGAGTTAGAGCGTCCATCTCCCGTGCTGGTAGATCATGGGGTCGTGGGTTCGAGTCCCGGTCGAGTCAAACCAATGACTTTAAGATTGATACTTGTCGCTTCCTAGCCAGGCGCTCGGCATTATTAGGATAGGGCAAGGACTGGTGTACTCAGTGTCAGGATAATGTGACTGAGTGGGATAGCAGGTCATGGTGCCGGCGGCCTGGTTTCCCAGTGGGACAGCACTATAAAGTCGCCATGAGTGCGCACTGTCACAAGTCGGTACCCGTCCTGATATGACCTAGATGTTGCTAGGACGTAAAACAACAATACACACATTAAATGTCTTTACCGTGTTCTGGGAATCACTGATGTCTTTTTTCACCTCCGTCTGGACACTGTCGATGCGTGATAGGATGCGTAGCCGGACACATGCCTCCTTGCCGAGGATGGGGCATCCTGTCTCTGTCACTTGGAACCGGAGCCACTGGTCGCGCACTAGCAGCGATGTTTCTCCTCTCGGCACTATCTTCTCACCGGAGTAGGTTACGAGTCGACATCTCGACGCTTTTAATTCCACGTTGTTAATTCTGCTGAATACGTTCATTGGAATGATGTTCGAACCAGTATCCAATTTGAATTTGATAGCGACTGGTCCCACAGACATCTCGGCAAACCACAAATCGCTTGCCTTGATGCCGTCTGTCTCTATGGCTCCCACTAACAGGTCAAATTCCGGGTTCTCGAATTCCCTTTCGTTGTCTTCCTCATGTTCATTGAGGACTATTTCGTTTATACTTGTGGTTTTGCTCCGGCACACCTTTGCGAAATGTCCTATCTTTTTGCACGCCGAGCATGATTTGTCTTTGGCGGGGCATGCGTCGCGACCGTTTCGGTGAGCATAACCGCACCATGCACAACTGGCGCGAATGTCCCACGGTCTGCTGTCTTGATCCCGGCTCCCTCTGGGCGTCGTACGTTCGTGGCGTTTGACGGGCCGTGTCATCACGACGTACGTAATCCAGAGCGTATTCGCTGCTCGTCGGCCCTGTCCTTTGTGTTCGCTCATGCGGCACATTTCGGCGTTTGTAGCAGCCGATCGCGTAGTTCGTTGCATTTCGCTCCGCTGACTAGCCTATCGCACATCAATGATTCTTCTAGGCCTTCATATTGACAGTGTCCGATTCGGTGTCGCACTTCTCTTATATATGTATCCATCGTCTCTTGGCCTTGGTTATACGAGTTAAACTTGCACCGAGTCACAGTCAAGTTCGTTCGTCCTTCACAGTATATCCGGAACGCTTCCCGGAGAGGTTCGATTTTGTCCCTTTCGGCAGCTGTAAACGTCATTGATTGATGAACTTTTTGCGCCTCTGCTCCTGCTACGTGTAAAAACACACAGCACTGTACCTTCTCGCTCCTACTCAGCACTCCCGCTGCTGTGGCGTATATGTGGTAGGAATGGCTCCAGGTTTTCCAGTTAGCCGCCAAGTCCTCGTTCAAATTCAGTGCTGCGGGGGGTTTCAACCCTGAGAGCCATTTTGCTTCAGGTTCCCGTGTCTGACACCATCTAATGATCATGAACCGACTCTACACAACGTCTAGTTTCATAATGGTTTATTCGGGTTCCGCGCAGTCGGCGCTGCCGGCCCGTTTAGGGTTTCGGTTTCGGGTGCTTGCGTCATACATACATTACAGGCGATGGGTTCAGGATCGCCGCCGATCTCGAAGGTGTGGTAGTTTTGTCTATAGAATCTACCGAGTGGGTCCCATGAGGACTCGGAGACCTCGCGAGGATGGCGAGCGCAGCTCGGGTGTCAGACAAGTTGTGTGGTGGGCCGAGGAAGTCTCGGATGGCGGTCCTGTCAAAGGCTACACCTGACGCCAAGACGTGGGCGACGTTGAAGATTTTGTCACCGCATGGACATCGTTGCAATGCATGGGTATCGATGAACCGCCTGTATCCAGTCCTGAAGTGCGTGACCGCCTCTTGCACGGGGCAGAGAGGTTTCTTGGGACTGGTAGGCGCGCCCTGACATTTTTGTGCCAGGCCCAACTGATGCAGTATGGGTTCCTGACTGTGGTGCAGTGGAGGGAAGCCTCCCACAGGGCTTTGGTGGCTCTAGCATGGATATAATTATGTTGCAACATACATATATAAGTACTATAATTTAATTGATAAACACAAATGCATGCTATATTTAATCAACAAAATGATAACTGTTAAGAAGCAACTGGGCAACCAGGAAACAACCCCCCCCCCTTTATGTGTGTCCCTGAGATATACGTTCATATAATTTTTTTAAACAATTTTTTTTGGGGGGGAGGGGTTTCCGGGCAACCAGGAAACCCCCCCTAGGTGTGCCCCTGACACAGGTCCTGTACCTACTGTCCATAGACTAACTCGTCAAATGCAGAACATTCATGGAGCTTTTCTACTAGTCGATAGCCCATTACATATGGCAATCCATCACATATCACTGTGATCCATTCTACATCCATCCATCACCATAGCTTTTCCAAGCCTGCGGAACACATGAACAATTGCGCCATATGGGCATGGGTTGACAAAAATCAGTTTGCTTACAATGATGTTTGGTGGATCTTCAGGATGATTCTTTGGGGAGATTGTCCTATGGTGAAGAGTTTGCACTAGTCTTTTGATATAGCGATATAGCGAATGGTAGACAGGAAGTGTGAACACTTATTTGTCTCTCTTTTTTTTTCTTTTTTTTGGTACATTAGTTGTCCCAAGCAGGGGAAATCCCAGTCACAGACGACCGGTCTTCCCCCCCCCCCCCCCCCCCCCCCCCACTCCACTGCTGGTCGATAGAAAGCCCGAGCCTACACTTTTACCAACACAAGGGATTTTTAACCTCCCACACCACATAGACATGGTATGAAAGCAACCGGCCTTTGATGACGCTGTAAGTTATACACAGAGGTGGAAATCCAAATTGGCAGAGCTGGGGGCATGGGGAATCGAAGCGCCGACCCTCAGATTAGGAGTCTGACCTAGAAAAAAGTCAAGACACTCTAACCACTCCACCACATGCCTGGCCTCCTGCTGTTCAATCATCACTCGGATCTCCCGCTTCATTTGCGTTGTTTGGTTTATGTTAGGAACCATGGTCTTATTTTTCAATCGCACTGCTGACATAGTTTGATGACAGTGAGGACACACAGTGAGGGTTGGGGGTAGGGTAGCCACACACAGTAATGGGCAGCCCAGGCAGTTAACTGCCAGGGCCCGTATGCATGGAGCGGTGTTAGTGGCGTAGCTATCACCGTTTATCGGCGTCGTCGAAAACGTATGCATGGCGGCCTAAACGGTGAGTGTTAGCTAAATGTGAATGTATTTATAGATTTGGGAAATCCCTCTGCATTTGTATCCATATATTTAGCTCAAATCTATTGAATCCGATCATATTTAACAGAATTAGATACGAAATAAGTGAACTTTGATCAATTTAACCCTAAATTCGAACCCTCAAGGCTACCGCCGCATTGGCGGTGATATTGATGCGCGAGAAGGAAGAAAGCAAGGGTGGGGTGGAAGAAAGGCGCGTTTATTACACGCCTCAGCGGAACATGTTAGGTACATACACATGATGAAATATATGCACAGTGGTAAGTGTAGGTACATACAAATAATGAAATATATGCACAGTGGTAAGTGTAGGTACAAGAAATAAGAGATATATGCACAGTGGTAAATAGAACAATAGAGGTATGAAGAATGATGAGGGGCTCCCAGGAAGGAGCAGAGAGGCCCATAAGGAGCAGGAGAGAGTCAATAAGTCCGGAGGTCAGGTTAATTGTCAGTGGAGTGAGGGGGTGCCGAGGAGCCCTCCACCCTCGGGAGTGAGTAGGTAAGGGAGAGTAGGGTGGGTGGGCGGAGGAAAAAGTGAAGAGTAGCGGAAGACGGCAGGGAGGTGAGTGCCTGAGGAGAGCCGGCGGGCGGCCTTATAAGGGAGGAAGGAGGGGCGACAGGCGGTGAGGTGCGAATGCTGGCGGCCCGGGGGAGGGTGAGATGTGGCGAGCAGCGGGCGTCGGGTGAGGCGTGAGCGCCAGAACAAAGAAGTGGCAGGAGAGAGGGGGGGGGGGGGCGAGCCGGGGCTCGGCCGAGGTGAGTAGGCAGCGCCACAGCGGCGGGGGAGGGTCTCTCCCTTCCCTCGCATCAAACGTAATGCTTCGCATTACGACCGATGCGCGAGAAGGAAGAAAGCAAGGCGGGGTGGAAGAAAGGCGCGTTTATTACACGCCTCAGCGGAACATGTTAGGTACATACACATGATGAAATATATGCACAGTGGTAAGTGTAGGTACATACAAATAATGAAATATATGCACAGTGGTAAGTGTAGGTACAAGAAATAAGAGATATATGCACAGTGGTAAATAGAACAATAGAGGTATGAAGAATGATGAGGGGCTCCCAGGAAGGAGCAGAGAGGCCCATAAGGAGCAGGAGAGAGTCAATAAGTCCGGAGGTCAGGTTAATTGTCAGTGGAGTGAGGGGGTGCCGAGGAGCCCTCCACCAAATAGTAGGAGAGGGCTCGAGGCGCGCCCGAGGCGGGGGCACGGGGCGCCCGAGGTGGGGGCCGGGGATCTGGGTGAGAGGAGGGTCGTGAGGGCAGTGCCGTGAGGTCGGCGGCTGGACTGTCTGGAGAGGGTCCCTCGTGAGGCTGGGCTGTGTGGTCTGAGGTGTGAGGTGCGGGGTAGGTCGACAAGGGGCGGGCGGCCAAAAGTAGGGGAGGCCCGCTCCTTGGAGGGATCGGGTGAGGAGGTCGGCCGGCGAACTCCTCAGGGCTGGGTGGGACGGGGGTCGGGGTCGGGTCGGGCGGGTTGATGACGGTGGTGTCGTGGTCGGCGGCTGTGCCATCGGAGGAGGGTTCTCCGTGAGGCTGGGCTGGGCTGTGGTCTGAGGGTTCCTCTTGAGGCTGGGCTGGGCAGTGGTCTGAGGGTTCCTCGTGAAACTGGGCTGGGCTGTGGTCCGTGGTGGGCGACTGGCGCTGGGCGGCGATGAGAGCCTTGCTGAGGGGGCGCTGGGGCCCGACAGGGAGGTGGTTGCCGATGAGGTCGGCGGTGCCGAGGCGGCGGTCAGGCCGCGCCTCGGGCAAGCTGGGCTGGGCTGGGTTGTGTTCCGTGATGGGCGAATGGCGCTGGGCGGCGATGAAAGCCTTACTGAGGGGGCGCTGGGGCCCGACTTGGAGGTGGTTGCCGATGAGGTCGGCAGTGCCGAGGCGGCGGTCGGGCCGCGCCTCGGGCACGCTGGGCTGGGCTGGGCTGGGCTGTGTTCCGTGTTGGGCGGGTGGCGCTGGGCGGCGATGAGAGCCTTACTGAGGGGCCGCTGGGGCCCGACTGGGCGGTGGTTGCCGATGAGGTCGGTAGTGCCGAGGTGGTGGCCAGGGCGGGGGTCGGGGGAGGAGGTGCGGCGGGGGCGGGCTAGGGGGGCGGCGAAATCGCGGGCGGTGGGGGGGGGGGGTCGTGGGGCGGGTCGGTGGGGCAGAGGAAGGCGGTGTCGCCTGGGTCGAGGTGGACGTCTGGGTCGAGGGTGACGGGCGACTGGCGCCGGGCGGCGATGGGAGCCTTACTGAGGGGGCGCTGGGGCCCGAGGCGGGGGTGGTTGCCGGAGGGAACGGCGGCGCCGAGGCGGCGGGCAGGCCGCGCCTCGGGCGGGTGGGCGGTGGTGTCCAGAGGGCTGGTAGCAGTGTGGTGGGCGGCTTTGATAGGGTTGGTGGGCCGGTCTGGGGCCTCCGTGCCGGGCTGGAGGTGCCGGCTCCTCAAAAATCCGGCGAGGCGGGAGCCGCTGCCCGGGCGCGCTTGGCCAGACAGGCGTCCTCGCTGTGCCTGGTTAATACCCTCCGTACATTGGCGCAGTATGCGCATGCGTGGAGCTGTTTGGACACCCCCTGGCCGTGGACCTCCCCCGGGGCTGCGTGGGTGCAGGAGTTGGGGTCCCGGTTCCAGGCATAACAGAGTGGGCCGTGGGTCTCCTTGCTGTAGGCCACGCGTGTGTCGGTGTGGCCGCGGGAGTGGGGGCGGGGCATTGCAGGGTCGAGGGAGGGGAGTTGGGTGGTGGTGGAGTGGGGAGGCATGGCGAGGGACTCCAGTCTGAGGAGGTTTATAGCTACTGGGTCGTGCCAGCCGTGGGGGAGGGTACCGTCCGCGATCGCGGTAAAGACCGCCTCAGAGTAGTGGCGGACGGTCGTCCAGGGATATAGGAGGTTATCACGACAGATAGATAGGATATGGTGGTGGAGTCCCGGGGCGGAGTGGGCGGGGAAGTCCGGGTGGTCGATGAGGGTGAGGAGGGCGAGGGCATATTCATCCTTGGTCGCCTCCCCCCTCTTCACTGGCTTCTTCTCGGGACCTCGCCTCACCAGATCGGAGGGGAAGATGTAATTGGATGGGATGCCTTGGCGTCTGGTTGAATGCCGCGCCTCGGCGGATGCCAGGATTTCCCTGACGGCGTCGGCCGTGGAGGCGGGGTTGTGGCGGGTCTCCTTCCCCTGGTAGGCCGGCGATGTGCAGGGCTGCAGTTGGGGCAGGAGGTGGCGGTACCTCCCGTACTCCGGGTGTGTCGTTCCGGGGAGGGCCGCCTGGAGCGGCGGCGGGGGTCGGGCCGCGGCGGTGGCAGGTGCCCGAGGCGCTGGTGCGGCCGGCGGGGGCGCCTCTGGCGCGGGCCGGGTCCCGTCGGCGCTGATGTGGTCGATCCGGGCGTGGAGGTCGGCAGTGGCCTGCCGGTGCTCGGTGTTGGCCTGCCGGTGCTCCTCGTTGGCCTGCCGGTGCTCCAGCTGCATGCGCTGGATAGCCTCCAGCACTGAGGAGATCTCGGCACCCGAGGAAAGGTCCGAGGGCGCCGGGGGGGAGACCGAGACGGGTGATGGTGACTCGACCCTCCCGGGCGACGTAGAGGGCCCCGGGGTCCGGGGGGCGGCCCGGGAGCCCTTTCGTCCTCGTCCTTTTCCTTGAGGCATGGTTGTAGTGGATGCTGGTGTGTGTCAGCGGTCCGAGGTGTAGGCCCAAACAGGAAAAAGAGTGGCAGGAGAGAGGGGAAAGTGAAGAGTAGCGGAAGACGGCAGGGAGGTGAGTGCCTGAGGAGAGCCGGCGGGCGGCCTTATAAGGGAGGAAGGAGGGGCGACAGGCGGTGAGGTGCGAATGCTGGCGGCCCGGGGGAGGGTGAGATGTGGCGAGCAGCGGGCGTCGGGTGAGGCGTGAGCGCCAGAACAAAGAGTGGCAGGAGAGAGGAGGGGGGCGAGCCGGGGCTCGGCCGAGGTGAGTAGGCAGCGCCACAGCGGCGGGGGAGGGTCTCTCCCTTCCCTCGCATCAAACGTAATGCTTCGCATTACGACCAATAGTTATATTTTCGAATCGACGAACGTAATGTAAACAAATCGCCGCCGGCGCCAGTATGGAACGTGACGTCAATGCGGCGCCGGCGCCGATTTGTTTACTTTATGTTCGTCGATTCGAAAATATAATTATTAATATCGCCGCCAATGCGGCGGTAGCCTTAATAAGGGTTCGAATTTAGGGTTAAATTGATCAAAGTTCACTTATTGCGTATGTAATTCTGTTAAATATGGTCGCATTGAATATATTTGGGCTCCATCCTGACACTGACCTAACACTAACACCGCTGTAAACCAGTTATGAGCGGAGTTAGAATTTCCGACTTTAAATGCGCGGTGTTAGGCCTAACACTGCTCCATGCATACCAACTTTTCGGCGCTAAACCAGAAATCCCTCCCTAAACGGGGTTTGGCTCTCTAACACTGCTCCATGCATATGGCCCCAGCTGGTGGTTAGCGTGGCGCCACTTGGCGCAGTAGGACTGCGTCAATCTGCGGTGTAGCTCCTGCAGCCACCGCGTGGTGTTGGAGCTCATGTACGGACTCCTACAATATATACTGAGCTGATATTAAAATTGTTAATTGAGATCCAAAATAGCTCATTCGTCCAGGTCATTATCACCATATTTTTGCAATGACCAGTGACCAATGCTGACTCAATGGTAGCATTATCTGTAATAAAAATAACATTCAGATCTTTCCGTAAATGACCCCAGCGGCGTGCAGCAGAAATAACCGCCCACATATCTTTTTCATTAATGTGTCCTGCTACGCATTTCGGGTCTAGGGAAGCTATGTGATTCCCATGGGCCCACCTATGCCAATTTGGATTTCCACCGCTGTGTATAACTTACAGCTTCATCAAAGGCCAGTTGCTCTCATACCATGTCTATGTGGTATGGGAGGTTAAAAATCTCTTGGGTCGGTAAAAGTGTAGGCTCAGGCTTTCTATCGACAAACTGTTTAATGGTGAAAACAAGTCTATTCAGACTTATCCATAATGGGAAGTATAAATCTTCAGGGGAAAAAAAAAATGTGATGGCCCGCTATGAGTTCAAGTTGACACTGGACGGGCTGATTAAACGCACCGACGCACCAGTCATCCGAGTGGGTCGCCCCAAACCCACTCATTATCTGACGCATCCGAATATACTGACACCATGCCTGCGTGTTTTCCTAGCAATTTAGCGAACCCATTAAAGCATTCCACAAATTGAAGCCACCACTCAATTTGGCTCCTAAATGCTGCGCTTATGCGAAAACACTGAAAAGGCTTCATCAAGAAACAAAAAAATGGACAAATACGAATCCGCTAACATCGGCTCGGATGTTCGTGCAGCGGCGGGGGCGGTCGGTCGAGCACTGTCGGCTGCACCACACGTACCCGTCCTGATAGGACTTTAGATATTGCTAGGACGTAGAACAAACTTTTTGCGGATATAATAATGATGGTGATACTATTAATGAAAATTTAATAAAGCGCCCTGACTAGCAGAATCATTACTATATGGTGATGCTGTGTAATAAATCGATGCTCTGAATTATTTACAAGATTAGCTTCATGTGCTTTTGAATATTACCCCATCTGCATACCTACCGTTGCGCAGTAGGCCTATAAGAAATACTATACTGCATACGTAGAACCAGTATATCTATTACATCCATCTCTTAACAAGACAGCTGTCGCTGCGACCAAGTATCATTTGACACAAAAATGAGCAATTAAGTGTCCATTTCCAGTATAAAATAATGTTCACACCACGCTTAAACTGAAAGTGTTTGCCACATTTTCCTAGATAACCACATAAATCTTAGCCTATAATCCAATTTGGGGGTGGGAGTGGGGGAGGCCTGAGGGTCGGTGGGTTAGGGATCTACTTTACAAATTTGGGTAATCATTCTTGATGGATCTATAATTATCAATATCATCCAATTCCGATTATCTTCCAATTACAATGGTAGGAACTGTTGACAGAAAATCACACAAACAGTTGACAGCAGGTGTTAGGCAAACATGTAGAAGTAACAAGTAAACGCGAGCTTTTTCTAAGACAATATGCGGTAAACAGCTTTATTCTGCTGAATTTTACTAAGAAAAATTGGTGTTTTGAGTATATATGTCAGTATAAGTATTAAAGATAAGACAGTAATATCAGTTAAATATACACAAATTACAGCAGATAGGATAATGGATTACTAGCGTAGTATTACTACATCACTATTAGATTGATCGATGTGATTATTTTGATGGCATGTGTGAGTCGTTGGTTGGGAATAATGGTGGCAGTAAATGTGGTATGTCAGCCAGAGAAATGGGGGGGTTAATGAGTTTTATTTACGATATTAATTTAATTAATTAATATTTCAGTAAGTTTGCTATTAATTCGCACTCAACAATTAGAGAATAGAAACATGGTTTAAAATTATTTATTTAATAATGTAATGGCCCACGGCCCTCCGACTCCCACTCTCGCAGGTACACACGGAAGATTCAATTCAGTGTACGCTTCACCCTTGGTTTATTGAACCATCTGCTCTCCGTGGCATCAGTAGTTGTCTGACCCGCCCCCTGACTCGCCAGATCCCACATCGACTCTATAGGTGTCTGTGGGGGGGGAGGGGGGGGGGGTCAGCCACACGCAGTAGAGGTCAGCCCAGTTGGGGTCTGACCGGTGGCTACCTGTGCTGCCACCTGGCGCAGTGCGTAGGTACTGCGCTGGTGTACGGCGTAGTCTCCGCTGCTACCACGTGGTAGTAGAGCTCATGTTCAGACTACTACACTGCCCCCCCTAGAGTCTCACCAGTTGCAAACTGCGAACCGATGAGAATCGAGAAATGATAGAAGTCAACATGAGAACTAACTTGAAAGGGAGAGAAGCCTTACAAAGCTATGTATCCTTATGCACAATTCCTAGACCTGCCTGCAGCGAATAGCGATATGTATCTAGCTAGCTGCAAGGCAAACATGTCATCAATCTAGGTGAAGAAAGAGTCTTTAAATGAGTCGCACAGAAACGACCTCTCCCAGCCTCTATGTAGTTGGTGTATAGAATGTTTTTTGCTGCGAGAGAGTTCATGCCCCACAAGTGGAACCCCCTCAACAGAAGGAAGCAGGGAACTGCTCAGCCCGCCCCCCACTGCCCCCCATCTCAGGAGAACCGTTAGCGGGGCGCTCTTCCTTCTGCGCGGAGCGGCTCCTCTTCGAGCTTCCTCAGTCCGTCCTTCTTGTTCCCGCGTTGCCTGGCCAGTAGATCACAGACGGTATTACACCACGGACACGTCAAGCAGCCACACCCAGGACCCGCCACACTCGGTGACCCGCTCCGGTGCAGAGTGCATGAAAGTAGAAGGGCGGTGTTACTTATAACAATTGAGAAAGTCTCCGCAGATACAACGTTCTGTATGCAATACATTTCATAAGAAGCACTGGGCGCCAGCAAGAACCCGGCCTCCTACAAAGTAAATCACACCCATGTGCATCCTCAACTGATCAAACAGGAGCCGATGCACACACCGTCTTTCATGTTCTGCCAGAAGCACTTACTATAGTAGTAATTTTAAATTAAAGAATGCAGTTTAAAACAAGAGCCAGGGCGACACTGCATATGAAAATATTGTAGTGTGAAATGTACAGTGTCAACCCACCAACTCCCACACCATTGACCACCTCGTTCCACTGAATAAATTTAGATGATAATGTTTCCTAATAGTGTGGAAAAAGGAAGTCAAAACGGGGTGAAAGTTGAGGAATATAAGAAAATAATTAATTTAATATGTATATAAGAACAAATTATTTCCGACTCCTACTGCAGAAAAATACACAAAACACAAGAAGCTAGGTCCTCGAATCGGGAGAATCTAGCTCTTCACCACAACATATCATATCAACAATCGCACTGCGAAGAAAAAGAATTATATTTAGATTTAAAGCAGTACGACATGCTAATTACATCATGGCTATCAATGTAAAAAAAACCATATTAAATATATATATCATATTCACAAACATGCATATATACAAGGCGGTATCCACCCCATCAGGGAGATGGAAGAAAAACTATTTTATTTATTATCAATGTATATATATACATATCCCACAATGTATATATATATATATTAACAAAAAAAACAAAATTAATAACCGCCACAGGGGTGCTGGTCTTTCAATTACCCCCGCGTGATATCCAAAATCCCTCGGACAGGGTCTGCACTGACTACCTGCACGAGCAGTCAGTCACTGCTAGCCTTAACTGCCACCTGTCATCTGATTGTCACGTTCAATCCAGAATCCCTCGGACGAGAGAGAGCAACAGCTAACCGCGTTACCAGTCAACCATCGCTCATCACCCCGTCACCTGTCATCTGAATTTTCCGACGAGCCGTCCAAAATCCCTCGAACAGGAGGGAGCAATGCCTAACTGTGCGAGCAGCTAGTCATCGCTCACCTTCCCGCCACTTGTCATCTGAACATCCCCGTCTACATCAAGGGGGCACTAGCCGCGCGACTGAGCAGGGTCTGATGCGCCGTAGCAGCAGCAGACACCAAGCTAGCCGGCAGCCCGTGCAGCCGATCCTCAATGCTGAAGCCGGTTAGATCTAAGGATCTTAGTGATCCATCCCAGCTTCTGAAGTCCCGGCGGAAAGAGGCATGGAAGGTCATATCTATATCATTTATGACCTCAGCCTGCCGAGCCCTCTGCTCGCGCGATGCCTCCAACTTGCGTTCGACAATCTTCTTGTCCTCCACAACACAGTCAAAGTCTGCACCGCGCCTACCCTCAGCCTGGCGTACCAGAGTATCCTGAGTCTGTGCCACAACCGCGTCAAAGCCCTCAATGAAGGCTTTAACCAGGCCGTTAACCGACTCAGTGATCTTCGACGTCACGTCCAAACGATTAGCCTCGCAGAGGCGCTGCGTTATGCCATCCAGCGCGAGTACAATACCGTGGTCTGCTACCGGGGCGATTGTCACCACCGGCCGCACAACCACAGGACTCGTAGCAGGACAGGCAACCACCACAGCAGTCCATACCGGCTCTATCACCTGACTCAATGACGCCGTCAGCTGAGAGGCGGTTCGCGCAGCGGCCGTCACCCGACGCCACGGAACCTGGCCCAACGACACCGGCTGAGAAACCGATGCCACCTGGGTTGTCGCCGCCGGAGCCGGTCCGCGTGCCACCACCGCACTCAGCGTGTCGGGTGGCTGCACCGCTGCCAACTTCTGGTGCTTGCGACGCCACCCTTTACCACTCTCCTCCACTCCAGTCCCGGCTGTGACCGGCAACTCAGGCCAATCCTTCACGCCCTGAGCTGAAGACGGAGGTGGCGGCGGTGGAGGTGGAGGTGGAGAGGCCGACCTGTCTGACCCCTGATTCCGCTCCAACGCGATAGCTGACCTACCATGGAGCGACACCAGGGACGAGGTGCGCTTCCCTCTCCCCTTACCCCGGCCGACCTTTGCTTGCCGCCCAGAGTTCGCTGCGCCACCTGCAGCCCCCGGCCGCAGTACCTCCCTCTTACAGGGCACCGCCCCACGACCTCTTCCCCGCCTCGCCGAAGATGCCCCGCGACCGGTTATAAACCGTTCACGACGCAGCTCCGCCAACCCTCTATCATAGAGGTGCAAAGCGATCAACCTGTGCTGCCGTGGCAGCGCAAGCGTCTCCTTACCCAGGTCGTGCTGGTACATCGTGGGGTCGTGGGTTCGAGTCCCGGTCGAGTCAAACCGATGACTTTAAAATTGATACTTGTCGCTTCCTAGCCAGGCGCTCGGCATTATTAGGATAGGGCAAGGACTGGTGTGCTCAGTGTCAGGATAATGTGACTGAGTGGGATACCAGGTCATGGTGCCGGCGGCCTGGTTTCCCAGTGGGACAGCACTATAAAGTCGCCATGAGTGCACACTGTCACAAGTCGGTACCTGTCCTGATATGACCTTAGATGTTGCTAGGACGTAAAACAACAACAAACAAACATTACCCAGGTAGAAGTCAGGGCGCTACTTCATCGAGAAGGTCACTGCGCGCCGTGATTTGGAGTCAGGATTCCACTGAATCTCACTGAGCCCCGCCACCATGTCGTCCATCACCCGACCGTGGCCCTCCATAAGGTGCGTGATCATCGCACTGCGGCGCCTCCTTGCGAAGTATTGTCCCGTCGTTTTGAACGAAGGACACCCCTCACAACCCGTCACCGCGTTGAATGGACACACACATCTCCATAGAGGCGCGGTGTGCAGATGCTCCTCACAAATGTGACGAGCTAACTGCGCCCACCGCAGGAACAGCTTAGGGAACTGACTATTTCCGACACGGTGCACCTCACAGAACAGGCAAGCCTGTCCCAGACGGAACACCCTTCGAACATAGCCGAGACACGCCAGTTCCTGTTTGGTGTAGCCCTCCCGCTCCGCTGGAAAGGATAGCGTGCGGAACAATAAGTTCACCCACTGGCTATACCACCTCAGCGGAGTCATAGCATGACTCTCGGGCACCGCCTAGCCTTCATCGTCGGAGGCCTCATACTCCCCCGTCTACATCATAAGGCCGGACGATCTGCCTATACCCCTTCTGCCACGTCGTATAGTCCCTGAGACTACGTGGCTCGTCAAAAGGGTCGTGCCACAGCCGCAACAGGCTCGACTCCGTCAAGCCCGCCACGTTCCCCGAAAGGAACCGCGCAAGCTTAACGGGGCCACCCCTATGCGACCGGACGATCCATTCGGACGACGGAAGCGGGTCCTCGGCGATCTCATACCCGAGTTCTACCCCGAGTTCTACCCCAAACCCACCGTTGTCCCGTCGAACTGCCAGTCCTTCCACCTGACCCCGCAGCTTGTTCCACTGGAACAACCATGGCAGCAGAGGCGACCGACTCCGACAAGCTCTCGCGAACCGACCCACCCGAGGCTGGAGTCACAACGACGTCAACATCCACAGGTACGTCTCGCATCGATCCATCGCTCTTCCGATAGCGATAATCATGCGAACCGTACAACACTTTAGGCGGTGTTTTCACCTTCACCACCACAGGCTGAGGACCAGTGTCACGCAGTATGGAAGCTTTTGCTTTCCGCACCGCAGTCCTCACCTGCGCCTCTGATAGGGCTACGGCCACTGTGGAAGGGGCAGGAGGCTTAGGCTGCTCACCGCCCACAACCGGTTTAGATACAACCGGGTCTACGTCCATCGCACCCCCAGAACCTCCCCCCGCTATCCGCCCGCTGTCATGAGGAGCCAGAACCAGCTGGCCAGAGGCGCTAGTCCCTACTACCCCAGAGCTCATGGGCGTATCCGCAAGAGGTCAGCCAGCAACCGCGGCTGGTGGCGCCACCTGGCGTGAACCAGACGAACCACCGCCGAGAGACTGGGCCACCCCCCCCCATCAGCTGGGCTAATGGAGAATGGATCCGTACGGGATGAACACGCTGACCCGACTGTCATCGCCTGATCGGCCTGCCACGCTCGAAAGCGTGCCAGCTCGTCAGTACTAACCATCGTCCGATCAGCCACTACCCTAGAGGACACATGCCGCGGCGTCAACAGCACCTCAGGAGAGCGCAGCGACAGGCCAGCAACCCCTAATGGAGAAACCAACCCGACATCCGCACCTCTCTGAGGACCTCTGGACACCGTCAACACGGGCGACAGCAGCGGGCTAGACAGCGATGGAGACCTTGCTACGGCAACCGTCCCACCGCCTATAGGTCTAATCGTGCCTAAACACGATAAATCCCCGCTGTCGCTACCCTCAACCTCTGCAAAGAGACGATCGAGGGAAGTGTCAGCCTCGGCATCCCGTAAAGGGGAGCCGGGCGAAGCTAACTCATCGTCGGCCATGATAGAAACACGACAAACTGCAAAGGCAGCTCAGCCGTGTCTCCCTCACCACCGACGATCGCCGCACACGCTGTGTCCGGCCTGTGCGCCTAAACGCACAGACAAACACACGTGGCCAGCCTTGCTATACTCTATGTACAAGTGGACAACCAAACAACAATACAGAGTATGCGGAGATGGGAGAATGTTGAGGAACAAAAACACCCACCTCGTCGGCCGGCAGCCGGTAGAGTGACTGTCTCCACGTGCTCCCTCGCAGAACCGCAGAGTCCAGTCAGCGTACCAATCAGAGAGCGCCCACCTCACTCGCAAAACACCAGGTTCGCCACCGGTACAACTAGCGTGACCCACATAGGAACCAATCAAACCACCCGACGGCGGTATTCCCCGGCCCCCGCAGTACCGCTGACGTCACCGCAACACGGGGCCACGGAGAATCTCCAACCGCAGAATATACGGGTGACCTAGTTAGCTCTACCACATGGCCCGCCCGCCAGCTAGTGCACAATACCGAGCCACCCCCGCCACTCACGCAGTACCTAACAACAAACCGCACTGCGTAGCATCAACAACCCCTCGCCCGGTTACACGCACATGCTATAAGTGACCCAGCTACGCCTAACCGAACAGTATAACCAGTTATGCACCCATGCCTGCAGTACACATAAACACTCCCCGTGGCACAAGCAGGCAACACGCAGTACGCCCCGTCAACGAACCCACGCGTTAGACAAGAAATAGCAGATAATAAACACACGGCTTAGGCAGAGGCATTACGCAGAACAGTAGTAACTGCGCCCATTCATTGGCGCCCCCGGGGCCCCCGGTCTTTCCCCACTACCCTCAAATAACTGCGTAGCAAAGTTTAACTGAACATATGTACTGCGTTACTCATTGTGTAACAGGGATTGAAGTACCTCATGTATCCCCAACCCCCGGAGACCAAACAACACCAGGGTGGAGTAGCCTAATACCCACTACTCCACCCCATTTTGAAATTATTAGTGACATATTAGTTGCTTTTCGATGTTGTAAGAGCAATCAGATCAATGACAAGCGAAAAACCCAAATTAGGTCACTACTGTGTGCATTAACTTTTATTCTAACTGGTGGAATCGACAGAGGAAACAGGCAGCTACTGACACAGAAAATTGCACTGAGATATATCTATTATTAAAGTTGCATAGTCCGATGAACCGTGAAATTTTGAAAAGCAAAAACAAAACAATTATGTCCAATGGATTCCACATATTTATCATAAATAATGATGCACTTATTAAACATTTATTGCCACATAGGAGGGGATACTGAGTCAATGTAATAGTTACTTCAACCTAAAGTAAGGTACCCAGTAACGATCAACCTAATTCACTCAACGAAACAAACAAGTGAGCCGAAGGTTGGCGGATGTAATGTCGTTTCATGACTTGTGCTTAGACAGGGTAAATGTTATCCAGCGCTCAACCCCAGGGTGGGTGGGTGGGCGAGCAAAGCTACTGGTCTGACGAACGGGCGACAATTGACTGCCTCGTATGTCATGATGACGCCAGAAACTCGGTCACCCGATTGCATCGTCGAGTAAATTACCCATGTTAGCCTCGCCAACATAACCAATTCACTCAACGAAACAAACAAGAGACACAGAGCATACTTTATATTTAACCAATATTTAATTAGAAATAAGTCCCTGACTTCAGGGAAGTCGTGCTTTCATGTAACGATTTTCTCTTAGTCGGCGACAGGGCCTAGTCTTAACTAGTACATAACAAGTAATCAACAGTGCGGAGATGAACCGAGAACTTATTACTAGTGCAGAGTAACGATAGCTTAAGTTCTAGGTAACGTAGCAGGTAAGTGAGCCGAAGGTTGGCGGCTGTAATGTCGTTTCATGACTTGTGCTTAGACAGGTTAATTGTTATCCAGCGCTCAA
The DNA here is from genome assembly GCA_030323885.1 of Branchipolynoe longqiensis. Lineage (NCBI taxonomy): Eukaryota > Metazoa > Annelida > Polychaeta > Phyllodocida > Polynoidae > Branchipolynoe > Branchipolynoe longqiensis. The sequence goes on along the minus strand of CM059196.1, from coordinate 39,831,302 downwards.
CCCAACAATTGACCGAGCGCTGCGGGTGCAGCACTGATATGTATCGAATTCAGATACGCATTAACGGCCGAACTTTTCCATGTTCCAGCTGACATTAGGTCATCCATGGTCAGACCTGAGTTATGGCAAGCCTGAGTAGCACCTCTCCTCAGGCTATGGAGCATAAAGCCTTTATTGCAACCGAATACCTCAAAGGAGGTCAGTCTGAGAGCTCTTGATAGAGCTACAGAAAGAAGTTAGCGGGAGACCGGCCGGCGTTATGAACGCAGGGGAATGAGGCAACGGATGGATAGTTTTGGCATAACTCAACCAGGCCTTAACCGGACAGCAACATGAACCCGGTAGAGCTGGGAGACGAAAAACAATAGGGGAGGCTGAGGCTGATCTCGTCTTTGTAGACCTTATCGTGACTGGAGAGGGAGTCCAATTTAGGTTTTACGACTTTAAATCTCAGGATATGGGGATTATCTTCAAGTTCAATTGAATTTGGTACTAGATTACTCTGACGGACTAGTGTAAAATAACCGATTAGTAAGGCGGCTATCAGTACTACAGAGACAGGAGACATACTATACAAAAACTGAATTAGTGCTTTAAACTCTAAGCTTGTGATTGGGGGAGCTCTCGTTACTAGGTGTGTGGAATTCTTATAAAGGCCTCTTTTAAAGGGTTTTAACTTCAGGTGCATCGAACACCGACCCGTCACCAGGACCTGCTTGCACCCAGATCTTGATGGAGCTAAAATAATTCATTATGGCACCTGGCGACTTGAGGCGGTTGCTGAGGAATAGGGTAAAAGAAAGCAGGTCATAAACAGAAGGAGCATATGCATTAACTTTATGCCAGGCGCAGAAGCTGAGGAACAGTGAGATATGTGCGCCTTGTTCCTCCATGTCCGAGGGGCAAGTGCTCTGGTATAGGCTTTGATTAGTCGCTGATGATGTTTTACCGTGTATCCTGGAAGATAGAGCCAAAAACTTTACTATCTTCCGGGAGGAAAGACACAGTTCAAAACTCCAGTATAGACAAGTCTACCTCCACTCTAATCTGCTTTAGGTTCTGATCATGACACACGCTACACGCTTTAACCTTACTTGAAGCCGAGTGGGGTGCCCTGCTAAGTGCATCTGCTAGTATTAGTAAGTCCCCGGGCTTATGAACAATTTCTAACTCAAAGTTAAGATTTTGCCGCTATTAGCCAAATCTGTCTTGCACATGCGCAGAGCAAGGGGTCCCTACCCCTTCCTGACTCTAGCACTTGTTGTGAGGTTGAGTTATCAGTATTTATGACAATGCAAAACTCGTGCGCGTTAGCTGGGAGCAGATATTTAAGAGCATGAACCAGGTTAAGGGTTTCCAGGTGAGTTATTGCTAGCACACTGGCCTGTTATTCTTCGGAGTACTCCGCGGTATAGTAGGAACTGCTAGAGAATGCACCCCCCCGCTTTCAAAGTCGAATCGCATTCGATCACCCACACCTCTCTTTCCGTCTTGGGAATTAATTGCAGGCCATTATATGACTCGGCAAACTTTTGGAACCACTAGCAACAGGTCGGGATTGAATTTATGTTGCCCTACATATGGAGATGATCTCAGCATCAAGTACCCTATTCGAGAACCTGTTTGCTGGTTGGATGCATTTTGCCAAGTGCTGGAGTTTACCTGCAAGTCTTTGAATCTGCTTACGTGATGCTGTGACCTTCACCTTCCAGGACAGACATTCTTGAAGCACATCTCTAATTTTTTGCTGGGGAAGAGTAACAGTCATTTTAACAGTATTGATCACAAAGCCTAACCATGTTATTTCTTCCTCAGGGGCTGAGCATTTCTCCAACGCTAACGCTAAACCTAACTGCCTCATCAGGGCGTTGAATCTCTGATATGCCTTGAAAGCTTTTTCTCTAGTTTTTTCTACCCCAACAAAATCATCAAGATAACACAACGCGAAGAAACCTTCCTGCCTCAACAACCAAACAACAGCCCCTAGAGGTTCTTGCACACGCCAGTGCTGAGGTCCTGCGGGGGCGCTATATCAATATAGATTTTCCCATTCAAGGAAATACCGAGCAACGGTGTGGACAGCGGGCATACTCGTAACTGTCGATACGCCCTAGACAAATCTGCGCCCCACATCCATGCATTCGGGCCTAGCTTTGTAATTCTTTCAGTCAGCGTGGAGACAGACGGGAGGGAGAAATTAAAAGGGGCACCGAGATAGTAACCTTTAACTATTCCCGTATTTACACTCCTACCCAGGGAGAAACTTAAATCAATAATAATTCTTTTATCCGGGGAATTTTTCTTAGGCCTAGTCATCATTGGGCTAAGCTGACACCAGGGCTGAAATGGCCCCAACAATGCACCGTAACTAAGTTCAGTCTTGATAAATTTACAAATATGTAAGTCTGCCTCTGCTGCTTCTGAATGATTCTTATAAGTCGGAGTTGGGGTATTTTTTGAGGTATAGTCTATGGGCCACCCGAAGTCCAGGTGGTCACTCGACTCAATAGCAATGAGGTCACTACCTAGATCAGGACATATAACTGGGTCAAGCACACATGGCCTCGGCCCATTAGCCGGAGAGGCATGGGGAACGTCATGTTGAGATGTCACGCGGCTGCTGCCACCACAGATATGCGTAGGCGTAGTAACCTGCATATCGAGCCCCGCAGTCTCATTTGATCCACCCTTAACTCAGAACTCATAGATAACCGACAGCTATTCATATTATCATAGTCCTGGGCCGACACGGTGTTAGATTGTATCGAGCCAGTTTTTGTATTAATAGTACTAACAGTGCATGGCTCAGGAACAGCGGTATTAACAGACAAGATATTACAAATTTTAGAACTCACAGTGGTATTCGCAGCTGTAGAATCAGAGGAAGCTTTTTTGTCTAAGAATTTCCTCTTTTTAAGACAATCTTGCTCTCTATGTGAGAGCACCCGCTTGAATTTGTAGGCGCACCACGCGCATATGTGTGGTGACCGGTCAGGCAGGACGCCATGGGAGGAAGGATTGCCACAATCCTTCCCCCTAATTCCAAAAGTAGCAGGGCTTCCGTCATTCTCCCTACTATACTCCTCCCGAGGATTGAGCGGCTGGAGGTAGGGGGACACCGAGGCAGCCGCTGCCGCTGGTGCTTCTTCCATACCGCGGGACTGAAGAGCGTGCTGCCTATGGGGCTTGTGCATGTGGCTGGAAGCCGCCCGAGCCTGGATAGTCCTAACCGCTTCAGTGCAAACATCTCTCTGTAAGTCCTTAATGGCAGCAAGATTGGCTCACCCCTCCCTGAGTCTCCCATCAGCTATCATGACAAAGACTTTCTCTGACCACCTCCAACATGTTGGCCAGTCCCAGGTGACCGCCATCAAGGCTAAGTCCTCCTCGTGCTGCAGGATGGCCGGGAACCAAGCCTGTGGGAATGTAGGTTGCGTGACAAGAAGCCTGATAGCAAAGAAGTACTCCGCCCAAGAAGCTTCACCTAGGGCAATCTTCTTGCATGCGTCTCCTCTTGTAACAAAGTTATGCGGGAGTAAACCCGTACCTTTAGGCTTCTGAAGCGCTTGTGTAGACTCCAGTAGAAACTCTGTAGTTAGGGGAGGCTGTGAGTGATGAAGCTGATACCTCGGAGTCTGGTGTGGAGACGCGTAGACTGGAGGCCCTTGCTGATGAGCCAGGGTAGTCACCATATTGCTTAGATGGAGAGCAGAGATGGCGGGAGGTGAAGGAGAAAGCACTGGTGGAGGGGGCTGGGGAAGGGAGTAGAACTCGGCCGCCCTAGCCGTGTACGACCTCGAGACTGGCGGGGGAGGTCCCATAGCTGCTGGTGAAGTCGGAGGAGGAGGTAAGGCATAGACTGGCTCGGTCTTTGTAAGGGGGCGGTCAAAGCCGTGGGCGAAGGGAGGTCTATAGCGTTGTTGATAGCTTCCTCTCACTGGGCGGTGTCTCTGGCGAGGGTTTGTAGGTGTGTGTTTGGTAAGCAGAGTTGTGGGTCTGTCCTGTTAATGAAGGTGGCGAGTTGGTTTGTGGCTGCTTGTAGTGGGTTTCGCTCGTGGGGTGCTCGAGGGGTGTAGGTTGTGTAGTTTCTGCCAGAGGCGTGTGAGTGAGGTGTTCTATGAAATTTTGGTGCACCACAGTTTCCACTTTCTGTCGTTTTGAGTTGTGATGAACTCGTTCAGCCATTGGGTGGCAACGTTGACTAATTTTTCAGTGCCAGGGTTGGGGTTGGAACGGAGCTTGTGGAGGAGTTTGTTTTTGTGGTGTTTGGCTCTCCTGATGCCGGGAGAGTTTGTGGCGCCCGGGAGGCAGCGGTTTGTTGTCTGTTGGATGGTGGCTACCCGTGCCGCCACCTAGCGCAGTGTAATGGTACTGCGTTGGTGGCGTCGTAGTCTCCGCTGCTACCGCGTGATAGTAGAGCTCATGTTCAGACTACTACACTTATTTTAAAATTATGAGATATACCATTATGGGATACCACGGAATTAACTGGTTTATTTGAGTCTGGCAAATAATTTATAGAGGGAAATGTACAGCGCTCCATGGGGAATCGATTATGGCTTGGGAAGGGCATTCAGATACAAAATTGAAGTGGCTGTGTGGGCTACATCGATGAAAGTTGCTCTGCAAGTATCAATATATAACATACATCATTACCTCAGTAAATGAAAGGTGTAAAATATCTAGCTCTATTTAATTCATCTCAGCATCAACCAAATCTGAGCTGCATTGTATGGTCGAGATGATGATTAGTGATGCATCACCCAGTGTTGTTAGTCAGGTTTCCATCCAGATGTGGCTTCCTCAAAGTGGTAATTTTTCCTGAAAATGTAATTAGATGAAAATTTGTTTAATTCACTACAATAAACCTGTCATAGACAATATAGAAAGGATAAATAATAACATTTGAAAGGGGCATTATTTTTAAATGAATTTGGGAATTTGACATCACCTGAAGGGATTTCAGCTAAATTATTGTAAAAAATTAAGGTAATTTGTCTTCTCTTGCCTTGGTCAATTTGATTAAGGTTAAAATTGCATAGCTGATGTCATAATAGGTATTACAAATATGTGGGGATTTATGAGCAGCACATTTTGATAACATGTGCATGTCAAGACAATTAATATGTGATTTGTAGACTTGGAACAATAAATCAATTCATGATTGTCTATTGTTGCTGTTATTTTACGTTGTAACTATATATTAGGTTATTTCAGAATGGGCACCAAATTGTATCAATGCACACTCATGGTGACTTTATAGTGCTGCCCACTGGGAGACTAGACTGCTGAATCCATGGCCAAATATCCCTCACAGTCGCATTTTCCTGATACTGTGCTCACCAGTCTTATCCTACTAATGCCACACATATAAATTTGCGGCACATATAAATTTTATAGGGCATTGGTTTCACATGGCTGGGATTTTAACTCCCAACCCTGCACATGGGAAGCCTGTGCTCTACTGATTCGACCACTGCACAAACATACACATTAACAGACAGACAAGATATATAACTCTTTTAAAATAAATTGGGAGAAAGTTCTGATGGACCCGACACTCATTTTCAGATCTCAACATGAGGCCCAGGTTGGGAAGGCAAATAGAATATTTGGTATGGTCAAGTGGACACTCTTACCTGGATAACAACATCCTGGTCGAAGTTCTGCATATTCCTTGTGAGACCGAGACTGCAAATATGGGCACCCTGCCTGGACAGCACTATATAAGAAAACTGGAGCATAGTAAAAATGAACACAGGATATTATACGTAAATATATAAACAGAAGATAAGTATAAATTTAGGCTACGGTAAGGAAAGAGAGAGAAACAATGAGTAGTGGTGGGGAACCTTCTTTTATTTTTGCTTGAAGGTCCCTTGGCCGGGCAAAATAACAGCCCTACCTAAAGCTAAAAATAAGTGTTGCTCGGTGTGCAGTCAAGGCTGGACTGAGCCAAGCAGCAATGACATGGCAGTCCCGGGGCAAAAGAGTGGCCCGGGGTGAATATACAGTGAAGAATAAATAAGAAATAAATAATAAATAATTAATTAAAGAAGAGAAGGGGGGAAACTCTGCCTCCTTTATATATATATATAATAAATTATATTCTACATAAACTTATATGTGGCTACGTAAGGAAGGAAGGATAGAGACGCGTGTTGGGTCGGACACTTTTATTGACCGTCTGGGCAAGCGAGATAACAGGCATACCGGTAAAAGTTTGAAATCCAGTGTGGTAGTGACTTGCCCGGGCGGATTGGTGAGAAAAGCGCACGGTGGTGGCGCTAGTAGTAGGCAACCAGGGCAAGTCAACGATTGGACAATAGTAATATATCGAAGTAACATGATGGAATAAATAATAATAATAAACTACTCCGCCTATTTATACATGCATAATAAATTATACGTACTATAAAGTGTGGCTACGTAAGGAAGGAAGGATAGAGACGCGTGTTGGGTCGGACACTTTTATTGAGCGTCTGGGCAAGCGAGATAACAGGCCAAAGGAGAAGCCTAAGCGACTCCCCCCCCCCACTCACCCCCCCAACCCAACACGCGACTCATCCGAGCAGAGGGCCGCGACCACCCTCAAATCGTTCACTATACGAGTCCCCAGGGGGTCTGCAGGTAGCTATACACTGTCTCGGAGGCCCAATCGCCTCTAGCCTTCAACTCCTCGATTGTGGCCCCACACATAGCAAGAAAGGTGCAACCCCCCCGTCTAAGGGAGTGGGAGGAGAGGGTGGACGCGTCAAGCCCAGCCCTAGTGGCAAATATCCTTAAGGTCTCCTGGTAAACGTGGTACGAGAGGGGACAGGAGAGACCGTCCGAGCATGGGATCCGGAAGGCGGGCTCAGATGGGTCCGCCCGGATTTGCGCGAAGTGTCTCTCCGTCCAATGCACTGCACAGACATCGGTGTCGCAGCACCTGGCAATTGGGATCTCGAGCACCCGTTCAGAGAATTGGATGGTCTTGGAAAGTCGGACGGTCAGGAGCATCCCCCAGTCGTAGAAAACAAAGTAAGACCTATGAAGGGTAGAGTCTGACCTGGTCACTTGCGACTTCCGTAGGAGACCTCTGAAGGAGCATAGCATGGCCGCCCTCCATGCAACGTGGCCTGGATTATTAGTTAGGAGCGCGAAAATTCTTCGCAGCATGTGTGGAAGCATCAGCATCGCCCGTTGAGGTGCATCACCCTTGACCCGACGGATTCCTTTTAAAGTGGAGGCCAAAACGAAACCCTTGTCAATAGGCGGCTCCCCGTTTTGCCTCAGGAAATAGCTCAGGCCGCTCAGGTAATTTAGGATCGACCGATACTTCAGGGAGCGGGCGAGCCAAGTAGCATAGAGGGCGACCTGCTCGCAGGAACAGGGGATGGGGGCCCTAGATGAGTTAAATGACTCAACATACACTCGAATAGTTCTTTGCGTAATACTGGCGCTGATATCCCAGCTGTTCCTCCTTTAGCGCCGATATACCTGCAACAAACAAACGAGGCATCAAAGATGTGGCCACAGCATAGTGCACCAGCGACGTCAGCTGTCCTAATCCTGTCCACTCTGTCATACTGATTCAATCTACTGAGAGCGTCACAGATAACATTAAGGCTGCTACGTATATAAACGGAGTCAAATACGAAGTTATTCTCAACCGCAAGCCAAAATAGCCTGCGGAGAAAAAACATGATGCCTTTACATCTCGACCTGCCCATGTTCAGTGCTGCCTGAACCACAGCACTATCAGTCACGAGCATGACGGTGCTGTCGGCCCAGCCAGCACCCCAACGAAAGCAGGCCGCATAGACAGCCCACATCTCGTGGACATTAATGTGTGATGTACCGACTTTAGGAGGGGGGATGACATGGTGGTGGCCGACGTAGGCCTCAAGAGTCTCGCTGGCTCCGCCCATGAAGGAGCTGACCAACCAATCGTTCCCATGGAGGGCCCCGAAACCCCATTTGGAAGCATCGCTGTATGTTGATATAACGGGGGCGAACTTCCCCAGGATCTTTGCCTTGCCGTTAAATGCGCTAGCGAAGTTCAACCACCAGTCTATGTCATCCCTCACTCCCTTATTCAGACAGACTCTGTGGTAGGGCTGCTTTAGCTTGGTCATCAAGTCGTAGATGCATCTGGTAAAAGTCCTCAATCAATCAATAGTTCCATCCTCTAGTCGAGGGTTGGATGCAATGGTTCTCCACTTGTCCCGATGTTGTGCTGTTCTGATAGACTGTGAATAATTCAAGCCTGTCCACTGTGAAATATTTGTTAACCATGATGTTCTTGGTCTCCCTCTCCCTCTGCTGCCATTCACCTTCCCTTCCAACAATGTACGGTAAATTGAACTCTGACGAATGATGTGGCCAAAATAAATAAGTTTCTTTGTCTGTATAGTGGCAAACAAGCTTTTCTTATTTTTAATTTTTCTGAGAACTTCTTTGTTGGTGATCTTCTTTGTCCATGATATTTTCATCATCCTTCGATAAGTCCACATCTCAAATGCTGCTAAACGTTTGTACATTTTCTTAGAGATTGTCCATGTCTCTGCCCCATACATTAGAGTAGACCACACATAACACTGAAGAATACGCTTCCTTGTTTGTATTAATATCTTACTTGATGTTAACACTCTATGCATTTTGGAGAATGTTGTTCGGGCTATTGTTATCCTTCTTTTAATTTCTTCCTCACATCTCCCATCATTTGTAATCTTTTGTCCGAGATATATGAATTCGGATACTTGTTCTATGTTTGTGCCATCTATGGTTATATTGACATTTGGTTTATCTGTCTTTTTACTTATAACCATTGTTTTGGTCTTCCTGGCATTCATCTTCATGTTGAATAGTATTCCAGCTTTATTGATTCTATTCACTATATCTTGTAGGTTTTTCTCACTGTCTGCTACTATTACACTGTCATCGGCATATCTAAGATTGTTGACGTTCATGCCACCTATTGTCACTCCCTTGCAATCTTCAATGTGTCTGAAAATCATCTCTGTGTACAGGTTAAATAGACATGGTGACAATACACACCCCTGTCGAACTCCTCGTTTAATCATAACTTCATCCGATAGGCCCTGCTCCATTTTTATAAATGCACGTTGTGTCCAGTATAAGTTCACAATTAGTTTAATGTCTTTGCCATTGACACCAATATCTTGTAAACATTTGATTAACAGTTCATGATTGACTCGGTCGAAGGCCTTCTCATAGTCAAATAAAGCAGGCATAAACATCCTGGTTCACTTCACAATAACGTTCACAAATCATTGTCATTTTGAAAATCCCTTCACGTGTACCTCTTCCATATATAAACCCACTTTGTACGTTACTGATTTGTTCTTCAATTTTCTGTCTGTTTCTCAGTAAAATTATTTTCAGGATCATCTTCAACATATGACTCATCAGGCTTAGTGTTCTGTACTCAGTACACAATGTTGGTTTTAGCTTCTTTGGGAGTCGTACAAATATGGATTCATTCATATTCAATGGTATAAATCCAGTCTCATAGATGTCAGTTACTAGCTTATGAATGATTTGAATCCCCACTTCATCTAGTCCTTTTATCATTTCTGATGTTATCTGGTCACTTCCAGGAGCCTTACCTGCCTTTAGATCATTGATAGCCTTCTCAACCTCTGATACTAATATAATATTCCCATCTTCTTTCTCAATTGTGGGTGGGTTCCCTCTGTCATCATTGTATAGTTCGTTTACATATTCTTCCCATCTGGACTTTATTTCATCTTCTTCAAAGAGCATTTTGCCGTCTTTGTTCTTGATACATTTACTGCTTCTCTGTCTGTATCCTTGACCTGTTATCTCTTTCACTTTCTTGTGCATCTCTCTTGAACGATGTTGAGACTCAAGTTGTTCCACTACTTCACACTTCTTATTCCACCATTCATCTTTAGCTTTTTTGCATTCATCTTCTATTTCATTCTTCAGGTGTTTGTATTTAGGTGGATCAGTGGTTTTCACTTTCTTCCTTTCTGCCATCTTTTCTAGTATGGTTTGCGTCATCCATGATTGCTTTGTCTCTCGTTTTTTATTTGGTAACACCTCCTCTGCTGACTTGACCATGCTTTCTCTTGAGAGCTTCCCATTCCATTTCAATGTTGTTATACTCTCTGAGGAGTTTCTTCATTCATCAGTACACTGAATTTGTTATGAACAGAGACATTATACTTAGTTCTGTATTTTGCATCTTTTAACATGTTCATATCCATTTGAATATTGTTTTTAATTTTGTTCTGCTGTTTCAATTTCACTACCATACTGATTACTACTGGATTATGATCCGAACATATGTCAGCACCTGGATATGTCCTTGCCTGTTTGATACAATTTCGATATCGTTGGTTGACAAGATTGTAATCGATCTGGTTCCGACATACATCACCAGGGCTCTTCCATGTATATAGTCTTCTCTTTGGATGTTCAAATAAGGTGTTAGCAATTACTAGTTTTGATGTCAAACAGAAATTTATCAAGTATTCACCACGATCATTTCTCTCACCTAAGCCAAATCTTCCTGTTACTGGATATTCATGTTGTTCTCCAACTTTCGCATTCCAATCGCCCATAACAATTGTTATTTCTCCAGACTTGGTGTATTCCATTACCTTTTTGATGCTGTCATAGAACTCGTTGACTTCTTCATCATCGTGATCTGAGGTTGGTGCATAAACTTGCAGAATGTTTATATTGAACGGTTTTCCCCTCAGCTTCATCATAATAATTCTGTCAGATACTGGCCAGAATCCAATCATTGTGGCGGCAATGGACTTCTTCATCCCTAATAACCTTAGCACAGTGAGCAAGCAGGCCACCCACACGTTCCAGTTCTTTCTTGGAGGCTTTCCTCCGCCCACGGAGCCTGTGTAGGACTTCCCTTGTTTTTAATAACTTATCATGAGGAAGGCTGAGCTCAAGACGGAGTCAACATCGATCCCGAGGAACCGGACCTTGGTGTCGGCTTTGCTTACCTTCTTGAAACTCACAAAGAACCCAATCCTCCTCAGGATCCTTATCAATGTCACCTGGCCCCGCTCGACTTCGCGCCTGGTACCACCGACGACACAAAAGTCGTCCAAGTAGTTCACTACCCGGTCAAGGCCCTCACAAATGCAGCACCTAACAACAAAATCCGAAATTTTGGAGAAGATGTAGGGGCTTGACGAAAGGCCCATGCTGAGGCGGTTGTCAAGAAAGTAAGCAAAGTCTCCACCAGGTCTCCTGTATCGGAGACCCTGGCGCTGCCGGTCCTCGGGGTGGATCGATACAGCCCTGTATGCGTCCTTAATATCGACGGTTCCTAGCGCGTCACCCTGCTCCAACATGTCTGTAACATCCTCCAGACTTCTGTAAGAAAACTTTTGGCAGACCTGGTCAGTGAAGTTATTGACAGAAACCTCCGAGGGCATACTACAATCGATGACGACCCGCCCACCGCCGTCGTCCTTAGGGACGACAAATGCATCGTGGGTACAAGCTGCGGGCACATCGATGATGGAGATGACACCATCACGCTCCTCGTTCCGAATCTTTCTGTCAATAATGTCACCCTCCCAGGCTGACTTACCGCGAGTCTTCGTTGGAGTGTAACTCACCGCGCACCCGGGATTAACCACCCGGAAACCGAACGTAACTCCGATCATAATATATAACCAATCGGGATCGGTGTCGCCCCGCAAAAATAGCTCGGCGTAGACTCTACAGGGTCTAAGCTGAGTAGCGACACAGGCGATATTATGGTCGCACCCACAGGACCTCAATCGTCACGGCTGGCTCCCCCTCCCGTTCCCGAATATGAACAAGGAGGCTACTAGGATCGCCTTGCTCCACAAGCAGGCGATCTACACGACTGGCGCCAGCTGGTTGCAGCCAGCGTAAACCATCACCCAATGCCCCGACTCGTAACTGGGTCTCGCTAATATTACAGAGAGCAACGGCGTCACCCCCATCTGAAACATCGAAGGTAACACTATGATTATTGTCAAGGGGGAAAGAAGCATGAACGTCAGTATTTGTTATGTCAGAATCAGAATCGTCAGGGGCGTTATCGGGGTAATCAACGACAGCGACTACAGCAGTGTCCAGCTCGGCTGTCTGGCAACCAACGTTCTTAGATCGCCTAACCTTCGAACGTCAGTCTTTCCACTTAGAGCGGGTGTGTCCCTTGGAGCCACATAGAGAGCAAGCATGGGAGAAACGACAGTCTGAGCGAACGCATCCATTGTCCCCGTTCCATGCATAGCATGCCCTACGCGCTGCTCTGGCCGGTGAACGCTTCCCCGCACTGTGGTTCCCGTTTGCGGCCTTCTTCGTCTTCTAGACCAGACGGGATGGCCGAAACATGAGTTAGAGCGTCCGTCTCCCGTGCTGGTAGATCGTGGGGTCGTGGGTTCGAGTCCCGGTCGAGTCAAACCAATGACTTTAAAATTGATACTTGTCGCTTCCTAGCCAGGCGCTCGGCATTATTAGGATGGGGCAAGGACTGGTGTGCTCAGTGTCAGGATAATGTGACTGAGTGGGATACCAGGTCATGGTGCCGGCGGCCTGGTTTCCCAGTGGGACAGCACTATAAAGTTGCCATGAGTGCGCACTGTCACAAGTCTGTACCTGTCCTGATATGACCTTAGATGTTGCTAGGACGTAAAACAACAACAAACAAACAAACAAAATCTTCGTCTTCATATTATGAGGACCATAATGCTCGGTGCTTTCGTCTTGGTGCATCTTGGAGAAGGCCGCAAACCCGACGGTCTCACCCAGCTTGCGGATAGCAAGTACGTGGTCCACATGTGCAATGTCCTTGTAATGGTCATCCCTGGCTCTTGACGAGATAAAGCTGACGTGTTCAATGAACGACCTGTAGTCGGCTATCGTCAGGCAGGGGATGTCCAGGCACCATTGACAGGAAGCCTTCACCAGTTCATGAGCATTCATTTTCCGCACGTCCTTCCCCTGCCCGTATTTCCTGAGAGACCACTTACTTCTCATGCGCCTAGACGAGCTGCCGTCGCTGCTCGACCTAGAAGAGCGCCTTCTCCGCCTGCTCGACCCTCTCGACCGTCGACGTGAGCGCCCGAAGGTCGAGTGTCCATCATCACGCTCGGATCCTCGCGACCAGGATGGAGGAGGCAGGGTAACGTCCGTCGTCCGTTTTCGGTCGTCCGCGTGCGGCGTGTCGTCCCTTGTTGCGTGCCGAGTTGAAGTACGATAGGTGGTGGTGGCGGCAAGGTCGGCGCCCCGTCGTCCGTTGTCCACTGCCGCGGTCGTCCGGCGCCTCGTTCGTTGTCTCTCCCACTCTTCCTTCAACGCCTCCAGTTCGTCCTCCAAGTCGGTTACACGCATCTCGGCCTTGATGGTGTCGATCGCCTCCCTCGCGTTCCGCTCCCGGTCGTCCAGTGATAGACTGGACATAGCTGAAGTAGTCGAGTCCATGTCGACGCTATCGGAATGCTCTGCTGCCGGTCTCATATTTTTCGACGACGCTTTACCGCTGCGCGTCGACATGCTACTTTAGGCCAGTGTGTCGATACTTTTACGTGCGCACGTTACCTGGTCCTGTTTGTGGGTAGAACCGCAATCACTGCAGTAACCTGCACCTGGCATCCTAATCCCTAATCCCTAAAGCAGCCGTACTATGGTACGCTTCATTAAGCGGATTAAGCGCTAAGCGGATTAGCGAAGTAACCCACGTCGGTGAAAGCTGTGACGTGTTCATAACGACCGTTATTTCAAATGAACCATAACTTAATGTAGCCTATACTTCAGAGCATTTTCTCAGTTTGAAATCCAGTGTGGTAGTGACTTGCCCGGGCGGATTGGTGAGAAAAGCGCACGGTGGTGGCGCTAGTAGTAGGCAACCGGGGCAAATCCGGGCAAGTCAACGATTGGACAACAGTAATATATCGAAGTAACATGATGGAATAAATAATAATAATAAACTACTCCGCCTATTTATACATGCATAATAAATTATACGTACTATATTTGTACCAACATTTATAACTTATCAATATCTATACACTTAAACGCATGATTAGACCTTAAGGCCTCACTAGCAACTAATCAAATTAACAAGTTACAATAAAAATGCACAGACAAATTTTCAAATGTGATACATAAATGTGATACATAAATGGACTAACACAAAGTATGGTATAAGCTGGATTTGGGAATTTTGCAAATCTACAAACGGCTACAACCCATAACCAAATAACAAGAAAATGGTATAAGCTGGATTTTGGAAACTTGCAATCTACAAACGGCTACAACCCATAAACAAGAAACAAGAAAACCAAAAGCATCCCTAAAACAAAATTGTAATAATTTGTCTCAAATTGGACTAGTGCTGCACAATGGTCAGTAGTATCACTAAAACAAAATAAAAGAGTTGACTCAAATTAGACTAGTGCTGCACAATGGTGAAAACAAGTGTTAAAACAATTATCCATTAGCCTATGGGCAGAGTAAATAAATTCATTACACATAAACGTAAGTATTACCACACATGATAATGGTACAACTTCAAACAAAATTTAGAAATCAATCATTCGAAAAAAATGTTGGTACATAAATATATAAATTATGTCCATCACCCTGATGGTGTTTTGAGAATAACCTGTTTGAACCTATGATATTTTAAAGAAGTGGAACTGTCCCACAAAAGGGAGCGACAGCAAACTATACAATGAAAAGCTGAAACAACATATTATACCAGAATAAACCTGATAGGAGGGCAATCTTATTCCCCTATAATGCTGCCTGCTCGGTATAATATTTCAGAGTCTGATTTTAATTGTGTCATGTTTAGAAACCACTAAGCAAAATAAATACAGCCCAAATATTCTGGAAAGACTTAGACAATTGCAGTAGGGCAAATCCTAGTGCAGTAAGAACCATAGTGGTTTTGTTTCTCGCTTCCCAGTCTAAAAATAATATATATAGAGCAATTTGGTTGTTAAATAAGAATTTATGTTAGTGAATTTAAAGTTGCAGTCCAATTAATTGTCAATTTTTCAAAAGCAAGACAATTATCTCGATTTGGTTATACATATCTAACTTTGATACGGAGTTATTTTAACATATGAGGGAATACTGAGCCAATTTAATAGAACCTCTTACTGCAGAAGCCTACGGTGTCAAAGTTTTGGGATGCTTGCCTAAATAAATTTGGCATGTTTCCACTTCAAATATCTCAAAAGATGGCCATTTAACATGAGTTACTTCACACTAAAGTCAGGTAAATTACAGTAATCAATTTAATATCCTGATCTCAGAAAAATTATAGAAACTCAAAACCATCTGTAAAGGTGAAATAAGAACACAAAGTCATCTTAAGCTAATATTGAATTATGGCAGTGATAGGTTTTACAGCAGCGAGTTTCAGTTTTGCCAGTTGAATCAATCGGTAAACAAAAAAATCAGATCTTTCTGATGAGCGATGTGGCTATGGCTATTCCCTGTATGTAACACAAGTAATATCAGCTACATAAATATAGAGAAGTGTTAGCTGAAATTCATCAAAATTCGGCATTCAGTTTTTTGTATCTAGAAAAGGGGAAACAAACACCAGCTAATCCATGCTTATGAGTAGATAAAAGATTCAGCCTGTACTTGTAGTATTGGGTGAATCTTTTATCTAGCTTAAAGTTGCCTCGTCCGATTGTTTTGAGTTCTGAGATAAATATATTAAATTGATTGCTATGACATACCCCAGTTTAGTTTGAAGTAACCTATATTTTACATGGTTAAGTTTTGAGATATTTTAAGTGCAAAAATGTCAAATTGGTTTTACGAAGCTTGTCAAACACCATAGGCTTCAGCAGTAACATGTTCTATTAAATTACGTAGTGTCTACCCATACGTGACCGTACGGGTAGAGTTGAAGTCTAGGCATACATGCATGCGCTGCACGCGCTTCTGTAGGGCTAGGGCTAGGGTTAGGGCTATTTCCACCAAATTAAAATCTTAATTTATTATATATATTTAAGCAATCTGCGTGTACGTCTAGACTTCGATTCTACCAGTATGGTCACATACGCTTAGCAACTACTAAAGATACGTGAGGAACGACCGCGCATGCACACATACGCCTAGACTTCAACTCTACACATACGGTCACGTACGGGTAGCCATAGATACAAGATTCACCCCGTACTGCTGCAGTTGGGGTGCAAACCAACCCTATGTAAAAGCTGTTGAAAAAACGGGTCAATGAATTGAGAGCCTAATTTCACAATCTAAGAAGCAACATTTATTCTTTACATATGTCTTATTGATAGCCCGCTACCTTTGAGTTGAAAAATATAATATAATATCCAGTTTAATGCAATTTAAAAGTGAAATCGACGGCGTTCTGCGGCCGCCATCTTGTCTTTTTGCATTCTCTCCCATTTCACCAACTCTGTGCCTATATGGGTAGCCATTTGATACTGGAACCACAGTTTCTACTTCATGTTCCATACTAAACCTATTTTCGCCTGTATTTAGACTACGTTGTCATTCACCTGTGTACTACAAGTACCGGGTGAATCTTTTATCTCGGATAGCCACTGCCATTAAATTCAATATTAGATAATTGATCAATCAATATTAGATAATTGTTTTGGTTTTGAAAATGTGATGCTTCATCAGACTATGCATTTTTAAGAGTAGTGACATCACTCACCGCATGACTGGATTTAACATCACTTTTCATATTTAGTTACTGGTAGGCGTACCAATCGGCACCTTACAAGTGGTTCACTTTACACCCAGATAAAATTTTGGAGTATTAATAGAATAACGTGAAACATTGGATTTCAAACCTAGGAAATAAGTTATTTGCACCAGTCCAATCCGCTAAGCTCTACTCTTCTATGCTGAAATATGGTGGAATTGTCAAAATGTTCTGAGTAGGACATTGACAGCATAGCAGCATGAATACACATGACATTGACTGGTACTAGTTCTAAAACGTAGTCTATTTGGTAATGTTATCCGTTGCACCATATTGGCAATGCCTATTTTAAAATATCACATAACAGTGTTTCATAAAACTGCATTGAATTTATTTGAGACATTATAAAATGAATACCAGTTACCTACATAATAAGTGATGTCAGAGTGTGTTGATTCATATGCCAATGCCCCAGTGTGCACCAAATGGCCTCAGAAGATTCCCTCTGATTGGTTGTATGGCTTTAGGCAGGTACCCTGTTCTTTGTATACCAAGGTCAAGGCTAAACAAACAAACTGAAAACATGAACCCATGCTTAAACCCTGTAGTGGTGTGTTGCATTCATCGTTAATGCAGATCTGCTTTCCCCCCAAAATTAATGATAGAAATGAAAGGAATAGACTTTAAGAACTCTATATGAGCTGTATGACTGAGGAAGAGGGAGCATGTGTGGCTGTTGTTATGTGGTACAACTGGTGCAATACAGGGTGGACATGTCAAAAGTGAGTGAGTCAGGGTACAGTTACCATCAGGTGATGCGGTGCCCGTCAACTACCTGGCTGAGCCGACCTAGAGTTGACACTCAATACTCCCTGTGAGTGAAAGTATTAGATGTGTCTCTGGTGCACCCACCCACCCACCCTCCCTCATACCATACATAGTCCAGGTGGCAGATGCAATTTTAATTGACAAATGTAAAAATTTCAAAAATTAAATTACCCAAATTGATTAATTATATTTATAGAATTGACCAAACAGCATTGAATATCCAACATGAAGGGGAGGGGTAACATCCACCTCATTTCCCCTTCCCCTCTATGACCCTGCACAGTAGGCCTACTTGGTTGGGGGGAGGCTAATGAGGTCACAAGATTGGCTTAATTGATTAATGGCCTCCCTGCATAATGGGTGTTTCAAAGTGATTGTCCAAAGGGGTGAGGTTATAAATTCACTGGTTATTCTGTACATGCTGTTCCAAATCATTAGCTAATACACCAGTATCTAAGTTGGATATATAGGATCAATTGTAAGTAGTTGTTTTAATTTTGACAAAATTATATTTCATCGGACCATGCAACTTTAACTGTATTCAGATGAGGTCCTCACTTGGTTGTGTTTTGCCAAGTACTCATTTGACTGTGTTCAGGTACATTCCTCAGTTGGATGTGTTTACCAGGTACTCGCTTGACTGTGTTAATATCAAGTCCTCATTTGGTTCAGTGTTTGTCAAGTCCCCACTTGTATTGGGAAATTTCATGCGTGAAAATATTTAAATATTTAAATTTTAAATATTGATTTTGAAAATGCCAACTTCAAGAATAATATAACTGACATTAGAAAATCTCTCCATGCCTCCCTTCTACTTGTCCCCAGTTGGCAGTACAATTTCACAGGTCCCCATTTGGTACCCAAAACCAGTGTGTGTGTGTGTGTTTGTTTTTCTCTCTCTCTGTGTTTCAATCTGTCTGTCAGGGCACCCCTCCGTCTCCCCACACACATACACACATACATACCCACACATAGACACACACACCACAGACACACACACCACAGAAACACCCACACAAAACACATATACATACACACATACAAACACACACACCGACACACAAACACAGCGACACACACACACAAACAGACACATACCTGTCACACACACCACAGGCACAGACACAAAACACATACACATAAACACATACAAACACACACACACACACACACACAGACACAGACACACGCAGACAGACAAACACGACACAAACACAGACACACACAGACACACAAACACAGACACACACAGACACACAAACACAGACACACACAGACACACAAACACAGACACACACAGACAGACACAGACACACACACACACAAACAGACACACAGACACACAAACACACAGACACACAAACACCGACACACACAGACACACACAAAGAGACAAACTAGTCTCACAACTACTAGGCCAAATTTTCCCGGGAACATATAAAAACACACAAATTTATATATCTGACATAAAGTAGGGAGTGGAAGTTTACTTTACGGGGAAGTTTAAAAGACTTGTGAAGGGAAAAAGTTGTTCTTCACTAACTTACAGGGCTCTTGGGTGGTGCTTAGTATGTGAGATAACCTTTTGTATATTGTACTTATAATTTCTTGAGAATTTATTTTTAGCACTTTGCATTTGTATCATAAGGATAAATACTGTTGACAAACAATTACACAAAGTTACACTAAGAAACGTAAATCTCGAGTACCATACAGACACTTTTATTGACAAACGTAAACACATGTAAACAAAATAGCAACAATAGAATACTGTACCACTAAAGCAGCATATATACAAAATGTATACAGGGGGAACCAAATTATATACATTTATGTACCACCACAAATTACTCGTTACTGTCTGTTGCTGGGGGGTTGTCCAGAGGGCTGGCACGTTCAGTGTGAAACATCTCATCTCCCTCAATCTCAATATTGGACCCGGTGGAGATTGCCGACAAGCCGTCCAAATTGATTGAAGTGTCCCCTACTGGAGTCCTTGACTAGGTCAGCACGGATGATGCGGGCGATGATGCGGACTGGCACGAGGGGGGGACATGGGTTGCCACTTGACTGTCCGCATCATCGTCGTGGGCCTCTGTGAGGACGCGGCATATGCCGATCCGCGCCTTATACCCCAGTCACACGAGAGACAGCGTTCGCCGCCAACCTCCCTACGCCCACAAGGACGCCAACCACCCAGCGTTCCATTGGATACATTGATTCAAACACGTTTTAGGCGCCATGTCGGCGCCATATCGGCGCCATGTCGGCGCCATGTCGGCGCCATGTCGGCGCCATGTCGGCGCCATGTCGGGGCCGACCACATAGTGACTGCAGCATCCAATGGCAATTCGCCAACCCAGGGCGGCGCCAAGGCGGCGCCAGGGCGGCGCCAGGGCGGCGCAGGGCGCCAGGGCGGCGCCAGGCGGCGCCAGTGGCGCCAGGGCGCCAGGCGCGCCAGGGCGGCGCCAGGGCGGCGCCAGGCGGCGCCAGGCGGCCCAGGCGGCCAGGGCGGCGCCAGGGCGGCGCCAGGGCGCGCAGGCGGCGCCAGGGCGGCCAGGCGGCGCCAGGGCGGCGCCAACCATTTTGAATGGCGCCGCCGGAACAGGGCGCAAGGAGGTTGCACGTGCAGCAGCAGCAACCTCCTTGCGCCCAAAATTTCCGAAATGGGCGCCGGGTGGTTGGCGATTTCGCGGCGCCAGGACTCAATCAGGGCGTAGGGAGGGCGCAAGGAGCAGGTTTTGACGTCGCGAATCGATCGTTAGCGAACGCAGGCCCCGTGTGACTGGGGTATTAGTCGCCTGTGCCTTGGTCATGGTCATCAGTGTGTCCCGAACGAAGTTGCCGAAGGCCGCCTCAACAGTCATCTGCGGAGCTGCAGTGGGCTGCAACCTCTCCAGGAGCTCCCCCGAGCGCGCCATCCGATGTTCTAGGTTAACCAGGACGGTCGTGTCCTCCTGGGCTCTGCTTTGGGGGGCTGGTCGTGGGCGGCTGGGGGGGCTCATCGTCACTCGGGATGCGGAGGTCAGCGCAGGCCGACTCGGCAGCCTCCAGATCCCCCCCTGGGATGCAGCGATCATGGCAAACACCTGCAAGACACACTTAAGAAACCAGATTAAGTGACATGAATAATATGTATTGGGGACAATTGTAAATACAAACAGGCACACAATTGGAATTTACAATTTGGTTCCATTCCCCAAATTAAGAAACCCAGAAAAAAAAACCCCAAAACAATGCTAATCCTTAAGCGATAAAAATAATTACAAACAACCGTTTACACTAGCAGGACCACAATAACAACCTTTTTAGAGCAAAAACAATTCATAGATTATATTTAATGCATTATATAATGCAATGAATGCACACGCTCGGAAGTTACAATTTCCAGTAAAATGTATAATACTTACACTTCGGCACGGCTCAGGACGGTGTTTGACGACAGCACTTAGGAACTGGAATTTTTCCAGCACCAATTCGCCCCTCTCGCTCAGCACCGGGGCCCCCTCACCTCTTTTTTTCTTGTGCAATCTGGTGTTGCAGTCGCGCAAGGACTTAAACCAGCCCTGCAGATGTGCAACACTCCTCCCCATCGACTACACCTGGTGGTCCCACAACTTCGCCTTCTTATCCGTTCTCCGGTAAGCCGTCAACCGGACGTTCCATAGAAGGGGATTTTCGTTGAGGAACTCAAGCATGAGTTCCTCCTCGGCCTCGGTCAGTGTGCAGTCGGATTTGCGCACAGCCTTGTGTCACCTCTGGTGCGACGACGTCAACGTGACTGGTCCCTGGTGCGACTTGTGGCCCTGGTGCGCTGGAGACGTGGCCTCAACCTGGAGCCCCACTGCACTTTCGGCAGACTGCCTAGATGCTGATAGGGTCGGCGACAGCGGGGATGCTGGAGATTCTGGAGTTGGTGGTGGAGATGGCGATTGAGATGGTGCTGGTGATGGACATTTCTCCTCAAAGATCCTCTTTCTCCCCTGGCCTTTGCCACGGTCCTGGGGGGATCTTTTTGCTGGCATGATGGAGCTTGAGTGTAGTTACTATACTGGCAGACAGAGATGTGGACTGTACGATGGCTTGTGAAGAAGTGAAAGCAGACCAGCACTGCCCCCTTATTTATATCAAAGCACCCGATCTAGACAGCCATTCGTCAAACGCCTTTCCCACACACTCAACGCGCCGATAGCGCACCGGCAACCCGCCGATAACACATCCATAACATGTTGATAACACGCTTGCAACCCGCCGACTTGGTTTAACGCGCTGGCGACACGGCGATAACACGTCGATAACACGCTAATCAAGCGTGGGAACCCGGGGCCGGATGTTTGAAACTGATTTGACTGTACTTCGATACCAGGACATCGACTTATGTAAGGACAACGTTGGTCTTGATGCCGAGTTATCCTGTGAAGATACGTACGATTTTATGCCATTGCTCTTAGTACACACAGCTCCAGGTTGGCGATCTGAAGATCTTGAGGTATCTCATTGAATACATACTAAAGTCTGAAGTTTCACCCCAGTGTGTACTCTTTATGCCATTCTGACAGCTCACCACCATGATCAATAATCAATAAATTGGACACTGCAACGGCCACCACCACATCCTCCTCCTCCCCCTCCTCCTCTCCCCTCCTCCTCACCCCTCCTCCTCCCCCCGCCCTCCTCCTCCTCCTCCCCCCCCCTCCTCCTCCTCTTCCTCCCCCCTCATCCCCCTCCTCCCCCTCCCCCTCCTCCTCCCCCCCTCCTCCCCCTCCTGCCCCTCCTCCTGCCCCTCCTCCTCCCCCCTCCTCCCCCTCCTGCCCCTCCTCCTGCCCCTCCTCCTCCCCCTTCTCCTCCCCCCTCCTCCCCTCCTCCCCCTCCTCCCCTCCTCCCCCCCCCCTCGTCCCCTTCCTCGTCCCCCTCCTCGACCCCCCTCCTCATCCCCCTCCTCGGCCCCCCACGTCGTCCCCCTTCTCCTCCCCCTTCTCCTCCCCCTCCTCCTCCCCCCGCCTCCTCCCCCCGCCTCCTCCCCCTCCCCCTCCCCCTCCCCATCCCTCCTCCCCTGCTCCCCTGCTCCTCCTCCCCTGCTCCTCCTCCCCTGCTCCTCCTCCCCTGCTCCTCCTCCCTTCCTCCTCCTCCTCCTCCTTCCTCCTCCTCTCCTCTCCCTCTCCTCTCCCTCTCCTCTCCCTCTCCTCCCCCTCTCCTCCCCCTCTCCTCTCCCTCTCCTCCCCCCTTCATCACCCCTCTTAACCTCTCGGTCTCCTGCTGCCTCTCCTCCTCCTCCTCCTCCTCCTCCCCCTCTCCTCCCCCCCCCCCTCTCCTCCCCCTCTCCCCCTCCCCTCCCCCCCCCTCTCCTCCTCGCCCTCTCCTTCCCCTCCTCCCCCTCTCCTCCCCCCCTCTCCCCCCCCCTCTCTTACTCCCCCCTCTCCCCCTCCCCTCCTCCCCTCTCCTCCCCCTCTTCCCTCCCCCCCATCTCCTCCTCCCCTCTCCTCCTCCTCCCCTCTCCTCCTCCCCTCTCCTCCTCCTTGCCTCTCCTCCTCCTCCCCTCTCCTCCTCCTCCCCTCTCCTCCTCCTCCCTCTCCTCCTCCTCCCCTCTCCCCTCCTCCCCTCCTCCTCCTCCCCTCTCCTCCTCCTCCCCTCTCCTCCTCCTCCCCTCTCCTCCTCCTCCCTCTCCTCCTCCTCCTCCTCCTCTCTCCTCCTCCCTTCTCCTCCTCCTCCTCTCTCCTCCTCCTCCTCTCTCCTCCTCTCTCCTCCTCTCTCCTCCTCTCTCCTCCTCCCCTCTCCTCCACTCCTCCTACCCCTCTCCTCCCTCCCCCTCCTCCCCCCCCCCCCCCCCCCTTTTCCTCCTCCCCCTCCCTCCTCTTCCAGTTCTGCATCCCACCTGTACCCACCTCGATATGGCAGAAGGACATTCATTTTGCCCGAGTGTCGTGAACGTATCAGAAATACCTCCAAATATAGCAGCAACTGCTCCCGGCAGGTCTCACACTGCTACCCCTCTCTGGACGTTGCAGTGAGAGAGCGGTTCCAGTGCATGCCAACACAAGGTATCACACACTTACTTGATCGCTGAGATTGTGTAGTGCTTCATAAATATGCGAAATTACGACGGGAAACTTCTAAGCATGCTACGTGGTCTGGTACTAGAGAAAAATAATGGCTTTGCGACGCTCAATTGAATTGTTTGATTGGTTTAGTAGGTTCAAGATCTACTTAATAATAATTGCCAAGAGTTCCTTACAGCGAGAGATACATATAGAGAATTGGTTTGATTTATTCGTGTTTTTCGATCTAGCAACATCAAGCCAGAGTAGGATGAGTACCGTCTTATGCCACAGTGCACACACATGTATACTTTATAGTGCTTCCCTACTGGGAACGGTTCTGCCGGCTCCAATAACCAGTCACATTATCCTGGCACTGAACCAACTAGTCTTTTCCGTGTCCCAGTAATGCCGAGCACTAGGACAAAGTAGTGACACATTTCAATTTGTGTTTGATTTGAGTAGGGCGGGGATGGACCAATGATCCTCCATATCGGCAGTAAGCACTCGGTCCACTCAACCGTAATTTCCGGTGAAATATAGACCGTGAGAGATAGAGAGGAAAGGAAGTAGGGGAAATACAGACCACCCTTAACCACCACCCTTAACCATCATGAACAAACCATCAACACACCAAACATCCTACACAACTATCAACCTGTTTAAACACATTGAACACTATATAAGACAGACAAAATGTATTGTCAACTATAAACTTACCTGGTTTAATCGAGAAAAATGTAATCCACAACGATTGTTTGAGTTGCCCCGAGTATACACTTTCTACTCAGTAATGCTCCCCAGTTCTGCATGAACTAGAGTGACTGGTGCTGTACAGTATACAGCAGGAGCCACTCCCCTAATTCTACACAATCGGTACTGTAACTAATACACCACTGATCAAACTTAGATTATTTAGACTGTCAACTACAATAGTAAGATGGCCGGAAGACCAGTGATCTGGCACTGACAAATGTCATATTCAGATGAATATAGACACAGAAAGATACAGAGCGATGTTTAACGACCCCCGACCAGCACAAAAAGTAGACATCGGCTATTGGGGGACAGGACAGAACGATACAGAGGGACAGGGACAAAGACAGTCAAGAACAGCCGTCCTGATATGACCTTAGATGTTGCTAGGACGTAAAGCAACACACAAACAAACTGACAAGAACAGACTGTCTCAAAAGGTGCTAAGCAATATAGGACAACACTTTGTCCATTGTAACAATCAACACACTATCTACTTATGCATTTGCTCAGGATAAACAGATTTCTTTTTTACATGGCGTTTCATAATCCCAATAGAATACATATTGATTTGAAGCGAATGTCCTTGTGTTTTCAGTGTAACCGTTTCTGTGCTGTTTTGTGTCAATCGTTACAATGGACAAAAAAAGAAGAGTTATCACCTTTTGAGACAGGCTCAGATAGGTACAAAGAGACAGATAGATTCGTATATATTTATCTGTCCCAGACACAGACAGACAGACACAGAGGGGAGGGGGCGAATGGGTGCGGAATGGCAGAGTGAGCGGGTCGGAGCGCAGTGCTCGGTGGCGCCCCCACGCTAAAGGAGGGAAGACGACACTGCGGGTGACCGTGTTGGCGCGGGAACATCACATCAAGTCTGCGCGCGCTACATCGAGCACCGCCGAGCGCCGCCGAAGGCAACTGCATAGAGGCGTGCGCGTGCATAGTCGTATGCTCGCACAGATCCACCCACCCCCAACCCCGCCATCTCCTCTCCCCTCTTCACTGAGATTAGCGCTTCGTCCCATGCAAGCCAGCATCGCATTCGGGCACCCCCCACCGCGGCCAGCAACGCTCGCCCGCCCAGCCGACCAGCGGACAGCTGCCGACCGTCCGTCCCGGCCCGGACACGCGCATGCGCCATTGGCAGGGTCTGCATTAGGAATAGTCGGCCGGCAGCCGAGGTGAGATAAAGCGACAAGTAGGCCTACAACAGCGCAACTTGGCAACTGTTGCCGGACAGCCGGACGCACGATAGAGCGCCTCTTACAGGGGTAAGGAACGGCGACAGCCTTATCAGGGACGCCCCATATAGCACTCACTCTCACTACGTACTAAGACTAAGAGGTATTGCGGGTGGGTGACAGGTGGGAGTAGATATCACGATTTGTTGCTGTGGGGTCTGCAGTGTAAGTTCTCCTTGTGGGCATCCATTCTTGGCGGCGGTGTGCAGGGAGGAGGAGCAAACGTAGAAGTAGTAGACGGAGGAGAATAGGAAGAATGTGAGTAATAGGAAGAGAAGTAGTAGAAGTAGGAGAGAATGCACTCCAAGGGATTGAGCAGGTGAGGAGTCGGGAGGAGACCGACTTAGTGAGTGGCTCACTAACACTAACAGGATTCACTTAGAACATCAACAAGAATGGCACAGACACACGGCCTGCTGGCTGCACCTTATCCAAGCCCACACTGAGACAACTGCGCCCCGTCTCCACCCTTTCTGTTTCAGCGACTCGCCGCCAACATGAGGCTGATGACACCGATAAAGACGCGCGCTGATCTATTGTGCATGACGCTGACCCGCAGCAATTCACTGGTGTGTTTAGCACCTATCGGGGCGAGCCGTGGTCCGTATTGAACCGTGCAACAAGCCACGCCGGCCCGTACACGCACCCACGGCACGCCCGGTGCCAGCCGATATCGACTTGAACTATGTAAGTAGGGACATGCTTACACAAGCGCACACACCTCCCCGTAAACACCTAAACCGTAAACGCCGGTTCCAGCAGTCGTGTCGAATCTGATATCGATTTAACTCCCACGCAGACTCGCGCAGACTCACGCAGACTCACGCGGACTCAAACCGGCTCACACAGACTCGCGCCGACTCACTTCCACACAATCTGACTCGACTCACACAGACTCGTACTGACGCACAATCACACACCTATCTGGATTCACGCTGACTTAGTGATTCACGTTGACTCGGACCGACTTACATCAACGCCCAACTCAGTCAATCAACACAGGCTCATCATATCAGCATACCGATTTAAACCGACTGCGACTGACACCGATTCACTGCGACTGACACCGATTCACTGCGACTGACACCGATTCACTGCGACTGACACCGATTCACTGCGACTGACACCGATTCACTGCGACTGACACCGATTCACTGCGACTCCGTGATAAACTAAATCAAGCCGATTCAAACTGACTCGCACTGTCTCACA
This sequence comes from Branchipolynoe longqiensis, assembly GCA_030323885.1. Taxonomy (NCBI): domain Eukaryota; kingdom Metazoa; phylum Annelida; class Polychaeta; order Phyllodocida; family Polynoidae; genus Branchipolynoe; species Branchipolynoe longqiensis. The sequence goes on along the minus strand of CM059196.1, from coordinate 39,804,543 downwards.
CCAACTCAGACAATCTAAAACCGACCCACGATAACTCACCCCGAAGTGAACCGACTGCAACCGACCAGCACCGACTCGCATTGGGCCAACCCACGGAGCGGACAGACGAGACGTGACGCCGACATGGACATGCGGCGGCGAATCTGCTGCCTCCTGTGGCTGACTTCTACACTAAAGGTGAGCAGGCCCAACTGTTCTGTCTCCACCCATTTGTTTCAGCTCCTCGCCTGCTCCAGCACCCTGCACGCACACGCACACGCACACGCGTATGCGCATACGCGTATTTGTGTGTGCGCGCTCCGCCCTTCCAACTTAATAAACACCTATTCTCCTACCTCATCCACCATTACATCCACCATCCATCACCAAACTACAACCAACGGTGGCTGTATGAGTAGAGCGTCCGTCTCCTGTTTTGGGAGATTGGGAGATCCGAACCCAAGAGTTTGTGGGTTCGAATCATTGTCGAGTCAAACCAATGACTTACAAATAGATACTTGTCGCTTCCTAGCCTGGCGTTCGGCATTATTAGGATAGGGCTAGGACTGTTTGGCTCAGTGTCAGGATAATGTGACAGTGGGATATCAGGTTATGATGCTGGCGGCCAGATTTCACAGTGGGGCAGCACTATAAAGTCACCATGAGTGTACACTGTCACAAGTCGGTACCCGTACTGATGACCTTAGACATAAAACAACAAACAAACCAAACCACCACCACAACCACAACCCCCACAACCACAACCCCCACAACCACAACCACAACCACCACCGCAACCACCATCACAACAAAAACCACCACAACTACTACCACCTCAACTACCACCAAAACTACCACCACTACAACTACCACCACCACTACTACCACCACCACCACCACTACTACCACCACCACTACTACCACCACCACCACCACCACCACTACTACCACCACCACCACTACTACCACCACCACCACTACTACCACAACTACCACCGCCAGTACTACCACCACCACCACCACAACTCCCACCACCACCACACCTACCACCACCACCACACCTACCACCACCACAACTACCACCACCACTACTACTCACCACCACTACCACTCACAACTACCACCACCACCACTACCACTCACCACAACTACCCCAACCACCACACCTACCACCACCACCACCACAACTACCACCACAACTACCACCGCCACCAGCACAACTACCACCACAACTACCACCTCAACTACCACCTCAACTACCACCACAACTACCACCCACTACCACCACAACTACCACCACAACTACCACCACACCTACCACCACACCTACCACCACAACTACCACCTCCTCCTTCCCCCTCCATCCTCTCCTCCCCCTCCCCCCCTCCTCCCCCTCATCCCCTCCTCCCCCTCATCCTCTCCTCCCCCTCATCCACTCCTCCCGCTCCTCCTCCTGCGCCTCCTGCTTCTCCTCTCCTCCTCCTCTCCTCCTGCTCCTCCCTCCACCTCTCCCCCACCTCTCCCCCGCTCCCTCCCCCTGCCGCATCCCTCCCCTCTCCCTCCCCTCTCCCTCCCCTATCCCCCCTCCCCCTCTTCCTACGCGTTGACTGTGTGGTAATATTTATTCTATTTGTGCAGCAATCATCGTCCACCATCGCTGATTGATCCCCGAGCTGAGGCTCTCGAACCCTGCCCAGATCCGCCCCAGATCCGCCCGAGAGATTAATAGCACCCACTGCTTGGAGAGTGATCTGACGATTTGGTCACCGCCCACCTTGCCACTCACATATTGCGGTCAGGTGCGGAAGGTGTGTTTTTATGGTGGTGGAAGGGGAGGAGCTGTTAATTGCTTGACTATTCTACTTCAAACAACTCTGCTTCAAACAACCTTTTTTTTACACATTATATATATATATTTAGTTATTTCTGAATTGATTGATAAAAATAGAATGAATATGCATATTAGCGTACACCCATACATCTACCTACCTACATACATTCATGTAGTAATACTCGACACTGACTTGTTAGGCAAGGGGCCACACAGACAGGTAGGGATGGATAGGGTGATTGCATCAGGAGTCGAGGTAGTGTAATGGTTAGCATGCTAACACTGAGTGGCAAGAAGTCTGGATTTGAATAATCAAGAGGGTGCGTCTTTAAAAAAATATATATGCTCTTCTAGGTGGTGTTTAGCTTCAATCATTCGATCCAGTCCTTAAATAAGTCCGTGCCTTTGTAATGTTTCCTCCCCCCTCAGGCAGAAAGTTGTAGGTTCGATCCACGACCGACTCAAACAAAACAAACACTACAAATAGTCAAGACCTTTAGAGGTAGTAGTTGACAGGTCAGTCACCATAGCAACTGCGCACTTAGTGTTTTATAAACAGCCACCACATGGCGATAATCGGCATGGTGCCATTCAGTAAGTATCCTGATAATGCTTATAGCCCTCCCCTGTGCCCACCTAATACTGGAGGCAGGGCACCTCCGAATAAGGATGGAGGGGAGGGCTTGAGTCTTCATTGCCAACTGGTCGGTTCTGTATAATAATCATTATATCCATGTAATGCTAATTGGATCCCTGCTGTAATGCTCATTGGAGTCCTGGAGTAATTGTCCATGGATCGCTGCTGTACTTGTCAATGGATCCCTGCTGTAATTGTCAATGGATCCCTGCTGTAATTGTCAATGAATCCCTGTTGTAATGCTTATTCTATCCTTACTTTAATCCTCAATGGATCTCTGATGTAGCTGGCTTCGTCTTCAGTAAAGGGGCTGTCACATTACGACACATCGCGCCAACGTACGCAGACGTTCGTTATGCATTACGCGTGCGTTAGGTGCTCGTTGGTATACGTCGACATTCGTTGAGATACGACGTCGGGTGTCAGGGGGTCGGCAAAGTTTTGTGCATGCACAAAACTTTAGACGTATGACAACATTCGACAACGTGTGGATTTCACATCGGCCATACATTATGTATACGTTGTTCACTATGTTGCACTATGTTGAACTATCTTGACCTACGTTAAAGGCAGTGGGAACGTACAGTCCGCGTACTGACAACATATGGATAACATGGATAACATACGTCTAACGTACATTTAGTGTTTCTCCGGCATGTCTTGACTTATGTAATGTGTGAGGTGTAGTTCTCGCGATTGAATAACGCATATAACGTTCACCGGCATTCTGTGAATGTACCATGAGTGTAATTCGAGCGTTTTTCGCGCAGAAGCACGTTAGTCATACGTTGGTCATACATTGGCCATACGCTATGTATACGTCCAAATTTGGCCCCCACACCGAAAGTTTTACGCTTCTCGACCTAAAAAAGTGACTTTACACATTGGCCGTGCGCTTGTGAGATGTGTCGTAATGTGACAGGGCCTTAAGGAAGGATGACCGATATTGGCGGTATTTAGTATTTGATGTAAAATCAGCGTAGATGGAAGTTGCTAAGGTTGGCAGCTGTAAAGCAAACTCACGACAGTAACATGACCAACATAGCATTAGTTATTGACATCACTCAGTATTTTATGATAACAAAGGAAATTGTTATTCCTAATTTTCATGTTAAAGCAACCTATTCTCTGGGAGTTATTTAGCATCTAAAAGATGCTGAAGTCTGTTTGCCGAAGCTGCTCAGTAGCGATATTTACAATTGGATAGGCTTTCCCTATGAAATAGAAATGATGCATATTTTTAACTCGTGGGCTATTAAGCACAGAGGAAGGTTTTTAAAGGAGTATTTCACTGCAATAGACAGCCCCAAGGGAAATGTTACAAAGCCTACTTTAAATAGTAGTGAATTTGAAAGCATTTGACCTGGCCACGACAACTTTAGTTATTTACAATCATTATGATCGACTATTACTATCCATAGTTCGAATATCTTGAAAACCCCTCATTTCTTTGAGATATTTAGTGCTCCATCAATGCTGAGGGTTCCCTGTGGTTCTTAATCTCGTTCAGCCCCAGTGACTCTTGTCAGCTGTCTGGTACCAGGGCGTGCTTGTACATTTGGACAGGCTTTCTCTATTAAATTGAACTGAAAAACGTATCGACTCATGGATCTGTAATTATAAAGACCCGGCTCTAAAAAGCAGGTCACTGCAAAAGAAATTGCCAAGAAAGTCATGCAAACCTGACTGTCACTGATAGGTTATAAGATATACCCATGGGCTTCAATTTTTCTATGTAATTCCACCTTTCCTTTCGCTGTCTGACTTTGATTCCCCACGGCTATTGGTAGTGGTTCAGTCTAATCTAATGGTGCCAGACATATCAATCCCTAAATACTGGGCCAGTGTTCAAATAGTACAATGTTGGTCTTTTTGGAAATATCTTAGATATTTCGACTAGTCATGGCAAGGAATAACTGGTAAAAAATCAAGTGACCGGTTATTTAATAAATCTATGTAATTCCATATATGCCTTTCCCCTGATGACGTCACATGATCGGATATTTTGAGTAAATAGTATATAGATAGTATCCTACTACTTAGGGATTGATATGCTCTGGAACAGAACTGAGAATATCCATTGGATATCCTCAGTCTAAGTGAAATGCGGTTAATATTGTTTTTATGATTTGAGTAATTTACATGAATCTTCACTACATGAATCTTCACTACATGAATCTTCACTACATCTTAGTAAAGAACGCACGTTGAAGTCACGTGACCATACCTTTAAGCCCCGTGTCCTGTCTATCATGGTCGCCCCCCCCCCCCCCCACACACACACAGAACGCTCTCAGGTGCAGAGTAGCAGCTGTGTGTTCCACTAATGATCATGGTTAACGACACCTGGTTACCAGGAAACAAGCCCGCAATACAACCCGGGTCTAACAAAGAAAAGCAACAAAAACAGCAATAGAATGGAGTATGAATCCCCAATGAACGATGTCATATGTGGAGAACACCTTATATAAGACTACCAATTCGGCCACTGCGTCTGGACGAGCGCAAGCTTCCCATGCGGAAGGTTATGTGGTTGAAACCCGGCCGAGCCAAACCAATGACTTACAAAATTGATACTTGTCACAACCCAGCCTGGCGCTCAGCATTATTAGGATTGGGTAAAGGACTGGTTCACTGACTATCAGGATAATATGACTGAGTGGGAAGTAGGGTCATGGTGTTGGGGGGCCTGGTCTCCCAGTGTGACAACACTATAAAGTCACCATGAGTATGCACTGTCACAAGTCGGTACCCATCCTGATCTGACCTTAGAGTTATTTAAAACAAAATGCAGTGGCAACAGGCTTCTCACTGCTTTGGCAGCAGGAGTCTCGCTTCTATTTTCCGTTCCAACCAGTGGTCCATCGCCCTACTTGCATGTAGACCGGGCGCGGTGGCTGAATCGGTAGATAATGTGACTGAGTGGGATATCGGGTCATGGTGCCGGCAGCCTGATTTCCCAGTGGGGCAGCACTATAAAATCGCCATGAGTGCGTACTGTCACAAGTTGGTACCCGTCCTGATATGACCTTAGATGTTGCTAGGACGTAAAACAACAACAAATTGCATGCAGACACACGCGCTAACCATACATCTTAAGGTAGAACTTTCCACACGCCTTCATACATATAATCTACTCCAGTTCCATTAATATAATATTTACGATTAGGCCACCGCGTCCGGTTCCAATTACAATCAGCAGTTTATGATAGCCTTCCCAACCGAATAGAGTTAACCTTAGCTTGAAATTACAAATGCTGTATTCCTAAAGGAAAACTGGTACAAATTTGACCGCCATTGCCAAGTTTGTATTGCGTGCGTCTTAAATCTAGGTCACTGTGTGCATTCTGTGTCTGCATAGTCCGATGAAGCATCCCATTTTTAAAACCAAAGCAGTTATCTAGATTTGATTCTACATGCTTAGGTTAGATACAGATCTATGCACTTATTAAGCATGTGTTGTGCCGAGGCAATTTAATAGAACCAGTTACTGCTAAAGCCTTTGATGTAAAATCAGCGTAGATGGAAGTTGCTAAGGTTGGCAGCTGTAAAGCAAACTCACGGCAGTAACATGACCAACATAGCATTAGTTATTAACATTACTCAGTATTTTATGATAACAAAGGAAATTGTTATTCCTAATTTTTATGTTAAAGCAACCTATTCTCTGGGAGTTATTTAGTCCGATGAAAATATCAACTTTTCAAATGCAAAACAACTATCTAAATGTGATTCTACATATCTAACTTAGATACTGGTGCACTTATTAAATATTCGTCACCACACAGAAGGGAATACTGAGGCAATTGAATATAACCGGTTACTGCAGACGCCTATGGGGTCAAGAGTTTTGGCGTGCTTGCCAAAATTAATTTTGCATGGTTCCACTTCAAATATCTCAAAAGTTAGCCACTTAAAATAGAAGTTACTTTAAGCTAAACTAAGGTACATAATAACGATCAACCTAATGTATTTATCTCAGAAAATTTCAGAAACTCAAAACCATCGGACTATGCAACTTTAAAGTAAGGTAGATTATAACAAGCAATAACTGAACAATGACAAACTCAAAACCATCGGACTGTACAACTTTAAGTCAGTGAGAGAATATGGACTACTTTCTTAAGCGTCTCCTTGACATTTTCCAGGTGCAACCAATTTGCTATTGCCTTTTAACCTGTCTCTGCAGCGGTAATCCCCCCCCCCCCCCCCCCCCCCCCTCCTTCCTCCCCCTTCCTCCTCCTCCTCCTCCTCCCCCTCCTCCTCCTCCCCCTCCTCCTCCCCCTCCTCCCCCTCCTCCCCCTCCTCCCTCCTCCCTCCTCCTCCTCCTCCTCCTCCCCTCCTCCTCCCCCCTCCCCTCCTCCTCCCCTCCTCCTCCCCTCCTCCTCCCCTCCTCCTCCTCCTCCTCCTCCCCTCCCGTCCTCCTCCTCCTCCTCCCCTCCTCCTCCTCATCCCACACGCCCTGCTCCTCCCTTCCTCCTCCTCCCTCCTCCTCCTCCTCCTCCCCCTCCTCCCCTCCTCCCCTCCTCCCCTCCTCCCCTCCTCCTCCTCCCCTCCTCCTCTTCTCCCCCCCCCCCCGCCTGTCCTTCCTCCCCCGCATCCACCCGACCTAAGTATTGAGTGCCTTTACGGAGCAGACGACATTTACTTGGCTTCGATTTCAACTTGTATGGACACCCACAAAATACCAAACAACAACTGCTGATATCATTTCAAGCGTCTTTCTAAGTATGATGTTACCATGTGAGCATTGCAACTGATGCAAAAGTAATACTGATGCACTTTTTTCCACCCGAAAACCGACCCTACTAGTACTACATTATATTTCTTTTCCGGAGTCCCGTTATGGTAGATCGTGGGATTCGAACCCACCTTAGTCGAGTCAACACAATGACTTAAAATTTGATACTTGTCACTTCCTAGCCAGGCGCTCAGCATTATTAGGATAGGGCAAGCACTGGTTGGCTCAATGTCAGGATAATGTGACTAAGTGGGATATCAGGTCATGGTGCACTGTCACAAGTCGGTACCTGTCACTGAGATGTTTCCAGGACGTTCAAATCCAACAACAAACCAACATCTTTTCCTTAAGGCTGGGCCAGTGTGGTACTGTCTCTGCTTAATAAGCTCTTTAAAAATGTGTTCATTTGCACATAATACCTACCTAAGCACATACATAAGTGCGTACATGTTTACATACACACACATACATATATATATATACACTACTCTAAAAGGGTTTCACCTAAATAGCATACTTGCACCTGTGTTTACCCAAAGTGGTTATTTTGCGTCTGAGTGCGGACCCTGTTAGCTGTAGCTCGGCCCCATTTGAAGTAGGTGTGCCCTTGCTGGGTGTACTTGGACCGGCTCCAGCTTCTTTCAAAGACTGGCCACTTGCTGAATTTCCGTGTCTTCGCAGAGAGGGCCATTCATATGAAGTAGGGTTGGGTCCTTCCCGGTCCGGGCGTCCTGTCTACCGTTAAGTCTCTGTAACTACTGTTCACCGATTACTGAACTCATTCCACATCCGTAAGTGGAAATGAATGCCCTGATGTACACTTCCGCTACAACCGGAAGAGGCGTACGGAATGAACATGGGTCAAAATAGTCTGTACGATCGCGGACGGGAGATCGAGAGTTCGGTTCCCGGTCGAGTCAAACCAATGACTTCTAAAATTGATACTTGTCGTTTCCTAGCCAGGGCTCGGCATTATTAGGATAGGGAAAGAACTGGTTGGTTAAGTGTTAAGGATAATGAGAGTGGGATATCAGGTCATGGTGCTGGCGGCCTGGTCTCCCAGTGGGACAGCACTGCAAGGACACGCAACAACGGTAGACTGGCCGATATGATCATTTTATTACATCAACAGTATATATATACCTCTGATCCACCTTTAATTATATCTATACAATATATCTCATTCGTGTACATATCAATTACCGATCAAATGCATAGGCAACTGGCTGGGCAATCCCGCCCTACCGATCAATTAGAATAACAGTAAATAAACGAAGAAGAAGAAAAGAAGAGAAAGGAAAAGACAAAAACCAAGGCGAGCGTGCACCGATAACTGGCTAAGGTGCAGGTCGAGCAGGCAGTGACGAGCCAAGCCAGGGCCAGAGAAGAAGGGAACCACAACGCCCCCCGGTGGATTGAACTAGAACCTGCCGTGGATCCCGACGGTCGCACCGACTAGGGCATCTCAACTCTCCCGCCCGAACCGAAGTCAGAGTTAGCCTGGCGGATCGGACCTAACTCTACTGGGAGCCCACAACGGCTCCCAGCCCAGCTGCACCCTACACCTGTATATACAAGTATATACGCAGTATAAAGTCGCCATGAGTGAGCACTGTCACAAGTCGGTACCTGTCCTGATATGACTGTAGGGAGCGGGACATAGCTCAGGCGGTAGTGTCCTGTGACGGTGTGGGTCATGCGATCGATCCTACTCCGTGGACCCATTTGCAGTTTGGGCTATTTTCTGTTCCAACCAGTGGTTCACAATTGGTTCATCAAAGGCTGTGATATGTGCTGTCCTGTCTGTGGGAAAGTGCATATAAAAGACCGCTTGCTCCTTATCGGAAAGAGTAGCCTATGTGTCACAATGACCACATGATTAACCTGCAATAGCCGATATGATTTAGAGGTGTCGGTTTTTTGTTTTTTTTACCTTAGATGTTGCCAGGACAAAACTATAACCGGAGAGGCACACATAATGGACAGGGTACAGGGGCTAGCTACGCGGTGAAAATCACCAGTAAGACCTAACAAGAACTATTATGTTCTCAGGTGGACAGAATTGCTGGGAATCTGCCGAATTTGATCATGGTGATTGGCACTGTTGATATATTGGCCGTGAATAAGCTGACTGGGTACCAGCGTCGAATTGCAGGTATTGGTTTCGGGAGGTACCAGCGTAGGTTACGGTTAAGGTCACGATGGGCAACATGCGTTTCTGCGGTATCCTCGATGTTTGTCAACAACGCGCTATATACAGCAGTAGTGATTGTGTAGGGAATGGGGAGCTTTCAGGAGCCATTTCTCTCGCTAGAGTCAGCCATCATGATTGGATAGAAGGATGTAGGTGTGTGGTGAGGGTGTACGTGTCTGGTGAGGGTTTATGGGTGTGGTGGGGATGTAGGTGTTTGGTGGGGGGTTTAGGGATGTGCTGGGGGTGTAGGTGTGTGGTGGGGGTGTAGGTGTGTGGTGTGTATGTGGTGTAGGTATGTGGTGGTGTGGTGGTGTAGGGGTGTGGTGAGGGTGTAGGTGGGTGGAGGGGTGGAGGTGGGTGGTGGGGGTTTAGGGATATGGTACAAGTGTAGGTGGGTGGTGTGTGGGGTGGTGGTGTAGGTGTATGTAGTTGAGGTGTAGGTGTCTGTGGTTGAGGTGTAAGTGTGTGTGGTGAGGGTGTGATGTGTGGAGAGGGTGTATGTGTGTGTGGAGGGTGTATGTGTGTGTGGTGAGGGTGTAGGTGTGTCTGGTGGTGTGTGTGATGGGGGTGTAGGTGTGATGGGGTGTAGGTGTGGTGGGGGTTTAGGTGTGTGGTGGGGGTGTAAGGCGTACTGGGGGTATAGGTGTGTGTGGTGGGGGTTTAGGGCTGTGGTGGGGGTGTAGGTGTGTGGTGGGGGTGTAGGTGTGTGGTGGGGGTTTAGGGATGCTAAAGATTGTGAGGTGCCGCTCTGCAAGGCACCCCTACACCTCCACATACACCAACCATACACACCTCAACCCAACTAAACCCCCTCAATCCCCACTACATCCCCTCTTATTTACAGACACTTGATAGTAGAAGGAACTGCTTCTATTCAACCAAAGCATTACGAGACTGGCATGGTGCGCCATCTGACGAGAGAGTCATGCAAACTGAAAGGTCCCCATTCGGTAACACTACAATCACTAATTAGGCCTAATGATTAAATGCGATTTCTAAGACGTCTGCCATTCCGGGACAAATGTCTTATCTAATCAACCAGCACACACACGTCTAAATTTGTGTTATATCAGCAAAACTGAACGGGGATGTTTATGGTACCGTACACCATACACCGTTTTAATAATGCCAGTCAAACAGCAATAACACCATTGTCAATTTAGGCAAGTTCTACGAGAACTAGTCTTTATTGTCCTAAATCTATAGGCTCGTATTTTGGAGGACCAATGATAATACCCGCTTTATATTCTATCTGCTAATGTAAACTACAATACTAACAAAGCAAGTATATATACCAAATATGATATATAAACGTTTATTCTCGACTTTCATTAGCGAAGTAATCTCATGCATTTATTTGATCCATTTCTGAAGCAAACTGACATGGAAAGTTGATGCGTTAAGAAAACAACCAGTCTAATAGCCCTGTCACACTACGACGCATCGCGCAAGCGTGCGCCGACATAGGTGATTTTGCGCCAATACGTCGGTGTATGGCAGAATGAGTTAGAGCGGCAGAATGAGTTAGGGATGGCAGAATGAGTTAGAGCGTCCGTCTCCCGTGCTGGTAGATCGTGGGGTGGTGGGTTCGAACCCTGGTAGAGTCAAACCAATGACATCGTTGGCGAATGCCGTCGTCTGGGTCATGGCCGTTGTGAGGGTGGCCAACATTTGGCGGACGCATAGACCCGTTGTTTGAGGACATTGAGAAGGTCCTCCTCTGCCATCGCCTCTTTCCTTTTGCCCCGGGCCTTGTGCGGTTGTTCGGGCTCCATCCCCATCTCCACATCCCCACACGCAGTCTCTGCAGCCCCCAGATCAACGGCCAGTCCTTCAACGGTGGGCAACACCTGGAAGACAAAATAATAAAGCAAACAACGCAACATTACTTTACACAATGACCTGAATAACACTTTAATGCACACGATTACATACAATAAGCACACTAAGGATATGATTGTTGGTTATGGCCATAATAAATAATTCCCCATGTTTCGTTATTATATTCCCATTAACTATTTATTATGTTTGTAGCATGGTTTCTACAAATATTAGGTGGATAATAATTCTACCCACATGCTTTCATAGTATAAGGGCATTAACTATTGACATTGCTGGTTCGGGAAGGATGTCTACAAATTGCTAAATATACAAGAAATTATTATCCAAATCACTTTCCAAAACCAAATGTAAAAAAAATAACTCTTACCAAATACACATCTTATCCACATGAATGAACGGACGACTGAGCGGAGGCAGCCAAACTTGTCGACGATCCACTGCTCCCTCTCAGTGCGCTCCTTTGCCCCGTCACCGCTTTTTTTTTCATGGAGCCTCGTGTTGCTGTCGCGCATCGACTTGAACCACCCCTGTAGATGTGTGGCGGTTCTCCCCATCTTCACTGCCTGCTCCTGCCACAGTTTGGGTTTCCTGTCCGTCCTCAGGTAGTCAGTCAGCTTGGCGTTCCATATTACTGGCGTATCATGTAAAAACTCCAGCAGCACCTCCTCCTCGTCTGCAGGCAGGGTGCAATCAAACTTTCGCACCCTCCTTTTTTGTACCTGACCACCGTGTGAGACGGACCAGGTGGAGGCTCCTGAAGACCCATGGGTGTATGTGGTGTCGCTGTGGTGAGCAGGAGAGGATACCCTTGGAGATGGTCGTGTTGGTGGTGTTGGTGAAGATGGTGGGGCTGGTGATGGTGTACGTTGGCTCCTTTTTCGCCCCTTACCTCTTCCTCTGCCATAGTGCTGGCTGGCAGCAGCAGATCTGGAACATCTGGAAGTCGAGGTGGACGTGGAGATGTGTTTCGGCGGCATCTTGGAGAAGTTGTGAGTAGCCACCAACACACCAGCCTTATACACACATATCCCCTTACACGGGTGTTTTGCACCTATCATGGTCAGGTTACGGTCACGTCGCATGCGTCAGCCACGCGCTGTCACTACATTACGCACGTTGAGCTCACGTTACGGTGACGTTACGTTCACGTTGCACGAACGCCCGGTCACGTCGCCAATTACGTCTCGCCCCTAACGTTTTCACATTACAGCTAACGTCACAACATTTCACCGATGTTCGAGTTACATTGGAGTAACGCTAGCCTGGCGTCAACCCCGCTCGCATGTCGTTATGCCCGCATTTACCTCTCTCGTTACCACTACGCTAGGCCGTTACTTTCACGTTACGCTCACGTCAACTACGCGCATTCACGTCCAGAATTTGCATATTACGCCGATAACTTCGACATAATATAATTATTTTCACGTTGTGCCTACGCTGATGTAGTCACGTCGTAGTGTGACAGGGCCATTAAGTCGTCGTCTGGCAGCTGTAGCTGTGTAGGTAGGCTAATAGGAAATCAATACAGGGAAGGAGAGAAAGGAAGAGTATAAAGAGTGAAAGTAGAGTGAGAGCTTGCACTTACTTATTGGGGGGGTTTGTGACCTAGTGGTCACTGGCTGCAGAACTCCAGCATTGATAAACGGCGCTGTTAAAATGGCCCGTTTTTGGTTTTTGTGTTGTTATGGGGGGGGGGGTGAGGGGGGCTTTCCTTCTCACTTCGTCCAACTTGAGGGGTGGTAGTGGGGAGGGGCGTGGTGCTCTTCACAGTGTCTTGTGCTGTGGTGGTGTGGTGCGGCGGTGGCCCGGTAGGTGGCAATACGATCTTGGGCCCACGGTCCTGTACCTCGACCGGGGAGCAAAGCGGGAACCGGTGTCATTGGCAGCAGGGCCCCGTCGCAGGGTGGGTGGTCCAGAGCCAGCAGGCTCTTGGACCGGGGTGTGGTTGGTGGGTGTGATTGCATCCGCGCTTCCAGCACCCACTCCATCGGTGATCGTTTTAGGCGCGGGGGTCGAGGCTGTCATACACGGTGTATCCGGGACCGCACGGGGCTCTCGGTGTAGACGCTTTGTCCGGTGGGACCTCACGGGGCTCCCTGATGGGGGACCTCACAGGGCTCCGTGACTGGGGGATCTCAGGGGCTCCCTGACTGGGGGATCTCCCGGGGCTTCCCGAATAGGACTTCACGGGTCTCCCTGCTGGGGGACCTCAAAGGGCTCCCCGCTAGGGGACCTCACAGGGCTCCCTGACCGGGACTTCATGTGGCTCCCTGACGTGGGGACCTCACGGGGCTCCCTGACCAGGACCTCATGGGGCTCCCTGACCAGGACCTCATGGGGCTCCCTGATGGTGGTTGCTAATCACCGTCGTTGTTGTCGGGTTCAGAGTCGTCGGCGATGGGTTCAGGGCCGCCAAAGTTCTCGGAGTTGTGGTAGTTCTGCCTATAGAATCTGCCGAGTGGCTCCCAAGAGGACTCGGGAGAGTCTCATGAGGATGGCGAGCGCAGCTCGGTTGTCAGACAGGTTGTGTGGTGGGCGAGGAAGTCTCGGATTTCAGTCCTGTCAAAGGCCACACATGAACCGCCTCTATCCAGTCCTGAAGCGCGTGACCATCTCTTGCAGAGACGCAGAGAGGCCTCCCACAGGGCTTTGGTGGCTCTAGTGTGGGTGGCTTTGAGCATGGACACAGAGTGGCCTATGGCGAGGTCAATATCAGGACGGCAATCACTGTCCAGAGCAGCTGAGTCGGCCTGGCCATTACCGAAGAGTCCTCTGTGGGAGGGAACCCAGGCCAGCACTCTGTCGAGGAGAGCTTCGTGCCTGGTGGCGATGGTATTCTGGATCAAGGTGGCCAGATCTGTGGTCCTTGATCTTGCGGACTGCATTGAGTGAGTCAGTGACTACTATGCAACTGCAGTGTCGCAGGTGGGTCAGTGGATGGTGGATGGCGGCGACCCTGACAAAGCATCTAGCCTGCCCATCTGGTAGGAAGTGTCCAGCTCCGGCTCAGCCTGTGTCAGGGTTGAGCGAGCCATTGGTGTAAACCATAGTGGCTTGAGGGAAGTCCTCTTTGGCCTGGGCATTGGTTTCCTGTGCCAGGGTTCTGAGGACTATGGTCGGGTAGCTGGCTTTGCTTGAGCAGAGGGTGCGGATGGCCGTCTTCGTTCCCCAGGAGAAGCCGAGCCGCCGTCTTGGACTGTTTTGTAGGTACTGCGGTAGAAAATGGCCTAGAGTCAGGGCTTGGCAGAGGTGGTTTTCCAGCAGCTGCTGTCCGCGTAGGTGGAGTGGTGGGAGGTTGGCCTCAAGGCGTAGAAAGAAGTGCACAGTACTACGTTGTAGTTCCATCATCATTAAGTCTCATTCTCTCAGCTATAATAATAAATTGAGTCTAAAGAGTTTTGTTACTGGATAAGGTAATTTTTTATTAAAAATAATTTTTTATTTTATTTGTATCTCAATTTTTACCAGGTTTCGAATATTATATCATTCTTCTGATCTCATATGATGTCTTAAGAAGCATCTGATTCATTTGCCATCATTTTTAGCTTATTCTGAGCATTTGTTAGGTTTGTGATGGTTTAGAGGTCGTTTGCAACGATCCAAAGGTACACCAGTCACAAAGCATCGATCTTACATTAGTGCTTAATCGGATTTGGCAACTGATGTCATTTAGTCCCACATCGATACACCTGTCCCTCCATTTTGACCTCACCGACTATCAACTGTAAGAAATCTGAAGACGTCGATGGTAGACGCGTGGTTGCTCGACAGGTCCTCATTGAGTTAACATTGCGGATCTCACCTTATGGGAAAACAAGGTTTAAGCGGTTTGAATCGATGACCTAGTTTTAGGAACTATTTTCTTGCAAATTAGAACCAAAATCTTTGATTTCACCAAATATGCACTAGGCAACGGCATCGATTGTGGGTACGCACGTGTGCGCTTACTACAGTTAACCACACAATTTGCACAATTGGTAATTATTCTATGGACATCTCCAGCTATACCAGGCCAACGAAAATGTTCCTGTAATCGTTTTAATGTTTTAGACATAGCCATATGACCTAGGTAGGTCATATGGCTATCTTTATCACCGAATTCCTGTATTTTTTTTGGTAGCACTAATCTAGGATACGTATCTTTCTTAGCAGGAGCTATCATTGAATAAAGAAGATTATCCATTAGTAAATAATTCTTTTCTTCATCCTCACCTAATGTATACTCTTTCATCTTTTTCTGTTCATTAATTACATCATTATGACAGTTCATAGTGTTCAAAAGGAATTACCTGTTCTGCTAACAGTGAATCAAAAGCAAACATTTCTACTGGTTCCTTTGCTTCAGTATTAGGTCTCAACCTAGACAACATATCAGCCCAGACATTATCTACACCTTTCATATACACAATTGGTGCTGAAAATTCTGCTAATAATACTGCCCAACGTTGTATATGTGTATTAGAAATTTCTTTAGTGAAAAAACATTTCAATGGAGCATGATCTGTATAGATAGTAAATTCTGCACCGTATAAGTAAGGTCTTAATTTTACTAGAGCATAAATAATAGCAAATGCTTCTTTCTCTATAGTAGGATAATTACGTTGAGCAGGAGAAAATCTAGTACTGATTAAATGCACTGGCCTGTCTATTCCATTCCCTCCTCCTGCACCAATACAGCACCTAAACTGTACTCAGAAGCATCTGTATACAGTTTATATGGTTTAAAAGGATCAGGAAATTTCAACAGTATACAATCTAATAATAGTGTCTTCAACTCATTCCATGCAATTTCACATTCCATAGTCCATTCAAAACTACATTTATTACTAGTTAAATAAGTTATAGGAGCGACAACATCAGCATAATTAGGAATTAATTGTCTATAGTATCCTGCCGATCCTAATAATCGTCTTACTTTTTTTTTACTTTCCGGTGAAGCCATATCTCTTATTGCAGTAATTTTTTCAGGATCCGGTTTCAGCCCTGCTGAACATACAACATAACCTAAGAGTTTTACTTCAGTAACTCCAAATTCACATTTAGATTCTTTAATAGTCATATTGTTACTTTCCAAGATAGTCAATATACTAGTCACATCTTTCTCATGACTCTCCTCATCTGGTGAATAAATAATAATATCATCTAAATAAATTAGACAACATTTACCCAAATCTTCCGCAAAAATTACATTCATCATTCTTTGGAATACTGCAGGTGCATTCGTTAATCCAAATTGCATACGCTTAAATTGAAATAATCCCATGTGTGTGTTTTTAGCTGTTTTAGGTCTGCTATCTTCATCTACCATTACCTGCCAATACCCTGATTTAAGGTCAATGGTGGTAAAAATGTTAGCACCATGCAATTGATCAAAAATGTCCTGTATCCTGGGTAAAGGATAAGCATCTTTAATCGTCACTGCATTCAATTTACGGTAGTCACCACAAAGACGTATAGTACCATCCTTCTTAGGCACTAAAGTAACTGGTGAAGCCCAAGGACTACAACTAGTTTCAATAATATCATCTAACATCTTATTTAATTCTTTTCCCACTATATGTCTCTTACTCAAAAGTATTCTATAAGGTCTTAGATTTAGTGGATATGCATTACCTGTGTCTATATGCATCTCAACTACCTTAATAGCTTTAAGTTTCTCATTAGAATCAGGAAATAACAAGGGAAAATGCTTTTCCAATAGTCTACGTCTAGAACTATTCCTGCCATTAATTTTAAACTACTGCATGGATGTACAATATCACATAAGGAAACAAATTTATTTCTGTAACAAATCTCAGCATTACACATTTCCATTATATCTGTCCCAATTAATAATTCAAAAGCTAATGATTCAACTACAAAGAAAGGACATAACTTATCATAAATAGAAATGTAAGTTACACCTAAAGTTGGAATTAAATGACCTGAGATTGATCTACTACCAGGATACAATTGCTTATGTGCTATTCCAATATCTACTAAATTTCGAAATGCATTTACATGTATTAAACTTTTAGCCGCACCTGAGTCTACCAGACCAGTTAATTTTACTTGAACAAAATCAATATCAATACTCGGACGAGTATCAAGTGCGCTATTTAGTTTCCCGAAGCAGTACAGCTAATGTTACTACGCAGTAATTTCAAATGTGGACAATCCCTCATCAAGTGCAATTCATTACATATATAACAAGTCAAACCACCCCGCCCGGCACCCTGCAGTCGTTGGCGATACACCTGCCCCTGTTTAGCTGTCGACGACTGCGCCTGCGCAGCTGGCGTCGCTTTCTGATTGCTTCCTCGCTGTTGCGTTGACAGCGCATACTTCCCCGTGTGCTCTCTGACTGTGCAATAGCTACCTTTGACGCTATGTTTACGCGCGGCGACTCAAGACATCTGCCCGTTGTATAAGAATTGGCACCATACGGTGACGCAACATTTACTGAATGAATATCTGCATGTGTACATTTATTTTCAGATACCGTTAAGCGTTCTACACACTTTCTTAGTGATTTTAATTCATTCTGGAGTGACTTTAGAGCCTGACTCTCTTCCGTTACTACTGAACTAGCCTGAACTCCTCCAGAAGCAATAGTTTTAGACAATTTAGAAGAATTAAAGTTTAGACTATCAACCTGACTAGTCATATTTAAATCTGTCAGTCATGATTGTGCACTTCGTTGCTGTCTCAATACAGACCTATCACTCAATATAGCAAGAGTAAAAGCTTCCTCCAATGATTTTGGTCTATTGGTCTCTATGTACCACATAGTGTTGTCATCCAACAATGAATCAAGAAATCGTGATAACAAAATTTCAAAGGTGTCCGTCCCCAAGGTAGCAGAAGGTGGTTTCCACCCCTTACTAGCAGCTGTTTTAAACCGTTGGCAATATGCTGCCACTGTCTCACCCTCATTCAGTACCATAGTCATTACTATACTTTTTAAATGAGTTTTTTCATCTGCAGTTAACAAAGTTTTAGCAATTTCTTCTTTAATATCATCCCATGACTTAGCACCTTTAGTTGTGAAGGCAGTGAATAACACTTCATGCAGTGTGCCTGTTGCATTAGAAAGTGTGAAGCGAATTATGTCTAAGTCTGACACATCTGCAAGAACCCCAATCCTCTCAATAAGATCTACCCACTCTCTCAGTGCACCTCTGTCAGTCCCATCCAGCATAGGCACATACTTTCCATATGCTTTAAGAGCTCTTATCTTGGTTTCATAACTTTTATGCTGTAGACTAGCTAACTCACGTCTTTCCCTATGCTCTTCCCTGTCATTATCAGCCTCAGTACGTTCTGTAATTTGGAATATCCTCTCTTCATTTTTGTCAGTCATATTCTCTATACTATCAGCCATAAACTTAGTCCATGCTTCCAATTTATCACAGTCTTCACTCAAAATATCCATATCTGCCTGACTTTCAAACAACAACCCAAATTGTTCACGTAAAGAATCCTCCTTTAACCGTGTTACAGGCATTGTGAGTGTATAGTGCAAGCTATTGAAATCCTCCTTGTAGCGGGTTATATGGGAAATTTAGTGTGTTGCGTAAAGCGCAGTATAAATAAATTATTAAGAATTGAATCCAACCGATAGAGTTACCTGTACAGTAGCAGAAAAGTGAAAAGTCTCTCCCGTATATTAATACGCTCTGATATACTTCAGGGTTAAACAAAATTACCGAAAGTAGTCCGAAAATGAAAACAATTCTAGCGGCGACACGAGGCTTCAGACAAGCGATAATACAGTAATATTACAGTAATACCGACGTCAAAGACTAATGTTTCCCTTAAGAATAGACACTTTCGTCAGAAATTCGTCGACAAAGTAATTTAGTTTAATTTAGCTCCTGGAGAAAGTAAAAAGATTGGAGAATCAATAGAAGAAAACTAACTTATCCACCCCCAACTACCCACCAGTAACTGTTAATAGAAAAGTTCTTTTTTATCTTAACCTCAAGAATTTAGAATTTAGAATAGCATATCAAATTAAATGAAATAAAAATACTACGTATATAATATGTTCAGTTCTAGCCCTAACGTACAAAATGAAACACCACATACGTTCCAATAACACCACGTGCGTTCAAATAACCAGCAGTCAACTAACAATTTAATTAAGAAGTATAACTTTATAGTATTATATTACAAATAAAAAGAAAAATGCTACAGAAACACACCGAAAGTATCAAATACACTCAATATAGTCACTACTAACCAATGTCGTATAGGTTCAGACTCCTTCATTTATTACTTTATGTAGGTTTTCTAGAATCCAAGATGGCAGTGGTCACATTGTTCAATCCACCAATCAGAGTACAATATGCTGTATCCAAGGCCTTGTTATGCTGGCTACAGTGCCTTGTAGTGGCCAATGATCCATAAATAACACCATGGGGGGAGGGGGCATGTGAGGTGACTCTTCCAAAGAGTATATCTAGGAAGTGACACTCCTCCAAAGATTATTTTAATATACAATTTCTATACCTAATGAGTAATAGTTTATCAACTTCACACATCCCTCATATGCCTTTGGTTTTTATATATCACCTTTTATCATTATATAGACAGTTTGTAATTTATTATAGTAATTTCACATAGGTCCTCATGCATTATATCGGAAAATTGTACAAGGGTCTCGGGAGGTGTGGTCGCCCCTGCACGCTGTGCATCTGGCATTCAGTACGCACCCCTCCGTGTGATGGCCCGGTAGCGCACAGTTTCCGCAAATCACATCTGTGGTGCTACATTCCCGCTAATAGTGGCCATACCGCTGGCACTGGGTACAGTAGGTGGGACGTTTGTGAGGGGTTGCCACCCTAAGGTGGCCTAGGGGGCCGAAGTCGAGCTTGGCGGTGGTGGTGAGGGGTCGGCGAGGGGGTGGAGCCCGGTTACCATGCAGTGGTGGGTCTTCGCCGAGCCTCTGATCTCGGCGAATTTGGGGGCTGCACGGAGTCTCTCAAGACACTTCCGGCGTCCGGACTGTGGTTGGGGTATTTGTCCAGGGACAGGGTGTCGGTGCCAGCGGTCCTGTCTACCTGGAACAGGGCCCTTAGGGTTTCCTTAGCGTCACCACTATATAAAAAAAGGGCAAGGAAACGCTTGGGGCGGCGTGCATCAGGGTGGAACTCTGTAGGGGAGTTCTTTTTGGAGGGGGGGGCAGTTCTTTTGGTCCTCCGGACCACGGTGGACCATCCCGCGTCTACTGGGGAAGGTTCATTGGCTGAAGAAGGGGTGGTGGCACTGGTGCCCGGGACGGGGGAGGTGGGGGTGGTGGGGGGGTGGTTGTGGTGGTGCGGGCGGGGGCTGTGGGGGTCCCGCTGGTTGGCTTTGAGGATTTCCCCTTCCCTTTGCCCTTCCCTGTGGGTTGTTGGGCATTGGGCTTGGCGGGGCTGGGGGTGAGGGCCGTGTGATTGGGGGGGGAGGGTCTTGGGTTTTGTCCGAGCTGGATGATGAGTCACTGTCTTCTGCAGACTGGTCAGGGGGAGGGCTGTTGGTGTAGGTGTGGTCAGCACCTGGTTGGGGGCCCTGTCGGGGTTTGTTTGGGGGTTCCGTAGGGTCGGTCTCTTCCCAGGGGGTCATGTGGGGGTGTGTGGCCCTGGTGGCAGCCCGGGTGCGAACCCCAGAGAGGTCGCAGGGGATGTCCGTCCGTGGCATGCTACGCCCTTGTTCTAGAGGGTGGCTTCCCGGGGCTGGCATGGGGGATGTGCCGGTGGTGGTCCACTGGTAGCGGCAAGGGGTTTGGGGCGACTGAGCCGCCAGTAAGATTCCCGGCCCAAGGGAGTCAGGGTGGAGGGCGAGGCGATGGAGGGTGATTGGGGAGGGGGGGTGGGGGGACCGTCCCATGGGCGAATAATATCGACCTTGTGGCGGCGGTCGTCAGGGGGTGGGGGGAGGGGGGAGATGGAGTAGTGCATGGGAAGTGGTTGGATCAATCAGCAGAAATCACAACAAGCAAAAAGAGCAACCCCCCCCAAAACCATCAGTAATAGAGCTTGCACCCTAAGGTTTATTATTATAATATAGTGGTACATGGATCTGATATGGCATACCACCTGACCATTATCTCCAATCAACAACAAGCATTTCTAGGTCCACCAATGAACACTAAGCCTTACCACTACCATGCCTTGTGGCTGCTTGGCCTGCACCTGCCCTGTTGTTTGTGTGTGTGGTGATCCGGACTAACATTTGGGGGGGGGGGGAAGGGGGTAGTGAGTGTATCTCTTGAGCTCCTTCCACACTAACAATAGTGCCCCTCTCACACTATCTATTTAATACACAATGACTATTGACTACAAGTAAAGAGTCACCAGCAACTACATAAATACATTCATGCACCTGGCCCTATACATCATTTACATTAATAGACCATTTGTACTCCTTTATAGACCATTTCACATTCCCCACCAATGCGTTTTATCGGAATATTTTACAAATGTACATCAATGTTCGTTATACGGCATCACTCGTCAAGGGGTCACAAAGGTTTTATGCATGCACAAAACTGTTGATGTTCTACAATGTGTGGCTTTTACGTCGGGCGTATGTTATTGTATACATTAGACAGCGGAAACGTAGTGTCCGTGTATTGACAACGTATTGATAACGTATGTCTAACATATGTTTTGTGTTTCACCATGTCTTGACGTATGTATCGTATAAGGTATACTTCTGGCGATCGAATTACGTATATAACATTCACCGGTGCTCTGCGAGTGTACCATTAGCGTATTGTGAAAGTTTTTTGCCAGGAGCCACATTAGCCATACGTTGGCCATACACGCTGCTACTTTGTGTATACGGTATGTATACATATGTATGCGGTATGTATACATCCAACTTTGCCCCCACGCCGAAAAGTTTGATGCATCTCAACATTTGAAAGTGATTTTAGCCGTTTGCCACGCGCTTGCGCGATGCGTCATAATGGTGTAAAGACCATGATGCATGTGCCATTTCATTCGGTGTATGTGTGTGTGTGTGTGTGTGGAACTAGGCGAGTTCAACTCGCTAAAATAGCTATTGCAACGATTTCTTCCAGTTCTTTTGTGTAACAAACTCCAGAGGGTGCTGTAAGTACTAGTAGTATGCACACACATCTTAGGCAAGAAGAAGCCATCTGGACAGATAGGCATGGATAAAGTGATTGCATACGGGAGTCTATATAGCTTAATGGTTAGGATGCTAGTCTTGGAGTGGTAAGAAGTGTGAGGTTCGAATATCACTCTAGGCAGAATGTTTCCTTTCATTTGACACTGATGCTGTGACCAGGATCCTGTGCAAGATACACAGGATAAGGTCACAAACCATGCACCCCCACCTCCCCCGTCCTGGGCACCAGCGCCCCCACCCCTTCCTCAGCCAATGAACCTTCCCCAGTAGACGCGGGATGGTCCACCGTGGTCCGAAGGACCAAAAGAACTGCCCCCCCTGCAAAAAGAACTTCTGGCGTACTTCTGGTGATCGAATTACGTATATGTAACTGTAACTTGTAAGTGTAAGTACATTCTATGTATGTGTATGTGTATGTGCATGTGTATGTGTTCACTACGTAGCACTCTACGTTGATTTATGTCAGTTGGACGGAGAGCCAGCGGAAACGTACAGTCTGTGTTTTGACAACGTATTGACAACGTATCTCTAACATATGTTTTGCGTTTCACCATGTCTTGACGTGTGTATCGTATAAGGCATACTTCTGGCGATCGAATTACGTATATAATGTTATCCTCCTCTAGGTGCAATGGACTTGCTATCCGGACCACACCTCTCTCTATCTCCTCTCCGCCGGCCTTGCTCTTCCTTGATATGTCTGAAAAGAGTTCCAGGAGGGGGGGAGGGGGAGGCCCTGCCAGCATTTCACTTTCTACTCTTACTCTGTCTGTGTCTATGGCTCGCTGGTTGGTCGCCATAGAGCAGATAGACACGGTCCTTTGACTCAAGGCATACTCCTCCCCCTGACCAGGGCAGTTGTGTGCTTGGGTGGGGCCCTGTACCTTTACGTTTTCTCTCGCTTTGTTCTCATTGCTGGAACCACTGCTGCACCCATCTTTACCCACCCTTCCTCAAAACCCTTGCTGCTGTCGACTGGATACAAGTGCCAACTACTGCTCAACTACCGCCGGACCGAAGAGATTCGGGGCCGCCTCAACGCTTCGCCGTTACAACATTGTAAAGATGTCCCCAGCTTCTACAACACTCCCTACTGAAGTTAAGTCTTCAACCAAAGATTGGGCCGATTTATCGGAGCCTCTCTATTAATGTTGCAGTTCTGCAACCAGTAACCGTCGTAAGGTTACAAACTACCCCCAAAGTCAAGTCAAGGTGCAATGTTTCCCAATTACAAAAATGCCCCACACAACAGTACTAACTTGTGGATGTTTAGGTATAGCTCCTAAGCCTGGTCTAGCGCAATTTATGTACCTATATAATGTGTATCTGCAATTCTAAGAATTAAACAACTTATGGACGTATACTATTTACAAATCCAGGAGGACGAGGTGTAGCAGTCTGCACTGACGTTCCGGGCAAGAATCCACTTGTGCATATAGACGTGCATGTGGTAACTGCCCTCGGGATGCTAGATAGTTTAATGGGTAGGAGGCTAGCCTCGGAATGTCAAGGAGTGTGTGTTCGAATCCTACTCTAGGTGCAATGTTTCCCAATTACAAAAACGCCCCACACAACAGTACTAACTTTTGAATGTTTAGGTTTAGCTGCTAAGCTTAGTCTAGCTCAAATTATGTACCTATGTAATTAATATTTATCTTTTGAGAAAATCAATTAGCATTAAATCAGTTTTATGGTGTGTATGTTCATCACAAGATAGTGTTTAATGTTCTGATCTGTCGGTATCGTTGCTCGTGCATTAAGATACAGTGGTATTAACTATTAATCCATCGGATTTACGCCTCACTTGAAAGACTGGTTTAATCAGCCTGGACCAGTATATTGCACAACTGTAAATCTCCATGAACATGACTGATATTTGCATGTGTCATTGGGGTGGATAACATAATTGACTACACCGTCAGACCAGACGGGATGGCCGAATGAGTTAGATCGTGGGGTCGTGGGTTCGAGTCCCGGTCGAGTCAACCAATGACTTTAAAATTGATACTTGTCGCTTCCTAGCCAGGCGCTCGACATTATTAGGATAGGGCAAGGACTGGTGTGCTCAGTGTCAGGATAATGTGACTGAGTGGGATACCAGGTCATGGTGCCGGCGGCCTGGTTTCCCAGTGGGACAGCACTATAAAGTCGCCATGAGTGCGCACTGTCACAAGTCGGTACCCGTCCTGATATGACCTTAGATGTTGCTAGGACGTAAAACAACAAACAAACAAACAAACCTCTCTTAGAATGCCACGTGGGTGGCTGAGTACATCAGATATACATCCAAGGCGGTGCATTTTACATTTAACTTGAGCTACGGCAGCTTGCATGCTATTCTTAAGGGCGCATTCCATATACGCGTAATGCGTAATGCGAATGCGAATGCGACAAAAAATCGAAACGCCTTGAAACCTATGAGCTACATTCCATACATGCGTAATGCGAATGCGAATGCGTCAGAAATCCATTATCCAGATAGCTCCATGTAGCGATCGGTGCGTAATGCGTAATGCGTAAAGGCGGTGCGAATAGAAAATCATCAGTCGCATTTGTCCATTGATATAAGGTTGGAGGAGGCGACTGATAATTACGCACAGCCGGGACAAGGTGGTGCGAACAGAAAAGCATCAGTCACATTTGTCCATTGATATTAGGCTGGAGGAGGCGACTGATAATTACGGACAGCCGGTGCAAACATGTAGGTGTATGCGGCGGACCTGTTAGGAAGCAGTCTTCATATTTGGGACGGTCCTAACATCCCTCTAAGCAAGCTAAACTGAGCCATGTTTGGACCGTCCCATTCTCTGTGTGTGTGTCTCTGTGTGTGTCTCTGTGTCTCTGTGTGTGTGTGTCTGTGTGTGTGTGTGTCTCTGTGTGTGTCTCTGTGTTGTGTCTCTGTGTCTGTGTGTGTGTATATGTGTCTGTGTGTGTATCTGTGTGTGTCTGTGTGTGTGTCTGTGTGTTGTGTCTCTGTGTCTTTGTGTCTCTGTTGATGTGTGTGTGTCTGTGTGTGTATCTCTGTGTCTCTATGTGTGTCTCTGTGTTTCTGTGTGTGTGTCTCTGTGTTGTGTCTCTGTGTGTGTCTCTGTGTGTGTATCTGTGTCTCTGTGTGTGTCTCTGTATGTGTGTGTCTGTGTGTGTCTGTGTGGGTGTGTCTCTGTGTGTGTGTCTCTGTGGTGTCTCTGTGTGTGTCTCTGTGTGTGTATCTGTGTCTGTGTGGGTGTGTCTGTGTGTCTGTGTGTGTCTGTGTGTGTGTCTGTGTGTTGTGTCTGTGTGTTGTGTCTGTGTGTCTCTGTGTGTGTATCTGTGTCTGTGTGTGTCTCTCTGTGTATGTGTGTGTATATGTGTCTGTGTGTGTCTCTTTGTCAGAGACACAGACACACACATAGAGACACACACAGAGACACAGAGTCACACACAGAGACACGGAGACACAGACACACACAGAGACACAGTCACACACACTTTTATATACTTTTTATATACTTCACTGCATAATGCATAACGCAATACGCATTACGCGTATATGGAATGCTGGCATTGGCATAACGCATAATGCGTAACGCATAACGCATTACGCATTACGCGTATATGGAATGCAGCCTTTAGCCGAGGCAGATGAAGCTGTATTAGCATACCGGTCAATTAGCAGTCTGGCACCGTCCAAGGCTCGCCGGCTACAGGCGGGGGATGCATTGTCCTTTGTGTAGTATATTGGAAGTTCATCGCATACTTGTGTGTTCATGTATTGTTCATGATTAGTGATTGCCCATGTGAACATGAGACATATGGACAATCCCTGACAGTGCTGATTCTATGGTGGAATATCCTCATTTTCCCGGAAATTCGTCGTTGGTTCTGTATGAACCTGCTAGGTGGCACCAGAGTCTTGGCCTACTTTCCGCTTCTTTTGCTGGATACCACTTTCATCCCTGTTTAAAGAATGGTGCTGAAAGGGAAAGTGAAAGTTTCCGGTACATGAATAATATACCGCCATTTAAACCTGGAGAAGTGTCCTACTTTATATTTCCATGAAGGGGTATAGAGTACATATTACCTCCACCACCCTCCTCCCCCCCACCCCCACCCCCACCCCCACCCCCGGCAAACCGTTTATCTACTTTTTTCTTTGACTCCACTATTTACAACATTTTGATGTATTTTAAATCCGACAATATTCTTATAATTACTCCATCGTCAAGCCATACTTGCTAATCTTCCTCTTCGTTCGAATCATCCTCTGAGTCTACACACAAACATATTGTCACCGTATTAAAAAAGTAAAATTACAAATTCACTCATCACCCGTGGTGCTTGCTATTTCGCAACATAACGGTAGTGTCTGAACATTCCCATTAGCGTTCCAAGTCAATGTTGGGACACATCCGTTGAGTTTGCGTGCCAACAACACACTGCTCACTTAGCCATAACACAAGCACCCTGCCGTCTATGTGGCGCCAAGTGTAGATCTAACCTTCACATTTCGCGGCCGATATTGAACGAAAGTCTTTATTTTGCTCAAGGAAATGTACTTTCATCCACGAAAGTCAATTTCATGCACAAGGGTGGATTTTCATCCATCAAAGCAATTTCATCCATTAAAACAAAAGTGCATTTCCTAGACAAAATGCACTCTTAATCCCTGTTTGAAAGCAGTTTGTGTATGCAAGTGCATTATATGGACAATTTCATTGTGTCACACTTGTCTTACTACCTATCACAAGGAGAGCATGGACCAATGAGAAACAGTGTAGTAAAACCTATAACTTTATTCACTGGACTGATTCTTTACACAAATAAGCATATCTCGTGGACACGAAAATTATAGCACGCCTCATAATTAGATTTCGATGATGAAATGTGACAGTTTCGTCCCCGAATTCAGCTTCGTTCACACATGCCATTTCATAGAGAAAATAGCATTCGTGGACTCAATGCAATGTCACCTAGGAAATTGGCTTTGACTCACGTCCTAGAACGACATAATTAATGCCGTTTCGTGTGCAAAATAGACATGCTTACTTACACATGGCGGCCCATTGCCGTGACGTCGGTTTGTCAGGCAAATGTGTTCTGGGGAGTGGTACTTTTTCCCTCTGACATGCATCTGACGTATATATGACGGCCAGGTGACGTACGTAATGGCCCTGTCACATTACGACGTTTCGGCCCAACGAGGGTCGATGCGTGCCGACGTGTTTGTTTTTTTGTCGAAACGTCGGGACGCGTCGGTACCCGTTATTAACGCGTTACGTGTGCGTTTGTACCTGTCGGTACCCGTTCACTGATAGCAACGTGTCAAAGGAAACGTTGCCGCGCGTCGGGTGCTGTGAGAGTTTTGTGCAAGCACACAACTTTTGGCGAACCACAACGCGCGGCAATGTGTGTGGTGGGACGTTACTGGCGCGTGTCTAACACGTCGACACACGTTATGAGCGCGTTGGCGGACCGCTTGGGGACGGTATGGAATGTCCACACGTTGCTGATTTTCCCCCGAACTGCAAGCGGTCGGTCAACGCGTCGGTAACGTGTCAGGGACATGGTGTGGACGCGCCACTCGCGTGGCCCCATCGTGTTTTGACACTTTGAACGTGTTGTTGCCGGCTTTGGACGTCCTGATGGCGGGTGTGGGCGTTTTGATGGCGAAGTGTTGACGTGTTGCTGATGCAGGGGGACGTGTTGTGGGCGGGGGAGGACGTGTTGCATTGGGGGTTTTGACGTTTTGGTGGCGGTTGATCACGTGTTGATCACGTGTTGTTGGCGGGTGTTGACGTGTGTATGGCCGTTATGGACATTTTGGGTGCATTGTGAGAAGTGTTGCTGGTGCCTAATGACGTGTTCGTGGCGTGTTTGTGGCGGGTAGGGAAGTTGTGCGTGGGCGGGTTGACGTGTTGGGGCCGTGTGTGGACGTGTTGGTGGCGTTTGTTGACGTGTCCCGGTGGGTTGTTGACGTGTTGCTGGTGTGTTTGTCGCCACCGTAACGTTCCCGAACGTTTTCACGATCGTTTGGTGTATGGTTATATATAGGTATGGATTTCAATCTTGGCCCACAACAGCTCAGGCGGTTGGAGATGATGGAAGCCCCTACAAACCAAGTCGCTGAATTACAACCAAGTTGTACTGTATCATCTGAGAGAAAATATCCTATGGCCCCACACCCGAAAGTGGATGAGAGGATGGATAAGGAGGCGGCAACAGTTTGGTATCTGTAAGGTACGACCAGCTTCTCGTGGAACTACGCAATGAAGATACCGCAGCATTCATGAACTTCATGCGGATGCCTCCGGCCATGTTTGATGAAATCCTAGCAAGAGTGGGCCCATGAATCTGTAAACAGTATACAAGCTTTCGAGAACCACTGGAGCCTGGGTTGAAAGTTGCCCTGACGCTACGGCACCTAGCCTCAGGTACCAAGTATTCATCAATGAAGTTTGGGTGGAGGGTGCCCCACAACACCCAATCACTGATAGTCCGAGAGGTGTGTACAGCCATCATCCAGGAATACATCGACGAGACGATGACGTGCCCAACTACTCAGGATGGATGGAGTGCCATCGCCGAGAAGTTCATGGCGAGATGGAACTTCCCCCACACATGCGGAGCATTAGATGGGAAGCATGTCGTCTGCCGCTGTCCCCCTAGAACAGGATCTCTGTACTATAATTACAAGGGGTTTTACTCTATTGTGCTACTTGCTCTCGTCAATGCAGATTATAAATTTATCTGGGCAGATGTTGGTGGGACTGGTTCAGCGTCCGACGCCCAGATTTATAATGCATGCAAACTTAAGGCGGCGATCGAAGGTGGTACTTTGGGATTGCCTGATAACGACCATCTCGTGGAAGGGGAGGATCCTGTACCATACTTCATCGGGGACGATGCGTTTGTGCTAAGGCCGACAATGATGAAACCCTACAGCTGGAAGGGGATGACCAAAGGGCAAAGGATTTTCAATTACCGGATTGCGCGAGCAAGGCGAGTTGTTGAAAATGCTTTTGGCATCCTCGCGAACCGCTTCCAGGTTCTCCTCACCACCATGCAGCACCACCCCTCCACTGTGAAGTTAATTGTCACAGCTTGCATGGTGCTCCACAATCTGATGAGGATGCGATATCCGGCCCTGCAGAACCAGCAGCTGGACCGTGATGACACAGAACATCACAACGTCATCCCTGGTAAATGGAGAGATGGCGATAACCTCCCAGACCTACACGATCCTGTACTGGCCATGAACACTGGTTCGCGGGCATGAAAAGCCCAACGAAATCTTCTGAAGGACTGGGCAAACTCCCCCCCCCCCCCACCCCCCCACCGGTGCCGTTCCTTGGCAGGACACTATGATTTAGATAAGTGCTAGTACTGTCATGAAATTGTCTTTTATTATGTGAAATATATTATAGTTATTGTGCCATTTGTATCAAACCGAAATATGTACTTCTCATGCCATTTAATAAACGGTATCACTATGTGTTGTTCTTACCAAAGCATACTTAACATGTGTTATTCATTTAATCGCCATCAGTATCATTTATGTTTGTATGTAGGTATTATATATATAGTGGACAACTTAAACGTAATGTTCATAAACAGTGAAAACCAGCAATTGGGTTGGTGGTAATTG
This sequence comes from Branchipolynoe longqiensis, assembly GCA_030323885.1. Taxonomy (NCBI): domain Eukaryota; kingdom Metazoa; phylum Annelida; class Polychaeta; order Phyllodocida; family Polynoidae; genus Branchipolynoe; species Branchipolynoe longqiensis. The sequence continues at coordinate 39,774,574 of CM059196.1, read as the reverse complement.
TTCGGTTTTGTGCAAAATAAGTAAATGGTTAAATTACATAGTTCCATTGTAGGCATTACACGACCACAGTTGTGGCCAAAACAGGGGAAGTATTATAGACTGGTTACCTTTACAGGTTGTACGAATAACACTGTTATTTATGTTTATTTGTTGTTCACACCAGTCAATGACCAATAATAAGAAATGCTATATTTTTCCAATATTAGGACTACTTTGATAGATTTGTGTTGTTTGTATTGTAAATAAAATTGCATAAAAGCTATAACACACTACCTAAAACTACCAATTATTTTTCACATTCACTGACTGTAATGACTAAAACCTCATTAAAGGTTTTGTATAATGTACTGATAATTTGTTACATAACATTGTCAAATATTGGTATTGGCATGCCAATTATACATACTTTTTACACATTTGAAACAAATGGACTCAGAGACAAAAATTTGGAGTAACATAGACAAAGTTTTATTCCAAAACATTAACACAAAAGGAACCAAATCATATCAAAACCGAAAACGAGAGTATATGTAAAATACTTAGCAATCCAAGAACAAACAACCTACATACTTATGTTTCACCAATTTTCAGTTGGTACCGTCCACTCTGGGTGGGCTGTAGACAGGGCCCGCTCGTCCAGTGTCAAATAAGTCTGCAGGGTCAATGTCTACATTCGACCCCGTCGACATCCCAGACAGCCCGGATAAATTCAGCGCATTATCCATGGGTGTAACTGTCGCCTGTAACAGCTTGCGAGTCAACCCAGACCCCGACGGTAGTGGTGCTGGTGGGTTGGCGGGGTGTTGGTGGACGCGCTGCTGGTGGGGTCAGTGCTCGGGGTCTTGGAGGCGTCGGTGCTGGATGCCCAGCTGCTGCTGGATGCCCAGCTGCTGCTGTCTGCACCCCCAACATTGGAGGGGGAGCGGTCGGCTGGTGGCAACACCTGGGGTGCCGGGGGCGGTTGCGGTGGTCCCATCGCCTGGTGATGGGTCACCGGGTGGTAGGGAGCAAAGGCTGCATCAAATACTGATTCACATACTACGCCGTTTGGGATGCCCATGGGGACGCTGGTGGTGGTTGGTGTCGCCACTGGCTTGGAGGGGGTTGGCACACCTCGCTCGATGACCCAACCGAGGATCCGACCCAACCGAGGATCCGGACGGCCACGAGGGGGTGACGTGGACTGAAGGCACGTCAGTGTCCCCATCATCGTTTAGCGCCTCACTGAGCGCACACAGTATCCCCATCTTTGTCTTTGTTGCTTGTACCTTCCGCATGGTGTAGAGTGTGTCGCGGACAAAGTTTCCGAAAGCCTCCTCCACCGTCATGTGGGGAGGTCGAGTGGTCTGGAGTTTCTCCAGCATCTCCCCTGACCGGGCCATACGACCCTCCAGGCTTGCGAGGAGGGTTGGGTTATGTAGGCATCTGCGTGTGGGCGCAGCAGGGGGCCGGCTGGGGGTGTCATCGTCACTTGCGTTTACAAGGTTCACACTGGGAGACTCGGCACCGGACAATTAAGTACACACAATCATTAAGTACACACAATCAATTGAAATATACAATTTTCTTCTATTGGCCTTAATTACACACCTCCAAAAATAAACAAGAACATTTAAATTTGTTAACCCATTTCAATTAATAACCCTGACCATATACAGTATGGTGGCAACCATTTCCCGTGTGGATTGACGTCACATTAAAGTGAAGTTATTGACCCAAATTTGGCCAACATCCAACTTTTGGTCTAGGCACAGTGAATATTTAACGATTTATTTATATAAATATGTTGGGTGTGTCACACTTTTAATTTGTATTTGGAATCAAAAACCAGCTTGTGATATTGTTACTCAATGATTGTTATAGCTAATATGCAGTAGTTCCATATGTTATGTGTGCCAAATTTCAATAACTTCCATCTTCTGCATGAGACAGTGCCCTTGGTGAACACATTTATAGTTTGTGTTTAGTATCCTTTTCTTAGGTATGTGCAATCCAATTCCAGTTTTTGTATTTTCCAACATAATATTCATACGATAATGTGTATTACCTCCGGATGGTGTGAATGGTCAATTTATAGGAACTTTAACCAAATGGTTAAGGTACAATGACCATTTAAAAATGGATCAAATTGATATATATGGTTTTCCCACACATTGTCTTGATATGTTCAATCAAAATTCAATGATTTTGATAGTTTGGGATATAATATTTATATCAATGATATGTATTAGTCTCAGTGATTGGTTATTTGAATACTAAGGCAAATCGGAGGAAGTTTCAAAAGGTTGTTTTGGTGCAATGAGGTTTGAAAGATTGAAATGTTGAACACAATTCACTTATAGATCCTGTTTACATGGAAATAATGACCCTTTATGACATTTTAGGATGCAAATATCTTTGCAGTGTTTGCAGCTAGAGGTCTTAAAAAAATTAGGCTCTTACACTGTTAGGAAGATGTGAACTATTTATCATTTAATCAGTGTGGTTGTAATTTTCAAAGAAAATACCATCCTTGGAAAATGACTATTTAGCCAAATCACAATGGTTTTTTGGTTACACATTCAACTTTTTTACAGTGTCTTCTACAAATTCTGGTTGACTAGTTGATTTCGTAATTGACTATTTAAATTTGTTTATATATGTATAAGCCACTACGGCAACATAAGGATAGACGAGAAACAGGGTTGGGCTGAGGTCATTTTATTTTTGATCTCTGGCGAAACAAAATATGCCAAGGACCCAGACGGGTCCCTCCAACCCAACTCTGATTAATTTTTCTCAGCCAATTTGGCTGCGACTTTCATATCGTTCATAATACGTATCGTCAGGGGGGTTTTTAAATATTGAAAAACAGCATTACTAGTCCAATCACCCTGGCTCGGATTTCCTCTAATGTAGCACCACACATAGATAGATACGTACAACCCCCCCTACGCAACGAATGAGATGATAGCTGTTCAATATCGAGGCCTGCCCGACCTCCAAACAGTTTTAGGGTAGATTGATATATTTTATATGTTAAAGGCGAGCTTCCACCTTCATCATTTGGTAGTAGAAAAGCGGGAGAGTCCTTAGCGGCCGGCCGTTCAGCAAAGTGTCTTTCCGTCCAATGGACAGCACACAGATCCAAGTCAGGACACCTGGACACAGGAATGTCCAGCGTCCGTTCATTAAACTGTATTGTTTTAGATCTCCGAATTTTCAACAGCATGCCCCATGGGAAAAACTTAAAATCTTCCCGCAGAAGCATGGATTCAGAAAAGGTCACGTTCGATTTCCTTAGCAGCCCTCGGAAGCTGCAAAGAACAGCCGCCCGCCATGCGATATGTCCTGAATTCAAAGTGAGGTAAGAGAAAATAAGTCTTAGCATTCCTGGCAACAATGGCATCGATTGTCTAGGCGTATCTCCTAGCTGCCTACGAATGCCCCGCAGGGTCGATGATATAATAAAGTCAGAATAATCTATCTGGTCAGACCCCTGTTCCTTCAGAAAAAAGTTCAAGCCGCTCAAATAATTAATTATCGATGAATATTTTAATGTTCTGGCTAGCCATGTCGCATATAGCGCTACCTGCATGGAGCTGCAAGGGATTGGAGCATGTGTTTCAGAGAATTCCCCTACAAAGGAAAAATACTTATTGACTTGCACCGCCCTTGTAGACAAGGAGTTGGGCGCGTAGCATTTCCGCTGAAAATCCTTCTGCTCTGCCTTAAGCTTTACGACTTCTGTAAAGAGAACGGATGTTTGAATAAACCATTACAACAAAGTGCCTCATATGGGTCTGATTCATCGATAATCTTCTCCATACCCTTCGTACCGAGCCTGCTTAAGGCATCTGTTATTACATTTGATTCACTATTTATGTGTACAGCGGTGAAAACAAAATTGTATTCAATGGACATCCAGAAAAGTCTCCTTAAGTAGTACATAATTAATTTGCACCTTGACCTTCCAGTGCATAGCGCCGCTTCCACAGTGGCACTGTCTGTGATGAATACCAATGAGGAGCCATCCCAGCTAGAACCCCATCTTTTTACAGCTGTGTAAACCGCCCTCATCTCCTGCGAGTTAATATGTGCCGTCCTAATCTCGGTATCTGGTTGATCATAATGGTGGCCAACGGCCGCCTCTAGTGATGTTGATAGCGTCGGGTCGAAACAGCCTACTAACCAGTCTGTGTTATGCAGTGCCCCATACCCCCATTTACTAGCGTCACTATAGACGGCTTCAACCAAAGAAAATTTCCCTAACATTAAAGCAGTACCATTAAATCTCCCTGCAAATTCAATCCACCATTGGATATCCTCTCTGAAACCAGCATTTAGGCGAATTTTATAATGAGGCTTCCTTGCTGTTCCCATTAGGTCATAGACCCGACGAGAAAATGTTCGCCCACCACGCACTACTTTGGCGCAGTGGGCTAACATTCCGCCTAGCTTCTCTACTTCCTTCCTTGTAGCTTTTTTCTTATCTTTAAATAATAATAAGAATTCACGCAATTTATCTAGTTTATCGAGTGGTAAGTTAATTCCAATTTAACAGAATCGATTAGGATGCCAAGAAATCTTATAGTTGTAGCAGGGGAAATTAATTTCTTGTAGCTTACGTAGAAACCAATGCGACGTAATATAGCGATTAGCTTATTCTGCTGCTCTTGCGCTTTGTCCCAGTCTGGGGCTATAATGCAGAAGTCATCAAGGTAGTTCACAATGCTGTCAACACCTTCCCTAATAGCACATCTGCCGATAAAATCTGATATTTTAGAAAAAACAAAGGGGCTGGAGGAGAGACCCATGCACAGTCTATTATCCAGCATGTATAACGGCTCCCCCTTCTGGATATTGAAATCCCATATTAAGCCCTGCTTCTGCCTATCTGTTGGGTGAATTGCTACAGCCCGATAAGCATCTTTTAAATCCACAGTGGCAAGATAGTCTCCCTGCTTCAATGCATCCACCACATCATCAACACTTTTGTAATGAAATTTAATGGATACTTTTTCAGTGAAATCGTTGATTGAACTACATTTAGGCTCGCTACAATCTATTATGCCTCTCCCACCCACCTCCTTCGGTATGCAGAATATATTGTGTACACACTGTGGCGTCTTTTCGGTTAAGGAGATTATATTCTGATTAATTTCGGATTCTAGTTTCTTTGTTATTATATTTCTAAAGATCGGGTTGACAATTCTTTTCAATTTTGTATTATATGCTATAGTACGGTCACTATTTGTAACATGGAACCCGAAAACTACACCCCAAAGGATATATGTCCAGTCCGGGTCTGTGTCTCCTCGCAGAAATAGTTCACATATTACGCGACAAGGTGGCTACAATTGCATCTACCGTTAACGCAATCATTATTTACATTAAGTATAGTCGGTTCTGCATCCGGCACTTCCCTAATGTGAACTTTCCAATAAAGACCCTCGATTGGCTCTACGTAGAACATATCTTTTTCACTAGTATTAACGCATACCCAATTTGCTATACTGTTAACTTGGCTATCTAGATTATCAGTATTTCCTTTTATAGCGCATGTAACATTGTTAGCACGGATTTCAGCATGTCCCACATCCAGTCTGTCAACCTGGCCTACATAACTAGGCGCCACCTTGGCGCCCCATAATGATTGATCACCCAATTGGCATGTTAACACAGCAGGGCTGTCAGACAATTCATTATCTGTAGCACATGTGACATTACTGTAAAGAAAGGGATCATTAGCTATTACGTTATCAACACCTTCAAATATAGGGTCAGGTACAATAGCACAAACACAATTGTTATAAACATTCAGATGTCGGTTATCAGCTGGTTGGTCATATGCTGTTCGTTGGCTTACAGATTGCCGATCGCTGACTGTTATAGGTACATGAAACCCATTCACACAACTTATTTTGGCATTAGCCTTTTTATCGCCATGTATTACGGCATTGAACTTTGTGGCATTAGCCTTAACTCGTCAATCCTTTGAGCAATTGTTTCTCTTGTGATTCTTGTTTCCACATTTTGAGCACCAATGCCCAAAGTTACATAGTTCATCACTCCTACTACACCCGGCCTCCTTGTTCCACCTGAAGCAGCCTAATTTGCCATCCTTCGTATATGTGTTAGTCTTACGCACCCCAGCACTGGGCGCCGGTTTTCTGGCGCGCATATTATGCATCCCATAGTGGAACATGCAAAGCCCAGTATCTCCACTACCGAATGCAGCGAACCCTTCGACCTCCGCTAACTTCCTGATGTCCTTGTCATATTCGACATGTGTAGTATCAAGAAAATCATTCTGACGGGCACGGGAGGCCATGAAGCATATATGCTCGAGGAAGGCCCGGAAGTCTTTAGCTGTTAATCCCTGGATATCTAAGCACCAGCAGATGGACGCTGTAATCAACTCGTAGCAGTTCAATTTTTTCAGATCTTTACCAAGTACAGCATATCGCCTCAAAGTCCACTTACTTCTACGTCTTCTAGTGCTACTGCTGCTTCTACTTCTTGAGTCAGAAGGTGTTCGTCTTCGTCTTCTTGTCCTCGACCTATGCCGTGGCCTTGCCATTCCGTAGTCTGAGTGGTCGTTAATGGCGGCTCCTGCCACCATTGAGTCGCCGGTAGTACCGGCGATACCGGTCGTCCTCCCGTCGTCCATTATGGCTGCCATCGGACGTCCCGAATCCCCGCCATCGCTGTGCAGCCGTCTTTCTCGTCGTCGCCTCATCACGTCCCGTTGTTCAGTCAGCTCAGCTATTCTTTCTTCTAACGTCAAATCATTAATCTCTTTTTGAATGATTTTTTCCCGCTCTTCCAGCGAGAGTGATTTTTTTCTGTTGCTACTCTACCTCTTGTCACTCTTGCAGGGATAACCTTCTTCCCTCGCCTTCTTCCTTTCTTCTTTTTGCAACTTTTTTCTACCTTGTGCGATAACCCGCACGAGTCACAATACGGCATGTCATGTATGGTAGTATGGGAGGCAAGCAGCAAGCAGCAGGCAGCAAGCAGCGCACAACCTCACTAAAGGAAAAAAGTAGTCGAAGTGAGTCCGTTTCAGTGATATTTCCGCGCGACACAGGTTGCGCCCCATACTCGCGCGCATAGCAAGGTAGGTGCGCGACTCTTAATACTAGATATCGAAGGACAATTAGAATAATAATAATTAACCTTGGATTCAGCTTCGTTCTTTATATTATTATAATGCATTATAATACACATAATGGAAATTGGGTAGCAGAACTCCCCTCACATCATTTCACTAGAAATTATTTTTGGTCAAACTTCCACTTTAAAATCAAAATTATAACATTTTACATATTTCATGTTACAGAATTATTATCTCAAGAACAATAACGTTTCTAACCTAACTGTTTTTGGATTTAGGCTTGTAATTTCAATGTATACAGGATGGAATAGAAATATTGCACCCTATGCATATTCTTAAATTTCGCTGCCGCTACCTCCTTTAAATTTATATGGGTACGGTTGTGGATGTGTTTACAATTATAATACAATATAATGACACATTAGGTTTCAACATGTGTATACTGGCTGCAGTGCACAGGGTCTGAATGTACAATATCATGTAAATAATATAATACTTACACTTCTGCAAGGCTGATGGCGGTGTTTAACGACCGCATTCAGGAATTGCAACTTTTGCACCACCCACTCGTCCAGCTCGCTCAGCACGGGCGCCCCATCGCCACTCTTCTTTTTGTGGAGTCTTGTGTTGCAATCTCTTAGTGCCTTAAACCAGGCGTGCAGGTGTGCTACTGTTTTGCCCATCAAGACCGACTGCTCCTCCCACAATTTTGACTTCTGGTCAGTCCGCCTATAGCCAGTCAGGTGCACGTTCCAATTGGATGGTCTTGCAGGAACTCGAGCATGAGTTCCTCGTCCGCCTGCACCAAACTGTAGTCGCCCTTCCTGACATTCTTCCCGTCTCAGTAGGTGAGATGACGTGGAGGCCACAGGTGCGTCAGGCGACAGTGCCACCGTACTCATCAGTCCACAGTCCTCAGTCTCCCTAGTTGGTGAAATGGTTGGTGACGCTGGAGACAGCGCCAACTCAGGAGTTGGTGGTGGTGTTGGCGAATGGGATGTTGCTGGAGAAGGACATCGCCTCGATCATCCTTTTCATCCCCTTCCCCTTGCCTTTGCCACGGCCTTGGGAATAATGACTGCTTCATTTGGCTGGCATCTTGGAGCCTCACAGAATACTTTTAGCGTTGTGTTGTCTACTGTGTTGTCCACTGAGGTAGATGGAGATGTGTATGGTTGTAGACTTGTATACAGTGAGGCAGACATAAAATGGTGACACTGGTAGTACACTAAGAGAGAGCTCTTGACTGTTCACTGGCTGTGGAAGATCTGATCCCAGACAAAGACTGAGAATCTTTTTATATCAGAGCAATTAAGATAACGATTTCCATGATGAAATACACACGCGCCGACACCGCGCTAACACGCCGGTAACGCGCCAACAATGCGCCCACAACACATTGAAAACACTGACAGCCCACCGCCAACACGCTCCTAGCACGCTGGTATTCCGCTAACCCAATTGTACGACCTGTCGCCACGCAGGCAACTCGCTGTCAAAATATTCCCACGCGCCGCCTAGTCGCCGCTATCAAATAGGTCAAGCAGTGTTTTAATTGTTTTCTTTGTTCGCCAACACGTGGTAACCCGTTGACGGCCCGCTCTCACCACGATGCGAAGATCCTAATAAGACGGTAATAGCACGATACTAGCACGCTAACACCCTTATAAACACGCTAATAACACGATACTCAGACGCTACTAACACGCTATGCACACGCTGCCCTGTGGTCAAACTTTCTCCCGAAACGCCAAAAACTTGGACGTGTCCTGCCTGCTAGCAAATATTTTCATCGTTCGCCACACTCCGGAAAATACTTTGTAATTTGACAGGGGTATGACTAGAATGGATAGAGGCGTATTGAATCCGCACTCCAAGCCCATACATCACTAGGATTGATTCTAAAGGACTTAGCAACGAAAAGAGGCACCCAGTAATAAAATGGCGGGAAAAAAGGCCACAGGACAACTGTCATTCAGGTAGTCTTGGCGGTTTATTGCGCGTTTGCATCCTGGCAACATCTAAGGACATAAAAGGATGGGTACCAAATTGGTCATTACCTTTATTTTTTATGGCTGTTTTACGTCCTGATAACAAATAAGAACATCAGTAACCAAGGAAAATAACCAACATCAGGACGACTATCGGATTGGTCATTTGTTTACTGACGTTTGGCGTCTTGGTACCTGTCCGGATATGACATATAGAGTAACTTTTGACAGTGCACACTTATGTCGACTTTATAGTGCTGTCTGACTGGGGACGGCGTGCTGCCGGCAGGATGCCCTGATATCCCACTCAGTCACACTATCCCGACACGGAGCCAACAAGTTTTTGGTTTGATCGTCTGGGTGCTCTTTTCCACCTGAGTAACTAAGTAAATGTAGTTTGCACTGCACATCTAGACATTGATAGGGTGATTGCATCAGGGAGAGACCAGACGGGATGGCCGAATGAGTTAGAGCGTCCGTCTCCCTTGCTGGTAGATCGTGGGGTCGTGGGTTCGAACCCTGGTCGAGTCAAACCAATGACTTACAAATTGATACTTGTTGCTTCCTAGCCTGACGCTTGGCATTATTAGGACAAGGGAAGGACGGGTGTGCTCAGTGTCAGGATAATGTGACTCAGTGGGATACCAGGTCATGGTTCTGGCGGCCTGGTTTCACAGTGGTAAAGCACTATAAAGTTGCCATGAGTGCGCACTGTCACAAGTCAGTACCCGTCCTGATATGACCTTAGATGTTTCTAGGACGTAAAACAACAAACAAACATAAACAAACAGCATCAGGGAGCCTCCCAGGCAGTGTAATGGTTAGCGCGCTAGATCCGGAATGGCAAGATGTGTGGGTTCGAATCTTGCTATAGGACCAATATTTCCCATTTTATGACCCCAACAACACAAACATCATTTATTTCATTGTGTGAATATAAATAACCAACTTATTATATCCGATATATTACTTTAAACATCCTGGTACCCACCACACCACACATCATTGAGGGCAGCTGCATTTTCAGATATGGTCCATTAAAGCCTGTATTAAATCCTTTGACTCACGGAATTAAAGCAAATTTATCTGTAACTGGACGCTTAACAATGGTTTATTCTGACACACACCCTCGTAATCCTTTGAGACTGAGACTATGTTCGGGCATATTTTCATTTTTTTTTATTTGTGTGTCAAATGCATGTTGAACGTTTTGAGAACATAGTTTAGAAATGAAAACATGTAGCTTTAGATATAATTGAATTTACGTGTTTCTATTTGAAAGGAGCGGTTGCCTCTCTGGTTCCCTCTCTGGTTCCCTCTCTGGTTCCCTCTCCGGTTTCCTCTCTGAAAATGGCTTAGAATGGATTCGAGCCTAGCTGATCAGGCGCACAGTAGAGCCGAGTTGCTTATCTTTGTGTGTAATTTACACTTAAGTGGCGACATTATTTTCTTGGTATCTGTGCCAGCCATTGTCGTTTTCTGAGCTTCTTTCTCTCCCATCCTTGAGATCATAAAGTTAATAGGGAATATATAATCAGGGATGAAAGGTCTCCGCGATTCCGCGGATTTCCGGGATTTTTCAATCCTGCAGCACCAACGTGTAGATCTATACTAATACGTGGCGCAGACACCGCACCAATATCAGTGTATACTACTAATAAATGCTCCAAACGCCACAGCACTATCAGTGTATACTACTAATAATGCTTCAAACAGCGCAGCACTATCAGTGTATACTACTAATAATGCTTCAAACGGCGCAGCACTATCAGCGTATACCAATATATATGAAACCTGACTTCCTGGAATTTTCCGCGATTCCCTGACAATGCTAAACCTATGGGAGAATATCAGCATTTCCGCTTTTTTTCCCGGAGATCACTTTCATCCCTGTATAATGTAAATTTTCCGAGGAGCATGCGCATTGGGATGCTATCCACATTAGTTCTTCCACTGCCACTAGGGGAAAGGTTGGCGGTGGATATCGCCTATTTGTGTCAACTTGGGGCATGTATCAGGAAGCAAAGTCCAAGCATATACTATAAGACACTCATAGACCGGATGCGGTGGCCGAATCGGCAGAGCGCGGAGTTCGAATCCCAACCGAGTCACATTAATGACTTATAAAAGTATGTGCTCAACGTTAATAGGACAGGACAAGGACTGGTTAGTTCAGTATCAGGATAATGTGACTGTGCTGGCGGTCTATAGTACTGCCTAACTTTGCCATATATTGGTAATAATGCACATAGAGAACTGCTTTTTGTAGCAAACTGTAGCTTTTTATACACCAGGAATCCCTGTTAATTGCCTACAACTAAAAAGGTATTTAATGAAAATAAAATGTCATACCCCAAGGCAAGGACACATTTCTAGCCAGGCGCTCTGCATTATTAGGATAGAGCAAGAACTGGCTACCTCAATCTCAGGATAATGTAACTTGAGTGGGATATCAGGGCCCGTATGCATGACGTGGTGTTAGCGAGCCAAAACTGGTTTTGGCAGGGATTTCTAGGTTATGTTGCTGCCACATTGGTCGTAATGCGAAGGTGCAGGCTGGGAGACGGCAGGGAGCTGAATGAGGAGGGAGGCTGGCGGGCGGCCTTATAAGGGGGGAAGGGAGGCGGCAGCAGGGGAGGTGCGAATGCTAGCGGCCGGGGAGGGGTGCGAGGTGGCGAGCAGCAGGGGTCGGGTGAGGCGTGAGCGCCGTGAACAAGGGACGGGCGGGGGGAGGTGGCGGTGAGTGAGCGCGGTCGGCCGAGGTGTGGAGGCAGCGCGACACGCGGGGCGGGGGAGGGTCTCCTTCTTTCCTCGCATCAAACGTAATGCTTCGCATTACGACCGATGCGCGAAAAGAAGGAAGCAAGGCGGGGGTGGAGAAAGAGACGCTTTATTGGCGCCTCAACAGACCATACAGGGTACAAATAGCAAGTCAAATGAGGCTCATAAGGAGCAACATGGTAATTGAGGTAATGAACAAGAGGCATCAAGTAATAAACAAAAGTGGTAAATGAGGTAATGAACAAGAGGCATCAGGTAATAAACAATAATGTAGAAAGGTAATAAAGTTCATGGGGCGGCAGAGTCATTTGGAGTGAGGGGGTGCAGAGGAGCCCTCCACCAAAACGGCGGAGAGGGCTCGAGGGGCGCCCGAGGGCGCGAGGCGGGGCACGTAGGTGTGGACGGCCGCCGAGGTCCAGGTGCCTTGGGCCATGATCTCGGGGAGGGGCACCCCGGCACGCTGGCAGGCCTGGGCGGCGCCCCGGCGGAGGCTATGGAGCGTGAATTCCCCGGGCCTCGGGACCCCTTGGGCGGCGAGGGCCCCTCGTAGCAGCGCGGTGAGGGAGCGGGGGTCGAGGGGCCGGCCGGAGGGCATTATGAAGGCGGGCGCGTCCGGAGCGGCGGGGCAGAGGGCGATGGCTCCAAGCCACGCCGCGACGGGGCAGAGGGCGGAGTCCGGGATGGCGGGGACGAAGAGGGCGACCGCGCCCGAGGGTGAAGAGATGGTCTTGGAGCTTCGGATCTGCAGCCGGAGCCCCCCGGGCGCGGGGCGAACGTCGTCGCGGGTGAGGGTGTGGGGGCCGCCCCACCCCTCGGGACTCGGGGCCAGCAGGTTGGACTGGCGCAGCATCCCGAAGTACCCGAGGAGCAGCGCGGCCCGAGGAACGAGCGAGGCGGGCCCTGCTCGGGAGAGGTGATGGATGGCGAGGGCGAGCTGCTGCGGGGAGAGAGGCGGCGCCTGCCGCTGGACGTGGGTAGAGGACCGCTCCCCTCCTCGGCAGACATCCTTGGGTAGCCGTGCGTCGAAGCCCGAGGTCAGGCCCCCGGCGCCCTCGACCCAGGAGCGGGCGCCCGAGACGGCGTTCTTTACGGAGGCGGGCGCCAGCCCGCGGAGGAAGAGGGCGGCAGTGAAGGCGGCGACATCGAAGGGCGTGGGCGCCAGGGGAGCCACACCTCGGGCCACCGCGAAGGTGACGAAGTCCTCGGCCTGGCGACGGCGGTTCCTCCAGGTCGCCGGGGCGAGGGAGGCGGCACGGAAGCGGGAGACGGCGGCTACCTCCTCGGGCGGGAAACCTAGAGGCCGGGGAAGAAGGGGAAGGCGTCATGGGTGGTGCTGACTGGGAGCAGCCCGAGGCGTGCCACCTCGCCGCGGGCCGTCGCCTCCCAGGGGCCGGGCAGGTGGGCGCGGCTGAGGGCGTCCGCGAGGAGGAGATCCGCCCCGGGCTTGTGGATGATGTGCAGGTCGAAGGAGCCCGTTGCTGCGATCAACCAAAGCTCCCGTGCGCAGGTCCCGAGGGTCACGTCTCGGGCGCGGCCGGACTCGAGGGCTAGGGCGGAGGCCATGTTGTCGGTGTTAATCACCACCGTCGAGCCCGCGACATCGTCCGGAAGGAGGGCGCGCAGGGCGACGACGAGGTTGACCGCCTCGAGCTCATGGATGGTCCTGAACCGCGCCTGGAAGGCCTTGGTGTACCCTCGGGCATAGTAGTGGGTCGGGGAGAAGGCCCCGCCCCCGGTGAGGCAAGAGTCGCACTCTATCACCCAGCGACGACCCTCCGGGGCACGGAGGAGGTGGAGGCCGTTGGAGATCCGACCGTAGGCGGCGAACCACCTCAGGTCCCGGAGGGCGTCGTCGGCGAGGGTGAGGGTGGGGGCCCCGAGGCAGCTGCGCAGCGCCCCGAGGAGCCGGGCCATGAACTTCCGGCCGGGGAGTACGCAGCTGCTCACGTGGTTGAGGCGCCCCAGGAGACTCTGGAGTTCTTGCTTCCCGAGGGTGGGGCGGGCGATGCGGGCCTCGCAGTCGTCGACGAGGGCCTGGATCTTTCCGGGGGCGACCCGGATGGTCATCGCCTCGGTGTCGAGGGCGAACCCGAGCCATTGAAGGCGGACAGCCGGGGGATGACACTTTCCGGGTGCCACGTCGAGGCCGAGGGCTGAGGTGAGGGCCAGGAAGGCGTCAAAGGCCTTGCAGGCCTTCAGGTAGGAGCCCTCGCACCCGATGAAATCGTCGACGTAGACGAGGGCGTGGAAGCCCTCGCGCCGGAGGATCCAGGCCACCGCCGAGGTGACGCGGACGCAGGCCGCGCCCGAGGAGCGGCAGCCGAAGGGAAGGGCGAGGTCAATGTAGGTGGCCCCGTTGAGGGCTATGCCGAAAAGAGGGCAGGAAAGGGGGTCGGCCCGGAGCTGGCGGTAGGCCCGGGAGATGTCCGCCGACCAAGCGTAGGCCCCTACGCCCTCGGATATCAGGCGGCGGCCCACGTCGGCGACGGACGGGAGGGTGTATGCGTGAGGTTCCCCGAGGTATTCACGGCGGGGAATGCCGGAGTTGACGCTGGCACCTCGGGGATAAGAGAGGTCGACGATGACCCGCCTCTTACCGGGTTCGGACTTGGGGCGGGTCATCATGGGGGAGACCTGCGTCCAGGGGAGAAAGGGGGGACGTGGAAAGGGCCGATGAGGGTGCCGAGGGCAAGCTCGGTCTCAATGAAGGTTTGGATGTGGGGGAGGAATTCCCGAGGCTCGCGGTGGTTGGTGAATGAGGGGCGAGGGACGGTGGGGGCAGAGTAGTTGGCGGGAAAGCCGAATTCGAGGAGGTCGAGGACGGCCTGGTCGGGATAGTCCCGGAGGCGGGAGCGCCAGGCATGGATATGGAGGCCTGAGGGGAGGGGAATGCGGGCGGCCAAAAAATTAGGGAGGCCCGCTTTCCGGAGGGTGGTGTAAGTGTGGCGGATGTTAGGGTAGCGGTCCCACGCCTCACCGGAGGTGTGGGGCCAGGCGGCAAGGATAGTGGGACGGTACTGGGAGGGGGTGGGGCCGCAGGCGGGGGCTGCGGGGAGGGTAGCCTGGAGGTCGGGGTCGATGACGTCGACGGTGGGCTCGTCTAGGGAGGCGGGGGAGGGGTGGTTCTGAGGGCGGGGGGAGGGGGAGGAGGTGCGGCGGGGGCGGGCGAGGGGGGCGGCGAAGGCGTGGGCGGTGGGGGGAGGGTCGGGGTCGGGGGGGGCGGGCGGGGGGGCCGGGGGGGGAAGAGGGTCAGGGGGCGGGCAGAGGAAGGCAGTGTCTCCTGGGTCGAGGTGGTCTTCAGGGTCAGGGGTGATGGGCGACTGGCGCCGGTTGGCGGTGGGAGCCTTGCTGAGGGGGCGCTGGGGCCCGAGGTTGCCGGAGGGTGCGGCCGTGCCGGGGCGACGGTCAGGCCGCGCCTCGGGCGTAGGGGCAGTGCGGGGGGCACTGTCGAGAGGGCTGATGTCGGGAAGGCTGGGGGAGGGTCGGGGGGCGGCGTCGTGGTTAATGGGCCGGTTAAGGACCTCCGGGCCGGGCTGGAGGTGCCGGCTCTTTAAAAATCCGGGGAGGCGGCCGGGGCAGCTGCGCGCGCACGCTTGGCAAGGCATGCCTCCTCACTGTGGACGGTGAGCATCTTGCGCACATTCGCGCAGTAGGCGCACGCGTGGCGCAGCTTGGCGGCCCCGTGGCCATGGACCTCCCCCGGGGCAGCCTGGGTGCATGAGGCTGGGTCCCGGTTCCACGCATAACACAACGCCCCGTGGGTGTCCCGGCAATAGGATATGCGGGTGTCGGTGTGGGCGCGGGGCTGGGGCCGGGGCTTGGCAGGGTCGAGGGGTCTCGGCTGGGTGGTGGCGGGCTGGACGGGCATGGCTAAGCAATCCAGTCTGAGGAGGTTTATGGCCACCAGGTCGTGCCACCCGTGGGGGAGGGTCCCGTCCGCGATGGCAGAGAACACACTCTCTGAGTACCGGCGGACGGTCGCCCACGGGTAAATTAGGTTGTCCCGGCAGACCCCGAGGAGGTGGTGGTGGAGTCCCTGGGCGGAGTGGGCGGGGAAGTCCGGGTGGTCGATGAGGTTGAGGAGGGCGAGCGTGTACTCATCCTTTGTCGCCTCCCCTCGTTTGACCGGCTTCCTCTCCGCCCCTCGCTTCACAAGATCAGAGGGAAAGATGTAGTCTGCTGGTATACCTTGGCGCCTGGTGGAATGCCGCGCCTCGGCGGAGGCCAGGATCTCCCGCACGGCGTCGGCCGCGGATGCGGGGCTGTGGCGGGTGAAGTCCTCCTGGTAGGCCGGAGACGTGGTAGATGGAGCTTGTGCGGAGAGGTGGCGGTATCTCTCGTACTCCGCCAGCGGAGCCCCGGGCAGGCTCGCGTGAGGCGGCGGCGGGGGCCGGGCTGCGGTGGTGGTGCGCGCCCGAGGCGCCGGGGCGGGCCGGTGTCGTGCCGCCGGTGGGGGCCCCTCCGGGACGGGGAGCGCCTCGCCCGATCCGAGGGCGTCGATGCGTGCGTGAAGCTCTGCCGTTGCCTGGCGGGCCTCGGCGGCGGCCTCGGCGGCGGCCTGTCGGTTCTCGAGCTGCATGCGCTGCATGGCCTCCATCAGCATGGACACCTCGGAGCCCGAGGCGCGGTCCGAGGGCGCCGCGGGGGACGCCGGGACTGAGGCCGGCGACTCCTCCCGGGGCGGTGTTGATACAGGCCCCGGCGTCCGGGGGGCAGCCCGGGAGCTCTTGCGTCCACGACCTTTTCCTTGGGGCATGGTGTGTCCGTGTTTTGGGCAGCGGTCCGAGGTGGAAAGTCCAGAGGTGGTAGTCCAAACAGGAAAAAGGTGCAGGCTGGGAGACGGCAGGGAGCTGAATGAGGAGGGAGGCTGGCGGGCGGCCTTATAAGGGGGGAAGGGAGGCGGCAGCAGGGGAGGTGCGAATGCTAGCGGCCGGGGAGGGGTGCGAGGTGGCGAGCAGCAGGGGTCGGGTGAGGCGTGAGCGCCGTGAACAAGGGACGGGCGGGGGGAGGTGGCGGTGAGTGAGCGCGGTCGGCCGAGGTGTGGAGGCAGCGCGACACGCGGGGCGGGGGAGGGTCTCCTTCTTTTCGCGCATCATGACGCTTCTCGCCAACGTGCGTCGACGCATGTGATTTTTTGGTGCAACTTCGGGATAAGTCAGGAAGTGTTATGCGCGCGTTAGGTGCGCGTTGGTATTCGTTGATGGACGGCGAGGGTCGGCGGTGGGTGTCGTTGCATGTCGAAAGTTTTGCGCTTGCACAAAATTTTCGACGTGCAACGACATGCAGGTGCCAACATTATGACGACGTTAGGGGGATGTCGGGATATGTTACACATGCTGGAATAACGTTATGCGAATGGTAGGCACACGCCACGCGCGCGAGGGTCATTCCCACGCATTGCGCCAAACTGTTGCTTTGTTTGTTTTTTTACATCCTAGCAACATCTAAGGTCATATTAGGACGGCACGCCAAACTTTTTTTTTCCTTCTCACGACGGCCGCACGCTACCAATACGTTGCGCTGACACCGAAAAGTGTCTCCATGATTAAAAGTGATTTTGCGTGTTGGCGGTGCGCCCGCCGGCAAGAAGCGTCGTAATGTGACAGGGCCATTAGCAGCGAAAACTCGGTACGCAAGGAGCGGTGTTCGCACAAACACACAGAGTGTAAGCTAACACCGTGTCATGCATATGGGCCCAGGTCATGGTGCTGGCGGCCTGCTCTTCCAGTGGGGCAGCACTATAAAGTCGCCATGAGTGCGCACTGTCACAAGTCGGTACCCGTCCTAATATGACCTTAGATGTTCCACCAAGCAACCAACTATATATGTAATCATCCAAATCACCCTCCGTCCATCTGTGCATAAAGCAGCCGTCTTGTCTTTACATCCTTTATATGTGGCTTGACCATTAACGACGCCATTTGATCAAACCTGCTACTGCCCGAACCAATATGGACGTCCTTCCGTGGAGGTGCCCTGTGATGTGGCCACTGGGGCCCCACTTGCGGTGAGGTCATTATGCTTGCTTGTGTGGCGGCGGGGAAATGCTTGTAGATGAGCGATAATAGATGCTCGAGGGGACATTTAACAGCAGGTGGATTTCAGCATCCGTCTCTAATCAGGACATTCTTTATCATTGCTACCCCATTAGTAGACTTAGTAGACCTTTTATGCGGTCATTTTTTGGTTTTTGTACTTATTTGATTCTGTCAGGTTTCTCAATCCTTTGTGATGATTATATTGTATTAAATTGTCACAGTTTAGTATTATTATTACATTATTACATTATATGTGCATTGTCCTTATTATATTTTGCTAGAACCTGAAGGGGAGTGGGATAGCACAGGCGGTAGAGGGTCCACTTGTGAAGGATTGGGTTATCCGATCGATCCTGCTCAGTGGACCCATTTGCAGTTAAGGCTATTTTCTGTACCAACCAGTGGTCCACAACTGGTTCATCAAAGACTGTGGTATGTGCTGTCTTGTCTATGGGAAAGTGCATATAAAAGCCCCGTTGTTGCTTACTGGAAAGAGTAGCCTATGTAGCGGCAGCTGGTTTCCTTCAAAGAAATATGTCAAAATAACCATATCGTAATGTCCTCGGCTGGCAGTTTTAGTTGTGTAGGTAGGCTAAGAGGAAGAATGCCAAGATTTAGTATCAGTACGCTTCAAACTGGTTTATTACAAAACCTCTCTGCTCTCCACGGCGTCCACAGTCAACTGACCCGCCCCCCCCCTAACTCGCCAGGTCCCACATCGCCTCTATAGGTGGGTGGGGGGGTGTGCTAGCCACACACAGTAGAGGGCAGCCCAGTCGGGGCTCTGCCCGGTGGCTAGAGTGCCGCCACCCAGCGCAGTTCAGTGTAACTGCGTAGGCAGGTGGTGTAGTATCTGCCGCCACCGCGTGGTAGTGGGCCTTATGTAAGGGGGTATGGTTGTAATGTTTAATAATACCTTTTTTGTTCTTTCGTTGTAAACCTACACACATTACCATAATTATAATTAGTATTTTTTAAACTACCATGTGTCGTGTGGTATACATGTGTTATAAGTGTGACACACATGGTATATTGGCATCAGGCATACCTTAATCAAGCAGTAGAATTTACATTGTACATAGGTGTAATACGGATATTTAGAGCTTTGCTTTGAAACAACAAAATGCTTTAATTTCACATCTTATATTGTAATCGTCCAGGTTACATTGTTGCCATTTTGTTCACACATTGACCTAAAACTGTTATACATTATGACATGGTGGGAATGATTTAAAATGTAACCAAAAAAAACCCATATATCGTTTATGTTACGAGCATATTTTATATCACATTTTGTGACATGTTTAATTAATGTTTTACCATATCCTGCTGTGGGCCCAATGTATTAAAATTAAACAGATTACTATCCAGGTACATGTTAATTGTACATTATTAAACAATATAAAGCATCAATTAAAGTGACCAACAATTTCTTTAACAACAGTTTAACAATATTTATCACCCAAATAGTCAATAAATTTCCAATTGTTATTAATTAACAATTATCACAATTAAATATTTACAAATTGTTCTTATATTCATTTACTCATCATTGTCTACTGGTGGTCGAGTTTGCAGGGTGGGTGAGCGACCAGAAGGAAATATGTCCTGGGAATCGATGTTCAAAGCCGAACCTGTCGAGAGAGCCGACATCTCAGACAGATCTAGTATATTTGTACCATTTGGACTTGGCGTGTCTGTCCTCCCAGGTTGGGCCCCAACCCAGGCTGTGACTGGAGTGTTGGTGATGGGTACTGGCGGTGTTGGCGCATGTGCTGTCGATGTTGTTGGTTGCATTAGTGCGGTTGGTCGGGTAGATGTGGGATGGTTAGCTGTTGACTGACACAGTACCCATGCAGGGGGACCCATGGCCTGGTGGACCAACTGCGTGCGTGGATGTAATGTCTTTGGCGGTAATTGTGGAGTCTGTTGTCGATGCTGTGCTGTTACCGTCTGTTGGTCGGGCAAACGGACTAATGGCTGGGCCGAGTACTGCGACATGTACTCAGTTGTTTGGGACGCCCACGGTGTAGCTGGTGGCGGTTGATGTGTCCATTGGTGTGGAAGAGGTTGATATATCTCACCGGATGATGTGTAATTACACCCCTGCGAACCTCCTGGCTGCAATGAACTGGTCGCAGGCGGTCCGGCTGGACAGGAGAAGCTTGCATGCGAAGTAGAAGGGACCACAGGTGAGGAAGGCACTTCGCTGGTGACGTCCCCATCCAAGGCATCAGTAAGGGCTCGGCATATAGATAATCTAGCTTTCCTTGACTGAGCCCTGTTCATGGTCAATAACGTGTCTCGCACAAAGTTCCCAAATGCTGTTTCGACAGTCATAGGTTGAGCGGATGCTGGTTGTAGGGTCTGGTGTAGCTCCCCCAGATCTGGTGACTCGCTCCTCAAGAGTTGACAAGAGATTCCTGTCGTGCTGAGAACATTTGCGGCCTGCTGTAGTGGTCTTAGTAGGTGTGTCGTCGTCATCGCTAACCATGAGAAGTTGAGAGCATGCCGCTTCAGCAGCGCCAAGATCCCCCTGTGCTGCGCGGATGGTGGCAGACACCTGCCATACACAATAAGTAACACATGTCACTATAAGGAATCATAAACAGTTGCAACAATTTCCTATAACAATAATTACTTCAATGTACATCCAAATCAACTGATAATACACATTTGTCACAATTAAAACAATCAACCAACATGTCTGTGATGGTGGTGGATCATAGCAACTAAGTATGTAATGCGGCAAATGCAGAAAAGTTAGTAATTACTGGTAACAACACAATATATTATACTTACACTTTTGCAAGGCTCAAGCCGGTGACGGATGAGTGACGTCAGGAAGCTGAATTTCTCCAACACCCAGTCTTCTCTCTCAGTGCGCGATGTTCGCCCTGAACCGCTTTTTTTTTGTGGAGCATCGTATTGCAGTCACACAGGGACTTGAACCATCCCTGCAAATGAGCCACAGTTTTCCCCATCAGTTCTACCTGTTCCTGCCATAGTCGCCTTTTCTTGTCTGTCTGCCTGTACGCTGTCAGGTGGACGTTCCAAACTAGAGGGTTATCCTCAAGGAATTCCAACATGACATCCTCCTCTGTTTCACTGAGGTTCCACTCGCACTTCCGGACTTTACTACTTCCTGCCCCCTGCTGGGAAGAAGTTGATGCAACGGGTGAGTGTGTCTCGACTGTCTCCGGCCTAGAGGTGGGGTGTACTTCCTTGGTCACTGCTGGTTCAATATCGTGGTTGTATGTTGGTTATCCCGGAGATAGTGGCGATACTGGTGGAGATGGAGATGGAGATGGAGATGGAGATGGAGATTTCTGAGGCACAATCACCTTCCTCCCCTTACCCTTGCCTCTGCCGCGTCTATCTCCTATGTGGCTTGGGCGTCCTGACGTTCGCTTTCCTGCCATGATGTCTGTTTTGTAGAGTAGAGTTACTGGTGATGTGTCTTCAAGCGGCGTTACTGGTGGTATGTGCAGTTGTGGTAGTGTCCCCACATGATACCTGTATTTATATCAACTGTACAGGTGTGCGTAGGGGTTATCAAAGTGTTAGCTAAGCGTCAAACGCATTGGCAAAACGTTAGTGGGACGCTGGAAGAACGCTGATGGAACGCCAATTAACGGTGCACTAAAGCACTTGAAACGCTACTCTACCTCGGCTAGCGTGCCGGCCGGTCGTTCGCTTGTCGCTGCCAGAACGCCGACGTATCGCTGTCGACATGCCGCGAGCGCCATCCAGTCGCGGCGACAACACTAAATATAAACATTTGCTTTGTTTTGCCTGCGCGTCAACCATTTTACTCGTGTGCCAACAACACGCTACCGGCACGCTACGCGAACGCTCCCAAGACATCAAACTAACCCTAATTTCCACTATCTTTAACGCTTCTCGATGCGCAAGATATTATGTTCAATGCTGACGGGTCGCCGGGAGAAGCGTCGTAGTGTGACAGCCCCATAAGGTACCGCGTCACTTGCCTGTCGCGATTCACCTGTGTAAACTATTACTCCGACACCGAACTGGAGCCATTAACCATTAGTTGTACCATAGCAGGTTATCCGGTTAGAGTTGCATAATCCGATGACGTCCACACTTGATCCTACTTAGACACTATTGCACTCATTAAGCATTAAATGCAGGTTGGTGATAATATGCTAGGCGCTATACTTGTGTGTCCTGGCAACATCTAAGGTCATATCAGTATTCATACCGACTTGTGACAGTGTGCTCTCATGGTGACTACATAGTGCTGCCCCACTGAGAGACAAGGCTGTCAACACCATGCCCCAATTTCCCATTCAGTCCTTGCTCTATGATAGTAATGCCGAGTGCTAGGCTAGGTAGTGGCAAGTATCAATTAAGTAGTTGATTTGACTCTACTGGGGTTTGAACTCCCCACTTTCCAAACGGGAAACCTGCGCTTCTAGTCCTACCGATTCGGCCGCCAAATCTGGTACAGGACTGAAAGAGGAGGCATGCTGTAGATTAGCCTCTGCGACTGACTGACCCTGGTGGCGTGGGACAGGTACAAAAACTAAAACAAAAATGCGTGAAATAACAATTTCCTTAATTTCACCAATTTCCAAATTTTCCTATGGACCACTTTTGGGGGCTTGGTTGTGGAAAGAAAAAATTGCCACCCATATTAAATTATTCTGATTTATCCCTAACCTACTGATAAGTCTTGTCACTTTTTTCAGATAGATGTGAAATTTTTTTTTTCAAACCCTGTGTGTGTGTGGGCAGTGTGTTTATGGCACATTGCATAACACCTGCCACATTGCATAACAACTTTAGCATTCAATTATAAAGTAGAACCAACATGTATTTTGTCTCAAATTTGCGCCTTCACACCGTGCATTGCTAAGAATCATGATTAACTTCTCTTTTTTTAAGAAAAAAAAATCTTTATTTTCATGTAAAAACCTAAGTTATCCATTATTCGGTTCAGAAATGTTGGTTAATTGAACATTTTAAATTAAAATTTAAAATAGATGGACAAAGAATTTATTCAAGGACAAAATATGTCTATATGGCCTGTAGTATATTGGCAACATGATATCATTGGTATGATGGTGCTAGCTCTGGTGAATGGGCATCAGAGGTTTGAAGAAGCAGTGTACAATTTCATGCATAAGTTAGTTGAAACAAAAGGTGATTTTCTACATAAATGGACTTGACAAAGCATTGGTTTTCTGTAGCTGATCAAAGTCATATCCTAATGTGGATGGTACTATTAGAAAGAAGAAATATGAAGCTTTATTTTGCTTCAGATTATATTTCAATTGGTGAACAATTGGCTCTTGTTGCTTCCAGCATTAATAGGACACGGTAAGAACTGGTTATTTCAGTGTCCAGATAATGTGACTGAGTGGGATATCAGGTCATGGTACTGGCAGTCTGACCTTTCATTGGTGCAGCACTATAAAGTCGCCATGAGTGTGCACTGTCACAAGTCGGTAGCCATCCTGATATGACCTTAGATGTTTCCCGGACGTAAAACTCCAACCAACCATTACTGACCCTTTAAGATTGTCGGAAGATGCCGCCCTCGCTTTTGGTAAATGGATGCTCATCAATTTGTCACATTGTTATTTGCTGGTGCTTGCAGGGATAGGGTTCTCAATGAAAGGGCCTCAGTGAAAGGGCCTCAGTAAAAGGTTTTTTTGTTTTTTTAAATTTTAAATCTGAAGCTGTATCATGAATAGGATTCCAGTAATAGAGTCAGCACCAAACAGGAGCCCAGACAGGATTCTCCTGGGACAATTCACCGCTCTCAGCGCCTCTCCTGGCTCCCAATCTCATTTGTTAAGGCAGTCAGGGGTTGAGTACTGTATATTCACCTACCATTGATGTTGGTTCTCTTATGTGGTACTGACTAAATCCTACCAACTTTCAGCTATTTCCAATAGACGATTTCCACGGGGCATGCGCATTCAGTTGAAACTTGGGTTCCGGGTCAAGTCTTGAAGCTCGTACTAATTTTGTATAATTATCATTTAATGCAATGCTTTTTGGATACACTGCGATGGAGGAAGAGGAGGCAGGGGTCGAAATAAGAGCACTTTATTCAGAGTGGGAGATAATACAGTGATACAGGCAAATGCAATGCAAATGAATAAAGTACAATAATAATAATAATCAGGACAATTGGATCAGCAAGAACAATAAGAAAAAAAGAGGGCAAATAATCGTCATCAAGAGAAAGTCAAGGGGGAAGAAGATTGATTATTGGGGGGTTTGTGACCTAACTGCAGCATTGATAAACGGCACCGTTAAAACGGCCTGTTTTTGGCGGTTTGTTTTTTCGGGGCTTTCTTTCTCACCTCGTCCAACTTAAGGGGTGGTATGGGAGAGGGACGTGGTGCTCTTCGCGGTGTCTTGTGCTGTGGTGGTGTGGTGCAGCGGTGGCCCAGCAGGTGGCAATACGTTTTTGGGCCCACGGTCCTGTACCTTGACCGGAGAGCAAAGCGGGATCCTGTGTCATTGGCAGCAGGGCCATGGGCAGCGCGCTGGTCCTCCAGGCCCCCTGTGGCAGGGTGGGTGGTCCAGAGCCACTAGGCTCTTAGACGGGTTGTGGTTGGTGGGTTTGATTGCATCCGCAGCCCCAGCACCCACTCCATCGGTGATCGAAGCGGGAACCGACGTTGTAGGCGTGGGGGTCGAGGCTGTCACACCCGCTGTATCCGGGACCGCATGGGCCTCCCGGTGTAGGCGCTGTGTCCGGTGGGACCTCACGGTGCTCCCCGATGGGACCTCACGGGGCTCCCCGATGGGACCTCATGGGGCTCCCCGATGGGACCTCATGGGGCTCCCCGACGAGGACCTCACGGGCTCCCTGCTGGGGGACCTCACGGGGCTCCCTGACTGGGGGACCTCACGGGGCTCCATGACTGGGGGACCTCATGGGGCTCCCCGACCAGGATCTCACGGGGCTTCCTGATGGTGGTTGCTAATCACCATCGTTGTTGTTGGGTTCAGAGTCGTCGGGGATGGTTTCAGGGCCGCCAACGATCTCGAAGGTGTGGTAGTTCTACCTATAGAATCTGCCGAGTGGCTCCCCAAGAGGACTCCTCGGAGAGTCTCGTGAGAATGGCTAGTGCAGCTCGGTTGTCAGACAGGTTGTGTGGTGGGCCGAGGAAGTCTCGCATGGCGGTCCTGTCAAAGGCCACACATGATGCCAGGATGTGAGCGACGTTCCTTCCTTGCCTGTAGTGATTTCTTATTAGCCTAAGAGTGAAAGGTAGGAGAGTGAGAATCCCTCATTTATTGTATATGTAGTTTCAAGAAACAAGATGGTGATGATCACATGATCCAATCTTCCAATCACTAAGAGGCATTTCTCTATCCACCAATGATAGTTCAATATTTTTGTAACCAAGGCGAAGTGCACTGTAGCAGTGTCGAGTGCAGAGTGACGACAGGTGGAGAGAGGAAAGCGAGGATAGCTAAGAATAGACCAGCCTCGTGGGCAAATTACCCATGTTAGCCTCGGGCCAACATGCACAATTCGCCATACTCGGCTGCGGAAAGAAAGCGGAAAGAAAGACATAGAGGAATATTGATTTCAGCAGAATTTAATAAAAAACAAGTCGGGGACCAATGGAGGGAGGTCTATCAAGGCAGTATCGTGGGCGACTAGGGCCAGAATCAAGCGCTGACTGGAATGCGCTACCAGGTATCAGTTCATGAATCAGGTGATGAATCAGGTAGGTGAAGATCAGCGCTCACCCAACAAATGAGCGAGCGCTGATGGAGCATCGATTACTTCAAGGTGCGACAGGTATGCATAGAGAGCTCGCCTCTTCCAGGTTCCGGCCGAGATGAGTGCTGGGAGAGGCAGGCCGGCCGCCGCACAGGCCTGAGCTGCACCTCTACGAAGGCTATGTAGAGTGACTAGGCGTTTGGAGTCGTTGGAGGTCAGCAATACTTCACGTAGGGTCTTGAGTAGTAGGTTAGCAGTCAGGGGGCTTGCCTGATGGGAGCAGGAATGCAGAGTCATCAGGGTTCGGCAAGACTGTGCGGTTATACCGCTGCCATGCTTGTACTGGAGAACAGGGTGAGGAGCAGATAGGCGGAAGGAGGAACTGGACCAGGCAGGAGGAGGCTGGGCACGTTTTGGTTGAGGTTACAAGGACCCTCAGGCCATGTCGTGTGATACAAACATTTTTTAAATTTTGATGTGGGGGGCTCAAGCGTGATGACACTACAAGATTACTTTGTCGTAACAGGCACAAGTATGCGATTATCAATGCTGCAATGTGGACAGCTGGGACTGGGGACTGGGGAGTAAAGAGATACTTAAACAAAATGCTGCTGGAGTAATGGGAGGGGCTTGGGAAACGACATGATGGGAGGAGCGAATTATCGCTCGTTTCATAACTGCTAGCTCATAGGACTCGAAAACTGAATGATCCCCTGGGGTAGCAGATACCCAGATCTTCACTGAACTAAAGTAATTCAGGGGCGGCTCCAGGGGAGCGGAGGACAGAAGCCAAATGTAGGAGGAAGGACAATAAGTCATAGAGGCGGGGAAATCATGGAGGGAAGGCATGTGCAGCAGCGAACCGTAAGTAGCACCTGAGATGGGCGCCCTTGTTGATCCATGTGCGGGGAGCTAGGCCGGCTTGGTAGATCTTAAAGAGTCTTTGGTGGTGGTTTACTGAGTAGCCTGGAAGATAGAGGCAAACAACATACTATCTTCCAGGGTAGGAACAATGACAACATTACAGACTGAAATCTAGCAGAGTCAGTGCGAAATGACCTACTATCTCGTTAAGAGGCATCGGCTAGTATCAATTCTGATCCTGGCTTAAAGTCAAGAAGTGACCCTCTTTCACTATCTATATTGATATACAATTTCTATCTTTAATTAGTAATGGATCTACCATAATATAGACTAGTTTGCAATTTATTATAGAGTAGTTCTCCATAGCAATAGTTCAAATATCGGAAAATTTTACACCTGGAAGGACACTCCCCATTCATGCTCTCTGGGCTTATTTCTTTGAATTCTATGTTATCGAATTCTTGCAGCCCTTCATTTTGATCGATTGGATTTTTTGATTTTTGTTTCCTGCGCGAGTGTGTACATTTGCTGTACCGTTTTTTCACTCAGCATTTCGTTTTCTGTCCTGACAGGCCTGATCATTACCTTTTCATAGTTTGTTTTCGTCTGTAGTGTTTTCTTTTTTTGGAAGAGCTCCTCATTGTGTGCTTCCTTTTCTAGTTGTATTCTTATACTTCTGGGTCTGTCAGTGGATTTTTTGCTGTCTGATTTGACTGGATCTGCAGTCTCCTGATTTTTGTTGTCACCTATTTCCTCTTTATTTTCCGGTTAGTCTGTTCCTTGTGTTTTTTCTTTTTTTTTGTCTTGGATTTTTTCCTAGATGGTAGGCTTTTGTTACTACCGTCCAACCAAAATTACAGTCAGCTTCGCTTAGTATGTCAGTGACTGTGGATTCTATTTTTTCGTCTTCTTTTTCAGGAACCCCATGTATCAGGTTCTGGCTTCTTTTGTGGGGTAGTTTCGGTAGTCATTTTTGTCTCGGTGGTTGTTTTGGTTTCAGTTTGGTTTCAGTTTTTTTGGGGGTGCTGTTTTCCCCATCTTGTTTGCTTTTCACCTTTTCATATTGTATGCTTCTTGGAGCTCCTAGAGCTTGTTCCATTTTTGGTCCTTATCTTTTTTTTCGGCTTCCTTCTCCAGTTCTTCCCTGACTGTTCTTATTACCAGTCTTCCTATGTCGTCTTTGGTCATTTGTTCGTCCTTCATTTTATTTTTATTTTTATCCTGGCAATCCTTGGCTTCCGTAGCCTTGTTTTCGCCGTTTCCCGCCATATCTAATGGTCGACACGCTCTTGTGAGGCTGATCCTCCTTGTTTTGAATGAATTCCTCCTGTATTCCAGTGTTACATCCTCCGATATGTATCCTACAGTATCCAGGTATGTTTATGTGGAGATTCCACTTGTGTTGGGTTGGTTATGCACGCTTTAGAACATTCGATTCGCGATATCAGCATCCGCATCGGTTTAGCATCCACCCACGGTCACCATCTTGAATCTTCCCTGATTGTTTTGTTTTTGTTTTTAGTAAATTCCTCCTATATGTGTTGTACTTGCATTCCTGGGCCTATCCTGTAGTATCCTGGGATGTTTATGAGGAAGAATCCTTGATACAAATCCTTGGCAGAAGCCTCCTCCTGGCCGCTTCCCGCCTTTTCCCATCGTTTTTAACGGTCTCCCTGATTGTTTTGTTTTTGTTTTTAGTAAATTCCTCCCATATGTGTTGTGCTTGCATTCCCGGGCATATCCTGTAGTATCCTGGGATGTTTATGAGGAAGAATCACTGCATAGTTTTGAACATTGGTACTTGCGATAATCGGCGTCGAAGCTTTCAGTGTCCACGTCCTGTCGCCATTTTGTCTGTCATCCATTTCTCTTCCACCATCTTTAAAGATTATAGAAGAGGATAAACCTTTTATTTGGAGCATGCAGGCTGAGCTGCCACTCACATTAGTTCTTGCCACTGCCATCAGAGGGCAGGTTTGTGGTTAAAAGCCTCTATCAAGACCTTTTACACAGTGCATGTTGCACATTGATGGCAGAGGGAAGAACTAATGTGGGTCGCAGAGTAGAGCGCAGGTTGGTGGTGGAAATCCTTTATTAATACCTTTACACAGCGCATATTGCACACTGATCTGCTACTCACAGCAATAGTACTTCCTGCTGCCACAAGATGGCCGATTGGTGATGCAAATCACCTATGCTATTAGATAAAAGATTCACCCCGTACAGCCAGTACAGGGGTGAACGACAACGTAGTGTAAATACGGGCGAAAATAGCTTTAGTATGGAACAGGAAGTAGAAACTCTGGCTCCAGTATCAAATGGCTACCCATATCTGCACAGAGTTGGTGAAATGGGAGAGAATACAAAAAGACAAGATGGCGGCCATAGAATGCCATCAATTTCACTTTTAAATCTTATTAAACTAGATGTTTTATTATGTTTCAACTCAAAGGTAGCGGGGAAATATGAAGACATATAAAGAATATATTTTGCTTCTTAAATTAAGAATTTATTCGCTCAGTTAATTTCCCCAGCATGTCACAATTCTTCACCTGTTTTTCTAATATGTTGGTTTTCACCCCTGTACTGTAGGTACGGGGTGAATCTTTTATCTACTATGCTGTATGTGTATGCTAACATTTGCTGTCCATGTTAAGGATGTCGCACAGTGTCTTCCTAGCTTGAAGAGGAGAGCAGGGAGGAGGCAGGACACGGTTGGTTGGTTGGTTGGTTGGTTGGTTGGTTGGTTGGTTGGTTGGTTGGTTGGTTGGTTGGTTGGTTGGTTGGTTGGTTGGTTGGTTGGTTGGTTGGTTGGTTGGTTGGTTGGTTGGTTGGTTGGTTGGTTGGTTGGTTGGTTGGTTGGTTGGTTGGTTGGTTGGTTGGTTGGTTGGTTGGTTGGTTGGTTGGTTGGTTGGTTGGTTGGTTGGTTGGTTGGTTGGTTGGTTGGTTGGTTGGTTGGTTGGTTGGTTGGTTGGTTGGTTGGTTGGTTGGTTGGTTGGTTGGTTGGTTGGTTGGTTGGTTGGTTGGTTGGTTGGTTGGTTGGTTGGTTGGTTGGTTGGTTGGTTGGTTGGTTGGTTGGTTGGTTGGTTGGTTGGTTGGTTGGTTTGGTTGGTTGGTTGGTTGGTTGGTTGGTTGGTTGGTTGGTTGGTTGGTTGGTTGGTTGGTTGGTTGGTTGGTTGGTTGGTTGGTTGGTTGGTTGTTGGCAACATCTAAAGTCATATCAGGACGGGTACCGAATTGTCACAGTGCATAACCATGGTGACTTTATAGTGCTGTCCCACTGGGAAATTAGGCTGCTGACCCGATATCCCACTCAGTCACATTATCCGGATACTGAGCTAACCAGTCCTTACCCTATCTTATTAATGCCGAGCGCCAGGCTAGGAAGCAACAAGTATCAATTTGATAAGTCATTGGGTTTACTCGACCAGGAACCGAACTCCCGATCTCCTGCACGCGAGGCCCGCGCTCTACTGAATCTGCCACCACGCCTGGTAGGTGGGGGGAGGAGGGAGGAGGGAGAAGGGGAAAGGGAAGTGGTAAGGTGGATTCACGGCGTCTGACTGTTTCGCCGCTTGTGTTCCTGATAATGACAAATTAAACAGGTTTCCGGTGTATCAGTGTTGCGGGTAGAGTAACAAAAGGCGGGAAGCTTTCAACACTTAATACGTCCTTTGTAGCGCCCTATTACAGTATTAGCACACAGTGTAACAAGGTGTGTAAGGGTGCAACTACACACAGCCACTTCAGCAGATCAGTGCGTGTGTACTCGTCTAGTTTAATAAGCAATTTGTGATAGTTAGAACTGTTCAGGGGAAATGGCAATTTAAAGATGCATAGTCCGATGATATATATATATCATGGGGGTGATGAATATGGGAAGTATTGCACCTCGAGCCCACATCTCGAACCCACATCTCTGCATTCCGGGCCAGTATGCTAACCATTACACCCCCTAGGCTCCCTGATATCCCACACTACCCATGCCTACCTGTCTATGTGCTTACTTGCCTGAGTGGTCAGCGCAGACCACTAGATATATATGAGCCTGTCTCAAAAGGTGATAACTCTTTTTTTTTCTCCATTGTAACGATTGACACAAAACAGCACATAAACGGTTACATTGAAAACACAAGGACATTTGCTTCAAATCAATATGTATTCTATTGGGATTATGAAACGCCATGTAAAAAACAAATCAGTTTATCCTGAGCAAATGCATAAGCAGATAGTATGTTGATCATTACAATGGACAAAGTTTTGTCCCATATTGCTTAGCACCTTTTGAGACGGTCTCATATACAGACCACCTACACAGATCGACAACGATCGCTTTATTTGGGTCCCAACAGTACCATTGTAGCCATATTCTAACTACTGAAACCGACCACCTCCCTAAATGGACGACATAAAGTCAGTCCCAAGGTCGGTCGATTCAGAGGGGTTTTACTGTATAAATGCGCCAGTATTTAAGTTGCATATAATTATTTGGTCTACATATAAGGGGGCACTAAACCAATTTAATATAATCAATTACTGTCAAAGCCAATATGGTGTTACTGGCAGACTTTTGGCATGATTGCCAACAATAATTTGACATGTTTTCACTCCAAATAGATCAAAATTATCCATTTAAAATTGGGGGAAAAAACCTTCAAAGTGAAGTAATGTAGATTATACCGATCGATCTCATGGGTCATTCTTAGAAACTGTGTATCACATTAGCATTATCATTGCTATGGCTATGGCGATTGGCTATGGCTATCGCCATCGCCATCACCCCATTCGTATATACTCGCCCAATAAGCTCTCAGGCATCATCCTTCATGTCTGGTAATAAGAGCTTGATGTACAAAAATATTCTGGTAAATAGGATTGTAAGGAATACACAACAATGACCTTCTATTTCTGGCCATTCCCAGAACCGTTGTGTAGATATATTCATGGATGTATATATATGGGTCGTTCTCAGAAATGTGGACCACTTTTGTGACATGGAAACTGTTATGGTCGTGTCTTCTACGCGGTTTGATGGACAGTACTCTTGAAAGACTGCTTGATTCTGGAAGCCATGGTATGGTGTGGCGGTTCAGAAGTATTGCATATATCATGACAGAAATGAAAAGTGAAAATATTCCAAATAATAGCAGAACACTTTCCAAATAATATCAGAATCCATATTCATATGGAGGTTTATATGTTGTGCATATGTCAGAATTGAGTTTTCTTTTTTACCTTTTGACTCTGATCTCATGCAAATTGAGGAAGCTGTAACGTCCATACATGAAATGATTTTTACACACAGCCATAGCATCATTTTAATGCACACAACAAACAAACGAGTTGGGCGCATGCGCAGAAGCAACAGAAGGGCGCTCAAACTGGCCGGGCGCTCAAACTGCGACACCGGTACGGTAGACTGACATCGCCAGGTTTGTATACTTCTTTGGGGCCAAATGTATGAGTCCGGGTTAGGGCTCGTAACCCACGCGTTATGCGGATTTCACGGTTAGCGGCCCAAAGTGTCAATGTATGTGCACGGGTTAGGCAAACTCCTCGAGGGTTAATGTCACCTTCACTAACCCCAACTTGAGCCTGGGTTAACGTCCGGGTTAGGCACCGACTCGGGCCAAATCTATTCAATGCGACCATATTTAACAGAATTAGATACGCAATACGTGAAATTTAATCAAATTAACTCTAAAACCCAACCGTTATTAACGCTGCCGCCGCATTGGCGGCGTTATTCATAGTGTCGAATCGACGAATGTAAACTAAACAAATCGACACCGCCGCAGCGACGTCGATATCCATACTGCCAGAACGCCACGGCGGCTGCCGCCGCTGCTGGTTCCCGCCCGCCGAATCAGCGGCGACATTGCCAAATAGCGGAGCTCGCCGGCTACAAGCCCACAGGGATTTCCCAAATCTATAAATAACGCACTGGTTAGCTAACCAAGCAGCACTTTGGCCACATACATTTCCCGGCCGCCCTTAACGCCAGAGCCGATAAATAATGGCTCATACATTTAGGCCCAGGGGCCGTATGCACGAATCGGGGTTAGGCTTAGCCGGAGTTAAGACACTAGCCGTGGATAGCTACCTCAGGGTAGCGGGGGGTTTGAGAAATGTGTGAATCGGTATGCACCAATGTTTTAGCCGCTGCGGATAGCTAACGGTGAGTTTATTTATAGATTTGGGAATTCCCTCTGCGTTTCTACCCATATGTTAGGCTCAAATGTATTGAATGCGATCATATTTAACAGAATTACATACGCAATAAGTAAAATTTCACTTATTGCTTACATAATTCTGTTAAATATGATCGCATTCAATAGATTGAGAGCCACACACGCACACTAACCGCCCCGGCTAGATGTAAAACCTGATTTGAAAATGGTTTAGCTTAGCCGAGGCTACGGTCAGCGGTTACCGCTGGCACCGATTGGTGCATACCGATTTCTCACATTTAGCCGTGTGGAGCTAGCCAAACCGCGGTTAAGGCCCTAACCTCGATTCGTGCAAACGGCCACAGTTGCTCGACCTGATTATCGCTATTGTGTTAGCGGTGATTCTTATTAGGTTAAACCCAAGAATACTGGAGGGAACGTATTTCTTGTGGAGAACAATATTCTCTATGAATTTTAGAATATTGACGAATATATTAAAGAATTTATTGGAGTTAAACCGATTCGGCTGCCGGTGTCGTGGTTTGAAAGCCCGGTCAGATTGGGTGCCCGGCCGTGGCTTCTGCGCATGCGGGGATTTTCGGAGGCCCTGCAAACTGCAGCATGTCGGAGTTTGAGCGCCCACCCAGTTTGAGCGCCCTGCCTCACTGGGAGACCCAGATTAATTCTTGTTCTAAATATTGCCAAATGTCCATAAAACATTTGAAAGTTTGTTTGTTTTGCATCCTAGCAACATATAAGATCATATCAGGACGAGTACCAACTTGTGACAGTGCACTCATGACGACTTTTATAGTGCTGCCAGATTAACCAAAAACTTGGGTTTGGTGGGGGGGTGGGGGGGGGAGATTATTTAAAAAAATTCATTTTGTCATCTCTTAAGGGTGGGGTGGTTATTTTTATTTCTCTTTTCTTGGCTGGGGGGAGCGGTTATTTTAATTATTCTTTTTGTATTTCTGTATTTCCTACTGCGGGAATTTACCACACTCGGACAAACAAGACGGGAGAATTTATATTTCATATCTTTCATATCTTTTATTAACAATGAACACATTCTCATCGAACTGCAACATTTTGAGTTCAAGGAAATTTACATAAATGTCACCACACATTGACATAAATTTCACCACACATTTCAGACATCAGTAATTCAAAATATAAAGACCAGATGAACTTGTCTTTCAGGAATATGTGTTATCTATATGCATATATACCAAATCAATTGTCCCAAAAGTTAATCAGAGCTTCATTTGACAAAGGAACTCCCAACAGCATCTGATAGACCCATATCACAGATTCATACAGCGTGCAAAGAATCAAATGATATTTGCATCCTGACCCTAATACGAATAATCTTCCCCAACCCTGATACAAATTAATGTCGCATACATGGTCGATAATGGTCTAGCCACTTATCGGTACCGACCATATCCTGGGTGGTAGCGGCTGGTGATTTCAGGAGTCTGGGCGGTTGTGCCCGTCCGTTTCCAGCCGTGTACCACCTGTTAGGAGCACTAAACACCTCAACCACCTCCATCTCAACGTCTGTTGCTGACAATTCAACGTCTGCTGTCACTGCCGATTCAACTTCTGTCGCTGCCGATTCAACTTCTATCGCTGCAAATTCAACGTCTGTCGCTGCAACGCATAGATATAATAAGGACACAGGACACAATCATAATACTAATATACTCATTCTGCATAGAATCGTTCATAAAAATCATGACATAAAATTAACAAGCTTTGAATGGTGAATCATTTAAATGTCTCATAATATATTGTGAATTCGCAAACAAATATATTCATTCTGATTAGAATCTTTCATAAAAGGTAAAACCACACGACATATTCAAAATAAGAGCTTTTCATTACTAATATACTCACTCGGCATCGACTCGCTTATGATCACCTCGGCCACGTCAACGTCTGTGGCAAAGCAGACGTCACCCAACACGTTGCGGACCGCAACGTCTGTGGCTGCAAAGTCGGATATGCTGACCCCAGCTGCAGAGGGAGGGACGGACCGAGTAGAGATGACTGCTTTGGTATCGCTTCAATTGGCAGTACGGCACCTTCCTCTGCAGTGTCGCATTTCCCTTCTTTATTTCTTGCAGTTCCACCCGCTGGCAAGCTGTCAATGCTCAGCACCCTGCAATGAATATTATAGATGCATAAGGAAAATAATGGCAATGAAAGACATGTAAAGAGTTAAATTATAGCTAGAAAAAAAACCTTTTGGTGACCTGAAAGGTAACACCCTCTGCAAAGCCTCTCCGCACAGCAGAATGGAGCTAGCGTTATCGTCGTTGCTGAACCGATTCGCGGCGATCGGCGGTTTTCGCACATAGCTAAAACTTGCAGTGTAAATAGATGCCTAGCTGCTCTGTCGATTCCACCCATTAAAAAAAATCTAAATACATAGTGTATTACAAAAGATATGAAAGTTTGAAGTACAACATCTTAATTTTAGGTCATAGCTTTTCTACTATTCAAAATGGCATAACTTTGGTAATATTTACAATATGTTTAGCAATCATTGATTAAAATGTCCTATCAAACTATGCACTTATCGTTCCTTTATTAGTTCTCTACATGTTGTGAAATTTTAATGATGTTTGATAGATGGCCAAGAGAGTTATGTAATCCACGGGTGTTTGAAACTGGGGAGAATTTGACGCATGCGCAGACGATGCGCTTAAAATCCGCGCATGCGCAGAAGCCACGGCTGGGCACCCAATCTGACCGGGCTTTCAAACCATGACACCGGTACGGTAGATTTGACATCGCCGTGTTGTTTACTTCTGGTCAGTTACTCGACTCGATTATCGTTATTGTTTTTAGTGGTTATTCTTATGAGTTTAAAACCCAAGAATACAGGAGGGTACGTATTTCTTGTGTAGATGGGTCATTCTCTAAAACTGGGCACCAAAGTGTGACATGGAAACCAAAAGTGAAAACCTTCCAAATAATAGGAACAATCCTTCCAAAGAATAGCCTAATCCAATGTCCTATGAAGGTATGCATGTTGTGCATATGTCAGAGATGAAAAAAATTAATTTCACTTTTTGAATTAGATCTTATACAAATTGAGCAATACATTAATATCATTTGTGTAACATGAAAATCCAAGATACACCCAGAATCTCATGTTAATATATACAATATAGTCAAACAAGATTTTCTTGATTACTGTTAAGCAGACAAGGTTATGACTTACAAGAAAAAAGTTGAAAAATAAGTTGAAAAAAGTTTGGCTACATGTATGGTGTCAATGTGTAAATTTTCACTCTAGCGCAAAATCATACAATTATAATTTTGATATCTTTTGTGGGATAAATTCAATACATGTAGAACTGCTAACATACCTAATAGATAGAGGCTGCAATACTTATTTGACTTTTTATCAATAAAACAAAGACTTAATTATCAGCATCGTAATGTGGAAACCATATATGTGGTGCCCAGTTTTGGAGAATAACCCAGATATGTTTATTACATGATTTTTAATCGAATTAATTGTGCATCTACTGGCGTTTTTCGATTTTTATGGAATTATTTTATAATTAAAGTTGTGTATGTGGGTCGTTCTCAGAAGTTGTGTACCAATAGTGTGACATCAGTACCAGAAAATCAAAATGCTGCCAAAGTCCTATAAGCAAGTTTCCTCAATGTGTATGTCCTTTTGCATCTGAATAATTGAAAATAAACATATTCTGGCATTTTTAAGTAGGTCAAATGATGCTCACACCCAATAAATAGCAGTATAGCATGGAAACCAATCTGACTCTAAAATCAAATATTTTCCACACAAAACTTGACATTTTTAGGACATTTCACATGCCACTTGCTTTATAAACAGTAGTAATAATAATTTGAAACCTCATTGCTATGGTTTTGTCTTATTTGTGAATATTAAAGAGAAAAGCAAGAAAATATTAGCAGAGTAACGGATTAGCAGAGTAACAAAGTGGAAACAAACAATTTTACACAAATGTTCGGCTCAAATTTCAATGTTTAGGGGCAATTTCAGGATTTATCTTTTACTATACCATAACTGGGTCCATGCATAGTGTCAAATGGTGAAAATAATTCCTGTACTGTATCTGTACTCAGTGTTTGATACAGAGTTTCATAGTATTTGCAAGTGGAAACGAAATGTTACGATGTTAATGACTCCAGAAAATGTTAACTATTTCATCATTAAATTTTTTTTTTTTAGAAATAAATGTCTTCAACTTAATGAAGACATTGTATATGACCATTTGAAGTGAAATGAGCTGTTGTTCAGAGGTTTTCATTAAGTTTGTGACACTTGATTTTCAATGCTGTTGACAATGTCACAAATTAGTGATGTAATTTTCTATGTATTTAGCTACATCCATCCCAATAAGATACATAATACACAATATTAACATTTACTTTTGATCTAAACTATCTCCCACATTATTTGGCTAACTGATGAAATCTAAATATTGACACTCCAATAAAGGGTTTCTTTGAAATATGCATTTCTAGTAGACTACCTCAAGTGGTACACAACTTCTGAGAACGACCCATGTAGAAGTTGGTGGTTGCCACATCACAGGTAAGAATTTTGGTTCAACAAGCCGCCCGTTGCCGAACGGAGAGCGATGTTGACTGGAGCCTCATCACGTGTTTTTTGCCGCCCGTTGCCGAACGGAGAGCGATGTTGGCTGGAGCCTCATCACGTTGTGATTTTTCCTCGGTTTCTTTTATGGATTCACGTTGGAAATTAATCCTGGTTTTCTTTTATGGATTCCCCACAAATCTTTTGGGCGTACCTCTGAGTTTCGTAGCATTTTCTCCAACTTGCTGACGCAGTAGCCGCAGGAGGGAGAAGTGTATGGAACAGAGAGTGTGGGAGGGACCGATATACTGGTCCCTAACCCTCGTTTGGTTTCGGTTTCCATACCGTTAGCCTACGACATGACACATTAGCTTACACGCCTGTGTTGGAACGGTGTAAATACGTTCTCCAACACCAGTAATTGCCACCCGTGGCCGGAGAGCGATGTTGGCTGAAGCCACATCAAGTTTTAGCCACCTGTTGGCTAACGGAGAGCGATGTTGGCTGAAGCCACATCAAGTTTTAGCCACCTGTTGGCTAACGGAGAGCGATGTTCGCGGAAGCCTCATCACGTTTTAACCTGCCCGAGGCCAAGCGGTGAGCGATGATGGCTGTAGCCACATCCCGTTGTGTCGCCCGTTCCCGAACGGAGAGCGATGTTGGCTGAAGCCACATCACGTTAAGCCGCCTATTGCCCAACGGTGAGCAGTGATGGCTGTAGCCGCATTACGGTTATGCCGGCCGTTGTGAAACGGAGAGCGATGTGGGCTGAAGCCTCATCAAGGTAACCTGCCCGTGACCGAGCAGAGAGCGATGATAGTTGCGACCACATCACGTTATGTAGCCCATTACCAAACGGAGGGCGATGGTGGCTGAAGCCACATCACGTTGTCACCCGGTCCTGAATGAAGGGCGATGATGGCTGAAGCCACATCATGTTTAAGCCGCCTGTGGCCGAGTGGAGAGCGATGTTGGCTGAAGCCACATCACGTTATGCCGCTTGTTAACAAACAGAGAGCGATGTTGGCTGAAGCCACATTACGTTTAACCCGCCCGTGGCCGAGCGGAGACAGATGTTGGCTGAAGCCACATCATGTCTGTCCTGATATGATCTTAGATGTTCTAGGATGTAAACAACAACAATTAGTTGGTGGGGCACACTCTAACTTTCAGTTGATGGTTACAGGTTTTCTGACCTGAGAGGTACTTTGGCCATTATTAGCCATGGGTATGTACTGTTACAAACGGTACCCGTCTGGATATGATTATAGATTTTTCTAGCACTCTGATTTTCATTGATCATTACAGATCTTTGATTTAAGGGTTAGTTGGCTATGAAGGGCAGTAAGCCCGAGACTCCCATTTCTGATGATTATTACTAGTCACCCGGGGTGATGGTTTAAGCCTCCCTGTTTAATATATTCGCCAATATTCTAATATTCATTCAGAATATTGTTGTACCGAAGAAAAACGTTTCCTCCATTATTCTTGGGTTTAAACCATAAAAAAAACGCTAAAAACAGTAGCGATAATCGAGTCGGGAAGTTCCGACAAGAGGTAAACAAAATGGCGCTGTCAGAGTAGCGCACCGGCACACATGTCGGTTTTACACCTATATTTCTGTAACTACAGTCGCGATAATCGAGAAATTTGTACAAACTAATCTTCATATGTTCATAATGAAATGTGGAAAAAATATCCATAAACTCACTGCGAATTCTGCACTTATTGTAGAAAAAAGACCGCTGCTCTCTCGCTCATGGTGCAGTCACACTACGACGCTTCTCGCCGGCGACACGGCAACGTGTAGTGATTTTGGGCGATAATAAGTTAAACATCTGGACGCGCTGGTGGCGCGTTATGGATGCGTCGGTACACTATCCTTGACGTTGATGGTCGGCGGACAATGTCGGCGCGCGTTGCCGGTCGCCCATGTTGGGAAGGCACATCGGTGGTGACGTCCTCATCCAATGCCTCAGAAAGAGATGGCATATAGCTAATCTTGCTTTCCTCGACTCACCCTTGTTCATGGTCATTAACGTGTCCTGCACAAAGTTGCCATATGCAGTCTCGACGGTCATAGCCTGTTGGGATGCTGGTTGTAGGGTCTCGAGAAGCTGTCCCGATCTGGCTACTCGCTCCTCGAGATTCGCCAACAGATTCGTGTCGCGTTTGGATTGTTTTCGCCCTCCTGTACTGGTACGTGTAGGTGTCGTCGTCGCTGACCATGAGAACGTCAGCGCAGGCCGCTTCAGCAGCGCCAAGATCCCCCTGGGCTGTGCGGATGGTGGCAGAAACCTGAAATACACAATAACAAAAGACTGTAAGTATGGGGAATGGTAAATATTATAAACACTTTTCTATATCAACAATAACGTGAATGTACCTACAAATCACCGGATATTACAAATTAGTGAGAATTCAAACCAAAAACCCACACGTCTACATATGTCGTGGTGGGGGATCATTGAAAGTACCTATTTAATGGTAGAAATGCAGACGGTTGGCCATTACAGTAATCAGTACAATATATCGGACTTATCACTGAGCCCTGCAAAAGTGTAACCTGAACTTGTCCATCACCCATTGTTCC
This sequence comes from Branchipolynoe longqiensis, assembly GCA_030323885.1. NCBI lineage: Eukaryota > Metazoa > Annelida > Polychaeta > Phyllodocida > Polynoidae > Branchipolynoe > Branchipolynoe longqiensis. Next base: position 39,734,712 of record CM059196.1, on the reverse strand, counting down.
CTCTCACTGCGGGCTGGTGTCCCAGAACCGTTTTTATTTTTGTGGAGCCTCATATTGCAATCACGCAGGGACTTGAACCATCCCTGCAGATGCGCTACTGTCTTCCCGAGCCTTTTTGCCTGTTCCTCCCATAGCCTCGCTTTCTTGTCTGTCCGCCTGTAAGCTGACAGGCGGACGTTCCACACTAGAGGGTTCTCTTCAAGGAACTCGAGCATCAGATCCTGTTGTTCAGTAAGATTCCACTCACACTTCCGGCCTTTACTATTTCCTCCACTATGCTTCGCTGATGTTGATGTGTGTTGATCTTGTCGGGGACGTAGACCTCCCCTGTAACTCCTGTGTGACTGGTGGTTCAGTGGGCTGGCTGTATGGCGCAATATTACTGGGTGTTGATCCTGAAGAAAGTGGCGATATGGGTGGAGATGGAGATGGAGATTTCTGGTGGACAATGACCTTTCTCCCCCTACCCTTGCCTCTGGTGCGTCTATCTCCAACATGGGTTGCTCATCCTGTAACTGGTGGCCTGTGGAGTTGTGGTAGGGTCCCTACACACCACCTGTACTTTTACCAATCCTACGGGTGTCCTTACCCGTTCCCAGGACGTTGTCGAACCATCGAGCACGTTGTCCACACGTTAACAGAACGCTATCAACACGCTGGCGACACACCAGCAGAATGCTCATTAACGGTGGTTGTAATCAGTCGAAACGCTCCCTTGGGCGGCTAGCACGCCATCCTGTCGCTAGCTGCCCGCTGACTGATCGCTGACGTATCGCTGTCAACACGCCGCGCGCGCCATCCAGTCGCGGCGGGTAAAGCATAAACCAAGTTTGTATTTGTTTTCGGCGTGCGTCGACGTTCATTGTCCGCGTGTTGACAACGCACTACTCACACGCTGCGCCAACGTCAAATTTCCCCATATTTCCCCGATTTCTTTAACGGGTCGCCGGGAGAAGCATCGTAGTGTGACTGCACCATCACATCCACCGCTTGCGAGTGCCTTATGCTAATTGCTGACCACCGATCTGCTTACCTCTCCCTAGCCTGAGGCTAGCAGAGGCTTAGTACCGAGATAAAATAGTATAGTTATAAGAGTCTTACCTTGGTACAGATGATGGATAACTGTTGTTTTCCCGAGGTATAAGTCTCGGTTAGATGTATTGGGTGTCAATATGAAAATTTCATATTATTTTAGCACAAAATCATATTCGCATACGTTTGATACATGTAGTATTGCTAACATACCTTAATACAGAATCAACAATAACTATTTGATTTACTACTGTCACATGGAAACCAAAAGTGTGGTACAGTTTCTAGGAATGACCCATATATGGGTCACTTATACTTCCCTACTTGGAACTATATTGTTAATTTTGTTATGCTAGGCACTCAGCGTTGCTAGGAAAGGGAAAGGACTGGGTGGGTCAATATCAGGATGATGTCATCATCATCATGCTGTCGGTCGCGATGCGACAAAGACTACTTTCATTACTTGACTGCCGCTCTCCATTTAACTCTCTGATGTCAGAGTTGCATCCATGAGTCGGTCTTAATGTCTCTTAGATGAGCTCGAGCAGCGCGGTCCTTGGTAACCCAAGACGGTATGGTGTTTTGTACTGTTGTACATTTCATGAAAGCTGCCTGCAAAAGTGTTGAAGTGCTGCTGGCTTTTGCAAGTTACCAGCGGCACTCTCTCGGGGAGCAAATAGAGGTTTCACACCGGCAAGAACATGTCAAGACACGCACAAAACTATTTGTCCCTGCAGTGGCTGGTAGGGAGATGTTGGGAGTTCCATACATCAACCGATGATGTAACCGAGTGAGATATCAGGTGATGGTGCTGTTTGCCTGCTCGTCCAGTGGGGCAGCACCATGAAATCGCACTGATGACATAACCTCAAGGTACTGACTGAGTGAGCCTGAATGTCTTCGGATCTTACTGAGGTATTTCATTGATCAATATCAAACCTACTCACACCAACTACATGACCCAAGCTGAGATTACCTTGAAGGTGGCTTCAACGCCAAATGCCTACCTTACACCCCACCGTAGCCAACCTTAAACAGTATCTCACCTCTACAAAGATGTTCAAATATGCCCTCCTCACAGTTCTGGGATTAAAGATTGACAGCTCGGGTGAAAGTCACTGAAAGCGGAGCTGTCACTTTTCTAACCCCTCTAATCTGAATTCTCTTCGCTTCATCACTCAAGAAACACAAAATCGAAACTCATTGATTTGATAAATACCTCCAATGCCAGCCCAGAAATCTAAGTTGTAGCATTGTTGCAGAAGGTGCGTGTGTGCATGTGTGTGGGTGCATGAGGGTTGGAGGTGTGCTCGTGGTGACAAACTTCAAACAAGCGTGTTTTTTTTTCAAGCTGCAAAGTCACATTTGCTGTAAGCATCACAGGGACCAGCCGGGATGGCCGAATGAAGTGAGCATCCGACTCCCGTTTTGGTAGATCGTGGTATTCGAACCCATGGGCTGGAACCCTGGTCGCATCAAACCAAGAATGTTAAAATTGATGTGTCCCTTCCTAGCCAGGTGCTGGGCATTAATAGGATAGAGCAAGGGACTAGTTGGGAGAGTGTCAGAATAATGTGACTGAGTGAGATATCATTTATCAGGTCATGGTGCTGGTAGCCTGGTCTCCCAGTAGGACAGCACTATAAAGTCACCATGAGTGTGCACTGCCAAAACGCGGCACTCATCCTGATATGACCTTAGATGTTGCCAGGACCTATCCAGTGTGACATCTCCCAGGTGCAGGGGAACTACTAATTAGTAATACCATGCCATAGAGTTCTCAGTCTCAGTCTAACGGTTTTGTGGAGCCTGAACCCAGTAGGTAGGAAATAGTCTGTGAATTGATAGGGTGTTACACAATTATTTGCACTGTCACAAATCACGTGCTCCTGTAATGGCCTGTTTAGCAGATGGGGGGGGGGGGGGGAAGCACACTCTTCCCCATTCATGACTAACACATAATTACTACCATATGTTTTCACATTTTTTGTCACTGGTTTTTTAACATGTACAGTCGAGTCTTGTTCACTATTATTTTTTCGGCCTATTTTACTGTGAATACATATTTAACCATCGGGCTATTCCACCCCCGCTTAAGGCGAGCCTACATGTTAATTTATATAATTATTTCCATGTGAATTTCCTGGGCCAGCTGCGGGCCGCCGCTGCCTCCCGTCCCCTCCGCAGGGAGTCCGTGTCATTCCCGGACTAATGTCGACCAGCCAGAGTATCGTCTAAATACGGATTTTGTCCCCTCTCGCATTTATCGGCCTAAAGCAAATACTTAGTTATTTCAACTAAGGCCCTTAATTATATATATAAAGCAATCCAATGTTAAGTATGACCATAGCGGTTAATCTATAGAAGTCTGGAGAATAATAGTCAAGAATACCAAGGAACGTTCCAATTTACTTTTCCAAGAGCTCACAGCTTTTTATTCTTAACCAAACTAACATTCGTTCGTAGCACATGTCATTGATGTATTATTCAATCCCCTCCCATATTATTAAGTTAAAACAAGTTTAGAATTTCTACAATAAAGGCTAAACACGTTAGATGATATGGCGGACTTCTTAGCGTCTTTTATGTTTTCAAACGCACAGCGCCTCAACGCCAAATCACTGTTAGCACTCGAAAATGCTGAAAAACCTTGCTTCTGAGCTAGTTTACGCACACCAGTATCATATGCCACATGGGCTGTATTCGTGAACTGATTAAATTTTGCCTTTGAGCTTAGGTAACTGATATGATTACTTAACGCATGGCAAGAGTGAATATCATTTGGAGCCCTTGGGCGTGGATTTGGACGTGTTGGAGGATGCCAAAGTCCCAGAACATCCCCTGTGGTCGTTGAGGAAGCCATCGTTATCCTCCGACTCACAGAACTGAGGAAGTCTGGGACACATCCACTCGACTACCAAGGACTGCATGCAGAGATTCAAGGCCAGTTTGCAGACCTCCTCTCCATATACACTGATGGTTCGAAAGACCAAAGCCGGGTAGCTGCTGCGGCAGTCTGCCGACAGGAAAAATTTGGTGTACGCTTGCCCGATCAGAGCTCGATTTTCACTGCGGAAGCCCGAGCACTCCTTCTCGCATTGGAGTGTATCGAGGTATCCAACCACACTAACTCTGTTATATACAGTGATTCATTCTCTTGCCTCCTGGCTGTTGCTGGACTGAAAACGAATCACCCTATTCTAGCAATGGTCATCTATAAACGAACGAGCTGATCGGGCTGCGAAGCAGGCCCTGAAGGATCTTGAACCGTGTCTGATCCCTCACTCTGATCTGAAACCACTAATAGCCACCCACATGAAATCCAAATGGCAACATGAATGGGATGAAAACAATAATAAACTTAAAGAAATTGAACCATCTGTGGGAAAACCACCACAGACTCATGCGGGAGGTCGGCGGGACCAAGTGGTCCTTAGCCGCTGCCGTATTGGCCACTCGTGGCTTACACATGCTTTTCTGCTCAAGGGGGAACCTTCCCCTGAATGTATTGGGTGTCAGTCCCCGCTGACACTCAAACACATTTTATTAAGTTGTGTTGATTTTTTTACCTTTTTTTACTAAAGTAAAACAGGAAACATTTTAGCCTTTTTGAGGGCAGCTGGACTGTACCAACTCATATAGTTTACTAAATAAATTCTATCAATTATTAATCAAACTTTTCTTTTTCTATGGGAATTTGTTTCCCTTGACCACAAATATATGATTGTGAGCTTTCTAATTTAATGAGTGTCTGTTGGCACATAAGTGATTGTGTGCTTTTACATGTAAAAGCGATGGTTTGAACAAAAAACAAACATTTCTTGCCGTGAATATGCCCTATGCTGCGGACACGTCGTAAAGCAACCACCAATCACTCAATCAGGAGCATGTGGCCTCAATTTAATTTTTTTTACTTGTTTCCTGTCAGAAGTGTGGTGTTTTATGGACCACTTACGTTGTCGTCTTCTTTCCTTGCTAGGAGTTTGGCTCCCCGAACTGAAAGACGAGGACCTACGACGGTGGTGAGACCGGCGTGCATGACTGGATTTGCTTCTACCGCGTTCCTATGTTGATATGTCGAGCAGTTTCTACTCATCCTCAAGCTGCTTCTGCTGCTGCAGCAACGTCGCGACCCTCCTTTTCCTCTCCAGTGTCTCTACTCTGTCCTTCAGGGCCCGTTACCACACCTACTGTTGCGCCACACACTTCAGTTTTTATTTCCATCATATCGTCGGTTTGACCCACTTGCTGTTCGACTCCAGTAAGAGGGGAGGGCATGTGTAGACCATTTCATTGTAGTCGACAGACGCATAGGACACAACTCATTAACTGGTAGTTTTGTGCTTTTTGCCGCACGGCCCACAGTAGTCGGTAAGGTGCTGCATAGAAGTGTGGTGCCGCACTTGATGTCAGTGCCGCACGAGGTGTAGACAAAACTCAGTAGTTGCATTGAGTGCGACTGGAGACCGAATGGCGAGTCCAGTGCACCTTGGCCCCCAGAGCAGCCTGCAAGTGCAGCGCTGCGAGCCCCCCCCTGGTATCGAACCCGGGAACCAAAGTGGTGTCAACAGTATCGAAGTAGTGTAGCAGGAGTCCTTCTTGCCTTACAGCCGCATACAAGTTATGTAGGATGGCGCAGGCAACATGGACACAGGTAGGCGAGTACAGTCATTTTTTATTTGGCTTATATATATAATGGATGGGCCAGACAACAGTAACCCAGTAATACGCAACCATAACCATACTTGGCTGGGCAAACCGCCATGGATGCCCACATCCCCAACCAATCAAATAGTGTCCGCGAGTGCTGTCGCGACATGCATATCCGCGAACAAGCGGTTCGAGAGCGGAGTACAAATGTATTTAAACACTGTGTCTGATGACCAGTCGCCTCTGGTCTTAATTTCCTCGAGGGAAGCCCCTTGCATTGCTAGAAAGGTTCATCCCCCTCGGCATAAAGAATGACAAGAATAATCATCTGGTAGTAATCCAGAGCAGTCAGCAAAATGCTTAATAGTAGCTTGTAAAGATGAATAAGAAAGCGGTCACAATGCCCCAGATGAATCGGGAACCAACAAAGCAGGTGCATCATCAGACGCAGGGGCCTCGGCAAAATGCCGTTCAAGCCAATGGACAAACTGAATGGTTTTCGATTTACGTACAGTCAGTAGGACACGTCACTCATGAAAAGTGAAATTCTTGCGGAGAAGTGTGCAGTCTGACTCAGTAAGTTGACATTTACGAAGTAACTAACCCCCTAAATCCCGTTAAAAGGGCAGCCCTTGTGGCAGTGTGCCCCAAGGAGCTCGAAAAGAATGAAAACATCAATAATAGTTGTTTTGGTAGTAGTGGAGCAGCTCTGCGCACCTCGCACCCCAACTTGCGCTTGGCGCCACCCAAGACTGTTTTAACAATATAAGAAGTATAGTCAATGGGATTCGCATCTTGTGATTTCAAGAAAAAATTTAAACCACTTAAATAATTTGTAATAGAAGAATATTTTTAAAATTTTGATAACCATCTAATATACAAGGCCACTTGAGTGGACGAACACGGGGTTGGGACTAAGTGTCCAGAAAATTCATCAACAAATCTCATATCGGTGCGGATCTGCATGCTACGCGTCAACTTCGAGTCTGACGCGTTGTATGTTAGGGGAAATGTTGTATGTTAGGGGAAAGGATCTTGGTCCCAAGTGTTGTGTATCCTAGTGGGTAGTCATGGAGTCCGGACTAGGGCATGCTGGGAAGTGGAGGCTTGAATAAACAGTTCCATAACATAGCTCATGGTGTTGACACGTTGATTAAGTACATTACATGGTGTCAGACATTACACCAAGGGAAGGTGGAATGCAATATCCTCTTGAGAGGCTTTTAACTGGGTAGAGTACCTCTCTGTCCAATGGACATCTAGCTATCAGTATCTTCAGTACCCTTTGCCTGAATTGAATTGTCTTGGAAGGATTTCTCCTACACATGGGGAATGGTAATTAGCGTGAGGGAAAACCATCTTAAAGCTTTCTACTCGGTGCTGCTCCCCATTTTTGCATGAACTACAGTGACTGGTGCTGTACATTATACAGCAGGAGCCACTCCCTTAATTCTACAGGATCGGTGCTGTAACTAATACAGCACTGATCAAACTTAGATTATTTAGACTGTCAATTCCAATAGTAAGATGGGTGGAAGACCAGTGCTCCGGCACTGACAAATGTCATATTAAGATGAATAAATACTTTACCGAAAAAGAAAGAAAAAAAGAAGCTGAATCAGACAGGGTCACCTGACACTTGTGGAGGAGACCTTGGAAACAGCATAGTAACAGCTACGCGCCATGAGACGTCCTGGATTGTTAGTTAATCCCGACAAAATCTTTAAAAGCATCCATGGTAAAAGTGGGAGTGCTTGTCTAACGTCGTCCCCCTTAGCGCGCCGTATTCCCTTCAATGTACTAGCAATAATGTAATCCTTATAATCAATTACAGGAGACGAGTTCTCAACTAGGAAAGTGTTAAAAAGTCCACTTAGATAATTAATTACGGACCGATATTTAAATGACCTAGCTAGCCATGTAGCATATACAGCGCAGTCTGTGCTGAGTCACATGGTAAGGGGGATAGAGTTTTGGAAAATTCTTCTATGAATATAGAGTATTTATTAATTTGGGCCTTTCTAGTAATGAGCGAATTAGGCGCGTATGCCATTGCCTGGAAGGCTTTCTGCTCCTCCTTTTAGTGTGTTTCCTGAAATCAGAAAAGCTACGCGTGAGTATGGCCACAACACATTTTTTTTCGACAACATTGATATCTGAAAGTTTCGCAACACCGCTTTTAATATAGGCCGATGATATCGTGAAATTGAACTCAACTGAGTACCAAAATAGTTTTATTAATAGAGACATAATATGGGGGGGGGGGTGGGGGGGGGATCTAGATCTCCCTGTACATAAGGCAGCTAGAACTGTAGTGCTATCTGGTATTACCAATATCCTAGCGTTTCGCCAGCTTTCAGCCCACTATGTGTGGCCGATAATACACCTCTAGGGTATTAATGTGATTGTTCATTAATGGCTCGGGTGCATTAGCGTAATGGTGTCCTAAGTAGGATGATAGCTGGGTGGTATTGTCTATTTGAAAGGTGCCTGCCTACAAGCCAGTCTGTATGCTATAATGCGCCGAATCCCCAGCATGAGGCATCCGTATAGACTGAATAGGTTGGGGCGAATCTACCCAGTATCTGTGCTTTGCTGTTAAAGATATGCGCAAACTGAATCGTAGTGTGACAGGGCCATAAGGTTAGGTTGTACACAATGAAGCAAACTTATCCTTTAAAAAAAAAGATTTATCCTGCCTATCATGGATAAGTCTGAATAGACTTGTTTTCATCATTAGGCAGTTTGTCGATAGAAAGCCCGAGCCTACACTTTTACCGACCCAAGGGATTTTTAACCTCCCACACCACATGGTCATGGTATGAGAGCAACTGGCCTTTGATGACGCTGTAAGTTATACACAGCGGTGGAAATCCAAATTGGCAGAGGTGGTGGCACAGGGAATCAAACCACTGACCCTCAGATTAGGAGTCCGACCTAGAAACTAACCACTCCGCCGAAATCTAATTGCGGTGTTAAGGGGAGGGGGGGGGGAATCAATTTTGTATAGCTTATGTAGAAACCCAGTCTTCTAAGAATCATTATGATTTTGAACTGAGAAGAGGCAGCTTTCCTTTGGGAGTTCTTTATTAAGCAATAATCATCTAGATAGTTTATCACACGAGCAATCCCTTCCCTCACTGAGCATCTCACTATCAGATCCGAGAGTCCCATGCATGACCTAGTATCCGTTATGTATGTCTGGGTCCCTGAAAAAACCCATCCCATTCCCTGTCTGAGTCTATTTAGGGGATGAATGGAGACTGCCCAGTAGGCGTCTTATATGTCGATAGTGGCCATCCAATTGCCTTGTTCTAGGCAGTCGGCCACAGTGTCGACGCTGTTCTAGCTAAACTTTCTGCATATCGAGTTAACAAATTGATTCACCAAAGCCTCTTTAGGACAGCTGGAGTCCACAATTGTTCTACCCCTTCCTCCGTCCTTCGGGACGCAAAACACATTATGTGTGCATACGGATTTCTCGTTAACTATTTTTAGTATGGCCTGATTTATTTCCGAAGACAGTTGATCAGTTAGGATTCAATAGACTACATCACGATTCCGACTGCGCATGCACTGAAAACGGCGTTGGGAGCAAAGCAAAGGTGTACGCCCATTGAGTTTGATAATATGCATAGGGCAAAACTGGAATTTTATTCAAAATAACTAGAAATACATAACAATTTGGCATAAACATGGACGGAAGTATACAATATAATAATATAATGAATATGTTTAAGACACAACTCTCCATAAACCATAGAATAATAACAAAAACATGAATAAAATAAATAAAACTGACTCTGGTTATGGCTCTAACACTAGTCTGAGTGCTTAGATTGGTCTAAACCTAAAGGGACATGGCATAAGTTGTGCTGGTTATATTGATGTAAATGCAATGCTGGATAAAAGATTAATATCTTAATTTATTATATATATTTTTTTAGTTGGTATTCTATGTTTCAAACAAGAGCTGAGATGAGCTGAAACTAGCACATTTCATAGCTGCACCCAGTGTATTAGCATGTGCCATGTGCTTCTTGCGGCTTTGTTTTGCTCTGATGCATCCCACAATGCACCGCGCCGCTGGAACCGTGATGTAGTCTATACTATTTATCCTTTTCATTTTGGCCGAATATTCTGCCTTACAATTGTGGTTCATCACTTCAAAACCAAAACTAACTCCTTTTAGGAGATAATAATACCAGTCGGCGTCGGCGTCGGCGTCGGCGTCTCCTCTGAGGTGCTGGTTATATCAAATACCACGGCTGATTCGCTGGGTTTGTCTCGGAATTTCACTCGAAAATATATGCCACCTTCAAAGATTTTACATGTAGTCGCTCATTAGGATCGTCTGGGTTAACCCAGCGTGTCGGCTCGGTATTGATTGTTGTACAATTACTATTACCTGAAACCCTCAGTGTTCATTTCATCAAATAATGACATGACATCAACATCATTAAATTCTGGTAAAGTGATAACAGTCGTATCAGAAACATCAACATGTAAATCTTCAACAATATTTCCTAACAATATTTTGTTGAACGATATTATTAATACGAATGTTGCCGGTTCCAACCTGCGTAACTTCTGCCTCCACCTGTGTCAATTTCAAAAGTAATAATAATACATCTTTAGTTCATCAAACCAGACGGGATGGCCGAATGAGTTAGAGCGTCCGTCTCCCGTGCTTGGTAGATCATGGGTTCGAACCCTGGTCGAGTCAAACCAATGACTTAAAAATTGATACATGTCGCTTCCTAGCCAGGCGCTCGGCATTATTAGGATAGGGCAGGGAGCAGTGGCATGATGAAGACCAATAGTCCACAATTGAAATTTCTCCTGCTTAAGGCCCTGCCACATTACGGCGTATGGCGGGAGCGTATTGAAAACCTACGTAGGTCCTGCGCGTGCCGGCCTATGATGACATTTGGTGACCTTTTGGCTGGTTTTGAGCGTATGTGGAACCTATGAGGAGCGTACGGGGAGCGTATGAGGAGTGTGTGGGAGCGTGCTGTGACATTTTTTGACAGTTTTGATTGGCATGTGGAGCGTACGAGTAGCGTACGCATAGCGTATGCGCGTATGAGTAGCGTGCATACGCTGTGCATACGCTAGGAGTACGCTCCCATATGTAACTCGTAGGTTATGCGTACGCTACATACGCTAGAGATACGCCGGTGACACAAGGTGAGCGTATGAAAAACCTATGCCGGCGTACGAGGAGCGTATGCCGGCGTATGAGGAGCGTATGCCGGCGTATGAGTAGCGTATGGGCCATACGCTCTCATAGGTCGAGCACTCTTTTATGGATGCATAGAGAAACATTTCAACAATCATGAACTGTCTCTTATATAGGAACATCTCTCCATTAATCTTAGGCATCATGTATGAACATATATTTCACATAGCTTACATCATGTCATAATGGGAGTGGGATATTATTACTTTTAGTTTACATAACATTGTCCCCACTCCGTCGCCCAAGAATAATAATGCTCTCTGCCAATATATAATTCTAAACCGAAAATCCGTATATTTGTACACAATGACTTAGAAATTGATACTTGTCGCTTCCTAGCCTGGCGCTCGGCATTATTAGGATATGGCAAGGACTGGTTGGTTCAGTGTCTGAGTGGGATATCAGTTTATGGTGTTGGTGGCCTGGTGGGGCAGCACTATAAAGTCGCCATGAGTGCGCACTGTCACAAGTCGGTACCCGTCCTGATATGACCTTAGATGTTGCTAGGACGTAAACAAACAAGCAAGCAAAGCCAGTTCAGTGTTCGCCATAATTATTATATCATTGGCCGAATTTACGGTACCATAGTCTGTGCAGCACAGCTGACTGCTTTCAAGGTCGAGCCATTTTTCTCGTCGTCAATCTGGTAATTATTGAGTGAACCCTGCATGTACCGTCACCTGACGGTCGGGGGTCAAGCCCACACTGGGAGCAGCACGGCTTCGGGATTGACAGGACTATCGAACGTGACAGTTGAAGCATAGTGAGCAGGGCTTCGTTGGCCCACCTTTACCAAGACGGTGGCGGCGCCACAGTAGCCCTAGAGTTCTGCAACTTAACATAACCGATAGCAGATTGGTTAATAATTTATACAATAACGATAGAATAATGAATACATTAATGATAGAAATATTAGGACAAATAATACCTCCCGCCGAAGATTTATACCTCGAGTAACAGCAGGCGTCTGGCACCTTGCGGAATGGAAGTCTGGCTTCCGAGTGTTGTCAGTAATGTGGGTGCATGTTAGTCCTAATCCCGTTGCGTGAGTGTCTGGAGTGAGATAAGTCACATGGTGAGAATCATAACAATCAGATAATAACATCAACCTCTGCACTTAACCCAACAAAGAGGCAACTGCTGATGGGGCCTCGGTGATAGGCGCTTCACGTAAATACAGATTAATGGCGTTACTAGACCAGGAGCCAACCTGTTTTATATCTTGTACAGGAAGGTTCGCAGCAAGGCGTGCCTGAGCTGCTCCCCTTCTAATTATAGCTCAGGGAGAGGAAGCACTACCCAACTTTCGTCCATTTAGACTGTATTGGTTTAAAGTTCTGGTTTTTATATTTTCATAAATGTCTGAACACAGTGGTTTATTTAAATTTAGTGTTTTGTTTTTGTAGTAAGTTGTAAGTTAGTTACGGCGTATGGTGCGGCAGCTGCCAGTGACAGCAGCGGGTCCGGTACCGGTGTCGGTGTCACACCCAGAATTTTGTGATACAGACAGACCATGCACATTGCCAAGTGCCAGTCCCCGAGGGTGGTCATTTAACCTAATTTGTGAATTATTGTTGTATTTATTTAGTTTGACTGGGGAGGTTTTCAAGGGTAGCATACTCTACAATTCCACTGAATTAGAGAACCACCTGTCACTGTCATTTTGGGGCAGTGACAGGTGTTCTCCCCCTCCCATTAGGTTTGGGGGGGGGGGGGGGAGAGAATGCGATCCCGACTAGTCGAGGCCTCAGCCATCTCTACTTCTTCCTGCGCCTCCAATCTGTTTTTTGTTAGGGACAGAGACCCTTTTGGGACTCTGTCCGAAACAACTTTCGTTTTTCGTTTTAAAACCGGAGTCTTTTTAATAGGACTCTGATTGATTGATGATTGATTTATAGTTTCTTTACGTGGACTCGAACTCTGATTCGGAATCCCTGGCATTTGCATCGACGTTGTTTTCTATGTCGGCTCAGTCATAGATAGAGTGATGGACTGGGGGACAGCCTTGGGCTTCTCCCCAGTCAATCACATTAACTCGGTCTGGCAGTTGACTGACCTGTTTGAAGGCTTGACTATCGTGCCATAGTTCCTGGTGGTTGGTGAAGGTGTATTACCTTCAACCGTCCTCCGAGCTGCCGGATAGCTCAGCCCATTCTCTGTTTTTACGTGTTGAATTGTTTTTACGGTACCATATGGTCACCCAGGCATTTGACACATTTTGCCTGGTCATGGTACTCAGTGCCATGGTGATCCTTCTGACCGCACCGGAAACATGTCATTTCGTTACCGAATTTCTGGTATCGGAAACAGCGGAGCGGATTTGGTATGAACAAATCCACTACCATGGCTCGCAGCAGCGAAGTTATGGGCGAAGGAGTATGTGACATTCGGTGCAGCGGAGAACAATCTCCGATACAGTGGACCGCTAGAACTAGGGGGAAACGTCAGTTTGACTCCCTTGGTGGTATTCCGCTTCTGATGAAACATTTAGAACAATATAACGTCGGATAGGTTAACTTCCTCAGCTTGGAGGAAAGACACAGTTACGTTATATGCTCATTACTTAAGGAAATGGCAATTGTTTTGCTTATCTAAAATTGACTGTATGACACCATCGTTAGCACAAATATTAAGATTTCTCGGATCGCTAGAGGATGAAGGTCTGGGATTTGGAGCCATTAACATGGCATGGTGTGCATTATCATTGGTATTACCAAGGATATGAGGAGATCCGATAGGCAAACATTACGGGGTACATTGGTTTTTGCGTTCAGTGTATGAACGCAACCCGCCTAAGGCCAAATACTCAAAATTCTGGAATGTCTCATGTGTGGTCGATCTGTTCAAACGTTGGCCAGACAATAGCCATTTAAACATATGAGACTTAGGAGGTGGGAAGTTTGACTCCATACAGTCCGTGGAGCTGAAGGCCCTTAATTAAATACGTTTATAGAACAATCGAATACCAATATCAAGTTGACCATAGCGGTTAATAATATAAGACTGGAGAATAGTAAAGAATGCAAGGAACGTTCCAATTACTTCTTAGGAGCTCACAGCTTTATTCTTATCCTAACTAACAATATAAGTTTAGCAATATGATGGATATGAACAAGTAGATCTCCTCCCATTTAATTAAGTGGAATAAGTTTGGAATTTCGACAATAAAAGCGAAAATCTCGTCTAAAACATCATAGCATGCAAAAACATGTCTGATGGGTCTGGGCCCGAATGCCCGACCTCCTTCGTTGTCAGTCCGAAATTATGTGCTTGTAATCTTTCTTGTACTATTTCAGGCTAGGCCTTAGTTTGTCCATAGCTATCCCTGCAAATTGTAAGAATACCCATTCTATAAAAAACATAACTCCTGTACTCTTTCGATAAATGTTTTGTACCGTTACATACGGAAAAATACATTGGCCCCCTTTTACAGGAAACGGGACCCAATTTACCAATAAATAAATCACTGAACCTAAGTACATTTTTCTGTCACACTTTTGATGCCTACTTTGACATATCACGAAAGATTTCTCAGAATTCCTTTTGTATGGTGACTTTTGTTTCATCTCTCTTTTCAGCGCACTCTAGATATTTGGTTGTAGCATCCACCATGCGAGCATTTGATTCCACCATCTGCGCCAGCAGTTGGGTGTCTTTTTCCACAGTCTTTGCTATTTTGGTTAGCAATTCCAGCTGCTGGGAGGAACGTCATTTTGGTGCAGGTGTGGTGGTCTGAAAAGAAGATACGGTTGTGTAGGCTACCGCGCACCGCCATCGCGTGTGTTCTACTGACGCCCACTGCGCACGTCTACGGCGCACGCTCACGCCTGCGCGAGGAAACAACCGGAAGTGGTGTGTCCATTGCACAGTTGAGTTGCGCAGTGGAGATGCGCAATGCTCCCTGCAATTTTCCGCCGACCAGGGTGTATTGACGTATGTGTAGTGTCCACAGTGGCACAATGGCACTGCTTGCCTTGCGCACACACACACACACACAGACACACGCAGACTGGTGCGCACAGACTTGCGTTCTGCGTACACCGAGCAGTAGACATTCTACAGAGTCCGGCTTGTGTTAGCTCGGGGAAGATGGCTGGGGGTGGGTGGGGGTGGGAAAGCTGAGAAGGGGTGAGGAAGGGCCAACTACAGTATAACCCCATTAAACCAAACTTGAAGGGACCCTAGACATTTTTTTGCATTAACATACGGAAAAATACATTGGCCCCATTTTACAGGAAACGGGACCCAATTTACCAATAAATAAATCACTGAACCTAAGTACATTTTTCTGTCACACTTTTGATGCCTACTTTGACATATCACGAAAAATTTCTCAGAATTCCTTTTGTATGGTGACTTTTGTTTCATCTCTCTTTTCAGCGCACTCTAGATATTTGGTTGTAGCATCCACCATGCGAGCATTTGATTCCACCATCTGCGCCAGCAGTTGGGTGTCTTTTTCCACAGTTTTTGCTATTTTGGTTAGCAATTCCAGCTGCTGGGAGGAAAGTCACTTTGGTGTAGGTGTGGTGCTCTGAAAAAAGACATTTAAATGTCCAATTAGGGGATAACCGTACAGATTTGTAGATAGTGGCAGCTCGCACGTGTGACGCCTAGGGACACCACCCTGCTAATCCCGTTAAAAAACGATTAGGCTCCAAATGCTGCATAATAAGTACATATGGCCCCATGCCATATTCCATCTACTTGACAAACACCCCCCCCCTCCCTCCCTCCTCCTAGCATTTTTGTGTGAACAACACACCCTCTATTTAGAAGTGAAGTGTCCTAAATCATTACCTATCATATTTTTTGTCATAATAGCTTATGTCGTCAAGGGTTAACGCTATTTTTCCCCCCTCCTTGATATTACTGAGTTAGTAAAAATGTAAGCCTAAAAATAGAGTAGTAACAAAGAAGACATCTTAATTTGATACAACATTAACAAAAAGGAACTCAATAAAACATCTTAATTGGATGGAACAGACCAAAATCCACTAAAACGTCTTAATTGTCTTTAACAGAAATAAATATCCCAAGACAAGAAACCGTCTTAATTCTATGGAACAGCAAACAATGTAACAAAGTAAACTTCTTAATTTTATTGAACGTGCTCACACGTGATGAAAATTCCCTTAGTGTTTGGGAAGTTGCTGACACACCTGAAGGAAACAGTCACTCACTCAGATGCAACCACATACACACATGTTCTCACCCTCACACTCATGGACTCACACCCTTATGTACTCACACCGATGCGCTCATTCACTCACTCTCACTCACTCACTCACTCACTCACTCACACTCACAATTACAAGGCACGCACACTCACACAGACACAGCCATACACTCATAAGATACACACACAGTGAATCTTTGCACCGTCAATCCTAGTCAGATTCAGCCCAGGAAGTGTTCTCAGCACATACGCAGTCTGCACTCCGACTGCGCACGTTCAGGACGGTTGTGTAGGCTACCGAGCACCGCCATCGCGTGTGTTCTACTGACGCCCACTGCGCACGTCTACGGCGCACGCTCATGCCTGCGCAAGGAAACAACCGGAAGTGATGTGTCCATTGTGGTGTGTCCATTGCACAGTTGAGTTGCGCAGTGGAGACACAGTGAAGGAAACACACTCACTCACTCACATGCAACCACATACACACATGCTCTCACCCTCACACTCACTGCGGAAGCCCAAGCACTCCTTCTCGCTTTGGAGTGTATCCAGGTATCCAACCACACTAACTATGTTGTATACAGTGTTTCGTTCTCCTGCCTCCTGGCTGTTGCTGGACTGAAAACAAATCACCCTATTCTAGCAATGGTCATCTATAAAATGAACCAACTGGCAACGGATGGGTATGACATCCACCTGTGCTGGGTTCCTGGCCATGTCGGCATACAAGGAAACGAACGAGCTGATCGGGCTGCGAAGAAGGCCCTCAACTGTGATCTTGAACCGTGTCTGATCCCTCACTCTGATCTGAAACCACTAATAGCTACCCACATAAAATCCAAATGGCAACATGAGTGGGATGAAAATATTAATAAACTTGAAGAAATTGAACCATCTGTGGGGAAACCCACCACAGACTCATGTGCGAGGTCGGCGGGACCAAGTGGTCCTTAGCCGCTGCCGTATTGGCCACTCGTGGCTTACACATGCTTTTCTGCTCAAGGGGGAACCTCCCCCTGAATGTATTGGGTGTCAGTCCCCGCTGACGCTCAAACACATTTTACTCAGTTGTGTTGACTATGTGGCCCTGCGCCAACAATTCTACACTGCAGACAGTATGCATGACCTTTTTACTAAAGTAAAACAAGAAGACATTTTGGCCTTTTTGAGGGCAGCTGGTCTGTACCGCCTCATATAATTCATTAAAACAATTTTTATCAATTAATTCTTTCATTTAAGAGACCAGACGGGATGGCCAAATGAGTTGGAGCGTCCGTCTCCCGTGCTAGTAGATCGTGGGGTCGTGGGTTCGAACCTTGGTCGAGTCAAACCAATGACTTGAAAATTGGTGCTTGTCACTTCCTAGCCAGGCACTCGGCATTATTAGGACAGGACTGGTGTGCTCAGTGTCAGGATAATGTGACTGAGTGGGATACCAGGTCATGGTGCCGGCGGCCTGGTTTCCCAGTGAGGCAGCACTACAAAGTCGCCATGAGTGTGCACTGTCACAAGTCGGCACCCGTCCTGATATGACCTTAGATGTTACTAGGACATAAAACAACAAACAAACAAACACACTCATGGACTCACACCCTTATGCACTCACACCGATGCGCTCATTGACTCACTCTCACTCACTCTCACAATTACAAGGCACACACACTCACAGACACAGCCATACACTCATAAGATAGCTACACACACAGTGAATCCTGCAGTGCAGAAGCGCTGAGCAACCTTCACTTTGCACCGTCAATCCTACACCTACGTCAATACACCCTGGTCGGCGGTAAATTGCACGGAGCATTGTGCATCTCCACTGCGCAACTCACAGTGGCACAATGGCACTGCTTGCCTTGCACACACACACACAGACACACGCAGACTGGTGCGCACAGACTTGCCTTCTGTGTACACCGAGCAGTAGACATTCTACAGAGTCCGGCTTGTGTTAGCTCAGGGAAGATGGCTGGGGGTGGGTGGTGGTGGGTGGTGGTGGGAAAGCTGAGAAGGGGTGAGGAAGGGCCAACTACAGTATAACCCCATTAAACCAAACTTGAAGGTACCCTAAACATTTTTTTTGCATTAACTTTTGAAATGCCAACATATATTATGGCCATGGAGCTGAGACTAGGTTTTATTCGCTGTATAGATCGATTTTACAACCCCCCCCCCCCCCCCCCAAAAGAAGAAAAGTGTCACACCATCAAAACTAGAAGACAAATTTACTGCTCATACTACAGAACTACCAGAGATCCACAAGTCCAGCACTGAAGTGACTCCTTTGTACACTGTTGACAGCAGCTAGTGCTGTCATCTGCGCAAACGCCAGGGGAAAGCACACTGAGCGATAATGGGAGGGGGGGGGGTATGGGGAGTGACATGGTTTGGTTACCAGGAATGGTTTATTTGCTTCCCCTAAAAGTTCCCCTTCTGTAAGAGGAATTATTTTGCGGGTCAACTTAAAAAATATATATTAAGTTTGTATCAAATATCTATTGAATGACCTGAATACATTGTATATTAATAGATGATAAGAATATAGTATATAAGATTGGATCATGCATATCCAACTTAGATAGCAGTGCACATACTACGCACTTATTGCTGCAGAGAAGGACTTTTAACTCAATTTAGCAGAAACATTGCCGAAGTCCAGCAATTTGACATAAACATGGATTATAATGATCAACCTAATAATATATTTTACGGTAGAAACTCACTAACAATGTTCCATACAGTACAAAGTAAATGTGCAGTGTTAGCTAGTATTTATCAGGTAAACTACAATGCTCGTTAGTTACTTCCTGCCATTGCCATCAGAGGGCGGGTTAGTGGTGGAAATTCCATATTACCTGATTCTCTGCGAGGATGGCCCGGGGACCAGACTAAAATCTCACGCAGACCTATAGTTTTACTTGCAAGTCCTGTACAGATGGGTTACCCACCCCGTGATGGATGCCGGGTAGGGCTGCGGGGGTGGGGGTGGGGATGGGGGGGGGGTGTAGGGGTGTGGGGCAGGGATGGGGGCTCATGTACCTTTTACTGTCCCGAGTGCTACTCGATCCGGTCCCAACTAAATGTCCTATGAATATTCAGGAAATTAGATATAATTTTTTGCTTTCTAGCGATGTATTCTAATATGAAAACAACCCAAACCTCAGTGTTCCACAACCATATTTGTGAACCTGCACATTAATCTTATATGAAATTCGACCTTCTGAATTGAACCGGGGCTCGAATTAGGTACTTTAACCACCGTAGCTCAAACGAGGTAAGCTCTCCAACCTGGCTATGCAATGGAGCACAGGCCTCTCATGCGATAGATCGCGAGTTCAGTTCCTGGTTGAGTCAAACCAATGACATACAAATTTGAAACTTGTTTGATAATAGGATAGAAGGCCTGATTAGCACAGTGTCAGGATAATGTGACTGTGTGGGATATCAGGTCAAGGTGCTGGCTGCTTGGATTTCCCAGTGGGGAAGCACTATAAAGTCACCATTAGTGCGCATTGTCACAAGTCGGTACCAGTTCTGATATGACCTTACATGTTGCCAGGATGTAAAACTCGAATTATCCCAGATTATAAT
Organism: Branchipolynoe longqiensis; assembly: GCA_030323885.1. Lineage (NCBI taxonomy): Eukaryota > Metazoa > Annelida > Polychaeta > Phyllodocida > Polynoidae > Branchipolynoe > Branchipolynoe longqiensis. The sequence continues at coordinate 39,715,018 of CM059196.1, read as the reverse complement.
GTTGTTTGGGTGGTTGTTGGTGTTCCCCAGTCCACTGCTCCTTACCGTGTCCTAACAGTGCAGAGCGCCATGCTAGCTAACAACGCGCCATGCTAGCTAACAACAAGTATACTATTTAAGGCATTACTCTGACTCAGTTGGGTTCGACACTGGGTTTTGAATCTGCATGACTTGCAACACAGGAAATTGGCTTTATTGATTGATTGATTGGTGGGTTCTTTACGCCGTGTCGGCAGCATAGGCCATATTCACGGTGAGAATTGTTTGTTTTTTATTCAACCATCGCCTTTACATATAATGTAAAAGCATACAATCAGTTATGTGTCAATAGACACTCATGAATATTTAAAAGCTAAATCATATAAGTAAATAAAATAGATGAAAGAATTAATTAATAAAAATTGTTTTAATGAAATATATGAGGTGGTACAGACCAGCAGCCCTCAAAAAGGCTAAAATGTCTTGTTTTACTTTAGTAAAAAGGTCATGCATGCTGTTGGTTCAGTGCCATAACATCAACACAGTTTAGTAAAATGTGATTGACTGTCAGTGTAGGAAATTGGCACTCACCTCATTTGTTTATCCCATCTGGCGTTATGTATATCATTTGTTGATAATATATTTAATTAAATTAACAACTCATGCTATGGTAATTCTGCTGCCTTATAACCATGCATAGCAAGTAGGGCACACCACTGGTTTCCCAATTCTTCTTTAGAAGTCCGACAGTTTGAGAAAACAAGTCTGTTTTCAAATAGGATTAATATAGAGGTGAGATATTGCAGTGTACAACTTGCTTATTATTGTCTTGGCCATCTAACAGTCATCGGAATGGGTCTTTGTGCTACGAACTCCATATCAGGTAAGAAGTGAAGAGCCTTCAATGTATGTCCAACATCCGTCACTAAAGCCCCAGTCAAACTACAGCTTGCGACTACTTTGCGGCCATGTTAGACCCAACTGTAGTATGACTGCTTGAACTAAATATCTTTCCTAGAGAGTTTGTTTGTTAGGATTTTCGATCCTAGCAACATCTGAGGTCATTTAAGGATGGACACCGTGCACACTTTTGGGGACTTTACAGTGCTGCGCCACTGGAAAACCTTGCCACCAGCACTATGCCCTGATACCCCACTCAATGACATTATCCTGAGGTTTAGCAAACCAGTCGTTGTCCTATCCTAGTAATGCCGAGCACCAGACTAGGTAATGACAGATCAAATTAGTAGGAAATTGGTTTGACTTGGTTCAGAATTTAACCCAGGACCTCAAGGGCAGACGGCCATCTCACTTAATCGAATTGGCCAACTCGTCCGGTCCATTTAGTAGGGGTTAGAAGTGACGGGGATATAGAATTTCCTCACATGCAGCCAGCGCCACTGTGTCGGTATTTGGAACTAGACCAGTCATGGTTGAGAAAATCACTCATATATCGCAGATAATCTCAACTATATATATATATAGTGAAGGCAATCTGGGCAAATCGAGGCAAGTCAGCGATTGGAAATAATGTATTTTGCGAATAACAAACCATAGCAATAATAATACAGACAATACTCCTCCTACTTATATATGCATAATTAATTATGCATCCCATAAGGTAGGGCTATGTAACAAATAGAGAGACAGACGAGTGATAGGTCGGATGTTTATTGTGCAACATGGCTAGCATAATAACAGGCCAATGGGGGACGCCTATGCGTCTCCCCTGCCCCCCCCTCCCCCCAAAACCCACCCACCAGTCATATGATCCGCACAGAGTGCCGCGGCCACCCTCATGTCGTTCACTATCCATGCACCTAATGGAGCCTTAACATCGCGCAATTGGGATCTCCAGGACCCTTTCCCTGAACTGAATAGTCTTTGATCTGTGGACGCTCAAAAGTAGTCCCCAATCATAAAAAGCAAAGTCGGCTCTACGGAGGGTGGCGTCAGACATAGTCACCTGCGACTTCCTCAATAACCCCCTAAATGAACATAGGACTGCCACCCTCCAGGCTACATGGCCCGGATTATTTGTCAACAATGAAAATATCTTTCACAACATATGAGGCAGCAGCGGCATGGCTCGATGTGCAGCATCTCCCTTCACCCTACGAATCCCCTTCAGGGTCGAAGCTAAAACAAAACTCTTATAATCAATACCCTTCTCGCCATTCTGCCTCAAAACATAATTCAACCTGCTAAGGTAATTTAGGACAGATCCGTTCTTGAGCGAACGGGCGAGCCAAGTGGCATAAAGTGCCACCTGTTCCTCCGAGCAAGGTATAGATAGGTGTGCACATGATGAATGGTAATGCTCAACATATTCGAAATACTTTCGAATCTGAACCCCCCCCACTTGCGACAGCCGAATTCTTCGCGTAGCTTTGAAGCTGATATCCCTGCTGCTCGCCTTTTAGAGCCGCTATCCCTGAAAGAAAAGAATGAGTTATCAAAAATCTCACTACAACAGGGCGTCCTAGCACTATCCTCCCTAATTAGTCTGCTTAGCGCATTGCATATGACGTTAACCTGACTGCGTATATATATGGAACTGAACTCAAAATTTAATTCTACGGCTAGCCAGAAGATCCTCTGGAGGAAGTACATAATTCCCTTACACCTTGACCTTCCTGTGTTCAAAGCCGACTGAACTACTGCACTATCAGTCACCATCATAACCGTGCTGTCACACCATACCCCACTCCAGCAAAGGCAGGCTGTGTAGACCGCCCACATCTCCTGAACATTGATGTGGGCAGTCCCAACATCAGCCAGAGGTCGGCGGTGGTGGTGGCCTGCATAAGCATCAAGTGAATCACCCACCCCCTCAGCAAAAGAACCCATAATCCAATCCCGGTCGTGCAGGGCCCCAAACCCCCAGTTCCAAGCATCGCTGTTGGTCGATATGACAGGGAAAACTTGCCCAATATCTTAGCCTTACCATTAAATGACTTAGCAAAATTCAGCCACCAATCTAAGTCCTCCTTGACTCCCTTGTTCAGCCTAGCTCTATGGAATGGCTGTTTAAGATTAGCCATAGGATCGTATATATGTCAGGTCAAAGTCCTCCCTCCCCTAATTACCTTCAAGCAGTGTGCCAGCAGGCCACCCACCCGCTTGAGTTCTTTTCTTGAGGCTTTCTTCCGACCACACAATTTATGCAACATATCTAGGGTTTTATCTAATTTATCCTGCGGAAGGCTTAGCTCTAATAGGACAGAGTCAACATAAATATCCAGAAAACGAACCTTGGTGTTGACATCACTAACCATTTAGTAGGGGTTAGAAGTCGGCTCTGTTCCTCCTCATTATGGATGATGCATAACCAGTCTTTATGAACACAGTGGAAAGGAGGAACTTTTGAAAGGTTTAATCAAGTAGGTAATCATACAGGGCCTGAAGCAGGCTGATCAAGTGGGTGACTATGACCCGTCAGTTCAAGTGCCGACAAGGGCAATCAGGATAATCAAGTGCAGGCATGGGCAAAGTCTCGGAAACAGATGGATGACAGGAGAGATCAGCGCTCACCCAATGAAATAGTGAGTGCTGATGGAGCCTCTCTGACGTGTAGGTCCGGAAGGTAGGCACGGACTGCCCTACCCTTCCAAGTGCCGGCCTTAGAAGATCACATGTGGAGAGACCCGCACTCTCATTGAAGGCTGTGCAGAGTGAGAGGCAAGCGTAGTTGAAGCACTGAACTGGCAGCAGTTCGCAGAGTTCTGGTCAGGGACTTAGCAGTCAGCGGTGCGCCAGAGGGTAGGATAAAAGCAGGATCATCAGGTTCAGGGAGGACTGAGCGCCTATATATGCAATCCAAGCACGTACAGGGCAGCATACTGATGCATGAATGCGGGGAAGTTGGAACACTATAGGGGAAGCAGCGGAGGAGCGTGTTTTTGTCGAGCGAACTGTGACATAATGCCGATCCCGTAACTTGAAAATCTCAGAACCGTAGGACATGTAGGGATGGTGGGTTGGAGGCAAGAAGATTACTTTGCCGGATAAGAGTCATGTAACCAACAAGAAGGGCTGCTATGGATGCTAGCGTTGGAGTCGGGGAGAAACAGAGGAATCGTATAAAGGACACTACGACAGAAAGGTAACAAACATGAGTTGGGCTGAGTACTAGTTTATTATTAGTCTCTGGCAGGACTGATAAATATGCCCACCAACAAAAATCGAAATTCAGTGGGAAGTGAATCCAATATGGCGCAATACAGGTGGCGCCCCATAGGCGCGCGTGCCAAGGGAGGTTGGCGCGCGACTCCAATTCAACAAATAGCAAGTCCGGACAATAATAAATACAATACAACCTATATGTGAGCTCCGTTATTTATATAATTATAATGTTATTATAATACACATAAAGGACACTACGACAGAAAGGTAACAAATATGAGTTGGGCTGAGTACTAGTTTATTATTAGTCTCTGGCAGGACTGATAAATATGCCAAAAACCTACCAAGGTCCCCAACCCAACTCAAATAACTTCATCCGCTAACCTTGCTGCCACTCTCATGTCATCCATTATCCTTGTAGTCAACGGTGTTTTTAAATACTCAAAAACTGCATTACTACTCCAGTCACCTCTTGTACGTATCTCCTCCAACGAGGCACCACACATCGACAAATATGTGCATCCACCTCTTCTTAAAGAGTGCGATGACAATAATTCAACATCTAATCCAACTCGACTTCCAAATATTTTGAGTGTCGACTGATAAATTTCATAAGATAACGGGAAATTACCTCCCTTACCATCCGGCAACAAAAACGCCCAAGCATCCCTTACGGCTGGCCTATCCTCAAAATGTTTTTCAACCCAATGGACTGCACATAAGTCCAGGTCTACACAACGAGCTATAGGAATGATTAAGGATCTCTCTGAGAACTGAATTGTCTTCGAATTACGAACTTTCAAAATCATCCCCCATGGGTAGATCTTAAAGTCCTTCCTACAAAGCATAGCCTTTGAATAAGTTACATTCGACTTCCTTAGTAAACCTCTAAAGCTACACAGGACAGCAGCCCGCCAAGCAATGTGACCCGAGCTAGTCGACAACGGAGAAAAAATACTTTTCAACATATTAGGCAACAATGGCATGGCCTGTTTAGGTGCATCCCCAAGCTCCCTCCGAATTCCTCGCAATGTAGAAGAAATTACAAAGTCTGTATAGTCAATGGTTACTGCTCCGTTCTTTTTAAGAAAATAATTAAGACCACTTAGATAATTAATAATCGAGGAATACTTCAACGTCCTGGCCAACCAGGTCGCATATAACGCCACCTGAGACGAATCGCATGGAATGGGAGTGTGCGTTCCGGAGAACTCTTCAACAAAAGTCAGATATTTATTGACCTGCACCTCCCTAGCCGTCACAGAGTTAGGAGCGTAGGAATTTAGCTGGTATGCCTTCTGCTCACCTCTAAGTTTATCGATCCCTGTAAAGAGAATGGCCGTTCAAAAACACTACCACAGCACAAACATTTATTACAATCTGCTCTACATATGACATCCTGCATATAATGATCATTCAATCTACTCAATGCATCCGTTATAACATTTGATTCACTTGCAATGTGCACTGCGGTAAATACAAAATTATATTTTATCGACAACCAAAATAGTCTTCTTATATAATGCATTATTAGTTTGCATTTCGACCTCCCTGTAGCTAACGCTGACTCTACTGTGACACTATCTGTCACCATAACTATTGAGTCCCCCTGCCATCCAGGTGCCCATCTCTCCACTGCTGCATATACTGCCCACATTTCTTGTATATTAATATGGGCTTCTAACACTTTGCTCTCAGGCCGGTCATAGTGGTGACCCACCACCTCCTGCAATTGCCTATCCACTTGCCTATCGAAACATCCGACTAACCAGTCGATATCATGCATAGCCCCATATCCCCATTTGCTCGCATCACTATAAACTGACTTCACTGTCGAAAACTTGCCCATCATTAAGGCCTTTCCATTAAACTCCTTGGCAAAGCAGCTCCACCAAAGTATGTCTTCTCTGAAAGCCGAATTCAACCTAACTTTATAATAGGGACGAGCTACCGTATTTATTAAGTCGTATACTCGACGAGAAAAAGTTCGCCCACCACGCACTACTTTGGCGCAGTGGGCTAACAATCCCGCCAGCCTCTCAAGGTTCTTCCTGGTTTCCTTCTTTTTCCCTTTAAAGGCCTCCAAAGTAGCACTTAATTTATCTAGCTTATCTTTAGGAAGCGTCAACTCCAACTTTATCGAATCCACTATTATTCCCAAAAATCTAATCCTAGTATTGGGACTAATTAACTTCTTATAACTTATGTCGAATCCTAACCTGCGAAGAAGACTAATCAACTTATTTTGCAAAACTACAGTATCATTGTAAGTCGAACCGATGACACAAAAATCATCAAGATAATTCACTATACGACTCACTCCCTCTCTAACTGCACATCTCCCTACGAAATCCGAAACTTTCGAAAAAACAAAGGGGCTTGATGATAATCCCATACAAAGCCTGTTGTCCAAAAGGTATACAGGTCCCTCTTTATCTCCAAAATCCCAAATCAGACCCTGCCTAGGTCTGTCTAACGGGTGGATAGGAATAGCGCGATATGCATCTTTCAAATCTACAATAGCCAAATAGTCTCCCTGCTCCATATTATCTACCACATCATCTACAGTTTTATAACTAAACTTCAACGCTACTTCTTCCGTGTAATTATTAATAGATGTATCCTTTGGCCTACTGCAGTCAACTATTCCTCGCCCCCCACTTTCTTTAGGGATGCACAAAATATTGTGAACGCATTGAGGTGTTTCATCTGTTAAACTAATTATCTGTTGGCTTAACTCCAACAACAACTTTTGCGTAATAATGTCTCTATAAAGCGTGTTACCGATTTTTTTAAACGCAGGTTCATACTCTACTGTACAATCGATATTGGTAACGTGGAAGCCAAAAACTACCCCCCACAAAATATAAACCCAATCAGGATCGGTATCACCTCTTATAAACATTTCACAAATGAACCGACACGGCCTAAGCTGCGTCTGATTACCTGCTATATAATGCATACATTTGCACCTACCATTTACACAGTCAATATCAACACGAATTACAACTGGCTTACTATGGGGATATTCCTTAATATAGAAATTCCAACAATTGTATTCTTCCATTATTGTCTCAACATATAACATGTCATTTTCATTACTACTTTCATGATTAATCCAACATTGCCATATTCTGCCAACTTGACTATTTAATTGTGAAACCTCAGAATTAATAGCAGCATCAATAGCACAACCTTCATTTATTTGCTTAGCTATTCTACTTTGACCTACTGCCTGGGTTTCAATAGCACATGCAACCTCATTCATTATGACATTGGGCTTATTATCGTTAACTTGGCTTGCACCGTCTGGCTCTACATGAATACAATTAGCTAATTGCACGCTCAGTGTATTTTGAACCCGGTTAGGTACGCCCACTACTTCATTCGCAGGCACCGCACATGTAACATCCCTAACAATTGGACGAGAGTAATTAACTTCATGCTTAGCATGCAATTCGCTATTAAGACTATGCTGCTTCAAGTGTATGTTTTTAGGACTCCGCATTATAGTATTGCCCTCCATACAAGACACCGGCACATTATTATTTGCTGCATTTTCCAAGACTATCATGGGGTTAATATTAGAAATAACAATATTATCATTGCATTCCGTCAAGTTGTCATGTATTACAGACCTATTTCCATCTTTATTTGTAGACTTGATAACTGACCCAACTCGTCAGTCTTTAGTACAGTTAACCTTTTTATGGCTTTTACTGCCGCATTTCATGCACCAATGACCATAATTACAATTGTCATCACTTCTACTGCAGCCACCGTCCCTATTCCACTTGAAACACCCAGTCTTACCCTCTTTTGTATAAGCTGTTGTTCTACGCACATTACTCGACTGCTTTTTCGACCTCATGTTGTGCATGCCATAGTGGTACATGCACAGGCCCGTATTACTACTACCAAATGCTGCAAACCCTTGCAATTCTGCTAACTTACGAACGTCTTTATCATACTCAACATGTGTCGAGTCCATGAAATCATTTTGTCGAGCTCTTGAAGCCATAAAACATACATGCTCAAGAAAAGAACGATAGTCTGCAATAGTCAAATTTTGTATATCTAGGCACCATCTAATTGAAGCCGTGAGCAGTTCATAACAATTTAGCTTCTTTACTTCTTTTCCTAATACAGCAAACCGTCTGATACTCCACTTACTTCGAAGTCGTCGACTACTACTGCTGCTTCGACTCCTTGAATCAGACGGCGTCCGCCTCCTCCGTCGTGTTCGCGACCTGTGTCGAGGTTTCGACACACCGTAACTTGAATGTTCGTCCTTCCCGCTCACTGTAGCTCCGACACCTGCACCGGCTACCACCGCCGGCGGCCATTCGTCTGTCATGGCCGCTTCCACTCGCTCTGTCGAGGTCACCGCTGCAGTCGTCGTCGTCTTCACCAATTCGTCTCCGCCTGCTTTTTGCCGTTCCAGCCGTCGTCTTCTCATGAGTGTTCGCTTCTCCTGCAACTCTAACACTCGCTCCTCCAACTCCATGTCTTTTATCTCTTCCAAAAGTGAAGTCTCTTGTTCGTCTAATGTTAGTGACGACATTCCCTTCAAAATTTCAGGTGAACTCTCTCTTGAGTCCTTCAAACTATCACCTGTTTGTCGAACTGAAGCACGTGTAACTCTAGTCGATACCAACTTCTTCCCTTTACGCCCTTTCTTCTTGCACTTGTCCGTCTTGTGCGACGCACCACACAAATCGCAATACATTATGAGCTCTCGACACACACGACCGCTTCAATCGAAATTCAGTGGGAAGTGAATCCAATATGGCGCAATACAGGTGGCGCCCCATAGGCGCGCGTGCCAAGGGAGGTTGGCGCGCGACTCCAATTCAACAAATAGCAAGTCCGGACAATAATAAATACAATACAACCTATATGTGAGCTCTGTTATTTATATAATTATAATGTTATTATAATACACATAATGCATTTCAGATCAGCTGGAGTGAGAGCAGGGGCTTTATGGACCTTATGGGATGAGTTCATAATAGCTCGCTTCATTATCGAAATCTCATGGGCCTTAAACACAGGAACATCAGGAAGGACAATAGGTCATACGTGTTTGGGGAGACTGGAGCACACCGTGTAACTGACAGAACTGGAGGTATTGACTCAGATGAGCACACTTATTCTGCCACGTCCGGGACGCCAGTGCAGTCTTGTATACCATCAGTAGCCTAGCATGGTGCGTCATCATATATCCTGGAAGATGGGGGCAAACAAAGTACTATCTTCCAGGATGAGCTGCTTTATTTAGAAGCAAAGGATCATCGCTGGAGCGACTCAGAGCATCTGCTAAAATTAAATCTTTGCCGGACTTACGTATTATCTCAAGTTCAAAGTTATGTTAAGCTGCCAGTAACCATAATTGACGTGCACATGCACATAATATCTTTTCTTTTCCTTTCCCTGATGACAGGACCTGTTGAGACTGAAGATTATCCATGTTTACCTTTATTACATAATTACATGGATCAGGCGGGAGGAGAGCGGACAGACCAGAAATTGACTTATTTGCATCATGCAACCCAAAAATGTGTCTTGGCATCCAGAGCCAGAAGCCTGGAGAGTGGATGCGTTTTCTTTAATTTGGAATAATAAACTTTATTACACATTTCCACCATTCAGCATTTTCAGCATTTTCAGCATTTTCAGCATTTTCAGCAGAGTGGCCGGGAAGATCAAGATGTATCACGCACACGCAGTACTGATAGTACCAGCAATGGACACGCAACCATGGCTAGCGGAAGTAACCTTAGAAGCAAGGACCACTAACAGTTCAGAGATGTGTCAACGACACCCCTTTTCGCATTCCTTTTTTAAGAAAACATTTGGAAAAAATATGGTTTAGACAAGATTACACAAGAAAGACTTATTTCACATGCCTGGAGAAAAGGAATGGTGAAATTAAACACAAGTTATTTAAAGAAATGGGGACTTCATGGTCTTATTAAAGGAGTCAAACCTTTAAAACCTACAATAGCCCAAATTGTAAGATTTCTAAGAATATTAGAGGATGAAGGCTTAGGATTTGGTGCAATTAATGCAGCAAGATGTGCACTTTCAATTATTCTACCAAGAATAGATGGACAAACAATTGGAAAGGATCAGTTAGTACACTGGTTCATTAAATCGGTGTATGAAAGAAACCCACCCAAACCCAAATATAATAGGTTTTGGGATGTGTCGGTAGTATTTAAGTTATTCAAGTCATGGCCTAGTAATAGACATTTATCAATGAAGGAACTAGGTTTTAAGTTGGCGGTCCTATTACTGCTAGTGATGGGACACAGAGGTCAAATGATTGTGGCGCTCTCTCTGGATGGACCTAAAGATAGATAAGGATAAGGCAACATTTGATTTAGAGTCATTACTAAAGTCGAATCGTACAGGGGACCCATTGTCCACGGTACATTTAAATAGTTTTCCGGAGGATAAACGGATTTGTGTAGTTTCAGCCATTAGGGCTTATATATCCACGTCAAGCGGAATAAGGAATTCCAGACAGCTTTGTGGTTTAATAAGGTTGAGCTTCTCTCGAGAGACACACTCGCAAGGTGCTTAAAGAGGCTGGTGTCAATACTGGATGCTACGCGTCCCACTCAACGCATGGGGCCATGGTCTCCAAGGCAAGACAGATATAAATCTCAGTTAAGAGAATCCTTGCATACGCGGGGTGGAAGACTGCTAGATCATTTGCAAAACATTACAACAAACGACTAGATGTAAAATTCTCCGATTAAGTGTATATTGAATATTGAGATGGTTAAATATGAAAGAGTACTCCCTTTATAAGGCTCACACAGGGGGAGGGAAACAATGCCCCTTTAAGCACACTCCTTCCCCCTTATCTCACCCAGACACACAGTCACCACATGTTATCTTGGTTGGTTGTTGGAGTTTTACATGTTATCTAAGCTTATGATAGTCAGGTGGTGGTCAAAGCTGGGTGAGGGGTGAGCCCTGAAAGCAACCGATAAGACTATTGATAACATCCATTTTTGCATGTATATAAACTGAATAAAACAAAGCATCAGGATCATTCTACAGATACTTCTGCTGGTGCTGGACTCGAATCACGTGTTGTGTCTTGTGTGTCTCTACTATGGGGTAAGCTCTGTTATATAGTTCATATGAATAAGAATATATCCAAAGGATAGTATGCCTTATACAGGATAGCATGCCTTGTGCAGGATAGCATGCCTTATGCAGGATATTCCCTTATGCAGGATAGTATGCCTTATGCAGGATAGTGTGCCTTATGCAGGATAGTATGCCTTATGCAGGATAGTATGCCTTATGCAGGATAGTATGCCTTATGCAGGATAGTATGCCTATGCAGGATAGTATGCCTTATGCAGGATAGTATGCCTTATGCAGGATAGTATGCCTTATGCAGGCTAGTATGCCTTATGCAGGATAGTTTGCCTTATGCAGGATAGTATGCCTTGTGCAGGATAGTATGCCTTGTGCAGGATAGTATGCCTTGTGCAGGATAGCATGCCTTGTGCAGGATAGCATGCCTTGTGCAGGATAGCATGCCTTGTGCAGGATAGCATGCCTTGTGCAGGATAGCATGCCTTGTGCAGGATAGCATGCCTTGTGCAGGATAGCATGCCTTGTGCAGGATAGCAGGCCTTGTGCAGGATAGCAGGCCTTGTGCAGGATATTATGCCTTATACAGGATAGATACTTTAACCAAGATAGTAGGGCATTCTGGCTGTGTAGAACAGTATCACTAATAACATGAGTAACCATCAGAAATATAACCATAACCCTCGCGTACCACCTAACTGGATCGGCCATCAATAGCTTCAAACGCCCGCATATATGAGATGCGGGGACCCGCAAATACGGGATTTCAGATAGAGAAGCAAAGCAACCTGGCGACTCGCCTACTCACCAACTAAAGAAGGGTGAGAAACAAAACATTACTGTTTGCCCTAAAAACATTATGGTATGATTACAATATTAAGAATAATAGGATAAAAAATGAGATTATGTAAAATTCTCCTGGACTATGAGTAGCCAGAGTGTAGTACCAAGGTAAAATAGTGAAGTGGGCGAGACTACTCGCCCTTGGGCAGTTGCGCGCTTGTGCCGACTAGCTCACATCTGTAGATGTGGGCTACTCGGTTTGACAGGTGCGCAAATCGCCACCATTTGCGCGGCGGCAGGTTCTCGCCCGTAAAGCATTGCTTGGATACGTCGATTGTGACTATCCTAGCAACGAGAGGAGGTCGGCGTTTGGACCCAGAACCGTCGGACGTGTTTTTGCACGCTCCGATGTTTTAGCCAAGATTTAGGCCTTATTTATTGAAATTCTAAACGTACTTGACTTAAATAACCATGGGAGGGGATGTACTTCTAAATCTGACCTGCTACTACGCCATCTTGTTAGTTTCGGTAAGATTAAAGTCGTGAGCTCTTGCAAAGGTGAATTGGAACATTCCTTGCATTCTTTACTATCCTCCAGTCTTCTTGTACATTAACCGCTATGGAAAACCTGATATTCGATTGCTTTATATGTCATGAAGGGCTTTAAGCCTAAATTAACCCATCTGCGGGAATATACCGGTATCTGGGAGTGGCCCTGGACAGGCACTTAAACTATGACCTTTGCATAACAAACACTATCAAAAAAAGCAAACCATAAAATATGGCTACTGGCAAAACTAAGGTACTACATGACTGAAAGCATGGCAATCAAAATATATAAAGGAATGATCCTTCCCTACTTCGACTACGGTGATGTAGTATACATGGGGGGAAGTACCAAACTACTCAATAAACTACAAGTGATGCAAAATAAAGCCCTTAAAATATGCCTCCAAGTACACAAAAGATATCCCACGATAGAACTACACAAAAAATGCAAAACAACACTATTAACAAGCAGAAGAGAAACGCACCTGAAAATACTAGCACACCACTACACCACAAAACCGGGTTACACAGTAGCCCCCAGCAGGGACACTAGACACATGGCGGTCCCAATACTCCTAACGGAAAGAAGCAACATGAAAATACATGAGAGAAGTGTACTAACCATGGCAGCACATGCCTGGAATAAACAAAATGTAAAATTGCGGGCGATCCGTAACCCTGACCACTACAACAAATTCCTAAAGAAAACAATTACTTACTAACACAACAAAACCGCACCTGCCCCTGAGCGCCGTGAATGCTTGCTGTGTACTGGCACAGAAAGCAAAAGACGGGCCAGGAAAAGTGGTAGGCACTAAACAGAAAAAATAGGGAAATTCCTAAGTATTAAGGAAATCAGGAAAACTATCACCACATGGTGCAGTCCACCTGGATATGTGTAATGGCACAAACCAACACAGAAGTGGACAGGCCACGGTCATGCAACTGATCCACCCTGAAATACAAAATGGCTAGGGAAGCAACACAGCCATCCCGCCTGGCCGCAGTCCTAAAGGGTCCGAGTGTGTTCTAGCACACGAGTGCACTATCTAAGGACAGGGTTTAGGTGAAAGGATGCTGTAACAAATGACAAAAATCTGAATGGAACGGGATCCTCTCCCACAAGCCTGCATGTCACCCAAGTAGATGTACATAGTAGGCTAAGGTATCATTACTCAGACTAGACAAAAAAAAACTGGAAAATTACAAAAAAAACTAACATAGGCTATTACTAACAACCAAAATTGCAGAAGGCTGACCCGAGCAGACACAGGTAAACACTCCTGGGCAAAGGAACAGATCAAGACAGCACCACAGCTGTCCAGCATTGAAAACAAGCACCCTGACAGGAGCTTATACGTTATGGGCAGAGTAAATACCTCGTCAATAAAAAATAAAAAAATAAAAATAAAATAATGACAGACATATTAACGGAATTAACGTAGTGTTACTTTTGGCTAAAATAACGACATTCACTTAGGCTGATTAACAGTGACAGCAGCAGCAACACTAGCTTGTCTACTTAGATCTGGATTAATTTAGTAACATTAAAATACCCCGAACGGCGAGGGGACAGCCAGTAAGTTGAAATAACCTAACATATATAGGCTGGCCTACCGCTTGTGACAGCGCGCACTCATGGGGACTTTATAGTGCTGAGTGCCTCACTGGGAAATCAGGCTGCCAGTACCATGACCCGATATCCCACTCAGTCACATTATCCTGACATTGAGCTAACCAGTCCTTGTCGCTTCCTAGCTTAGTGCTCAGCATTAATAAGATAGGGCAAGTATCAATTTTGTAAGCCATTGGTTTGACTCAACCGGGAATCGAGCGGGAGGCCTGGGCTCTACCGATTTGGCCACCGCGTCCGGTTTTTAACGAAAAGAAGATCCAATATACCTCACTCGTCGAAGGGGCCGGACACGGTGACCGAATCGCTATAACCACAGGCTTCCCGTGTGGAAAGTTGGGAGATCCAATTGTGGCCGAGTCAATCCAATGGCTTACAAAGTTGACACTTGTCGATATCTAGTGTGGTGCTCGGCATCACTAGGATAGGCTTAGAACTGGTTAGCACAGTATCAGGGTAATGTGACTGAGTGGAAAATCAGGCGGCCTGATATCCCATTGGCGCAGCATGATAAAGTCACCATGAGTTTGTATCTGATATGACCTTGGATGTTGCCAGAATCTAAAATCCTGACAAGCAAACATTTGGCGAGGGTTGGACAAGCCAATGAGCAGATGGGCGAGAGGTGCGTGTGAACAAGCCATGGGCAAAGGGGTTATGTTTTGCCAGTCTCTGTGTGTCCCAAGTAATGACTGGTTCTCCCACCTCCCTACCACCCGCTGGTTCAACCCATGGAGGTGTAATGGTTAACACACTGGCCCAGAATCCAAGAAAATGTGTGTTCGATTCTCGCTCTAGGTGCAATATTTCCCATTTTCATTACACCCACGACACAGCGTGAGTGTGTTATTAATAAATTAAAGTTATCACCTATCAACAGAAAAAATAGTCATTCATCAATTAGCATGGAATGGAATTGTGAAGCGTGTTTTGTAGATTAACTAGGTGTATCCATATCACGAGCCTGGAGAGCAGACGTTGACACACCTGAATATTTGTACACACAGGTGCACAGTTACAATTATTAACATGCTCGAGGCGAAGCTTATATTTGTATGCACATATCCCAATTGCGCTCATACATCATAGTCATAAGGTTACAGCTGTAAGGGTCATAGAAAAAAAATCTCCAATTTTGATTTGTATCACTTTCCCAACATTAGCTGTCTGCAAGTATTTATTTATCATCGGCAAAGTTTTCTCAGCTCGATTTAATTTCCTCCACAGATTTTTAATGTGACATTTGTGTTTGGTTTCTGTTACTTCTATGAATTTAGATTGGCCATTTTATGTACTGATTGGTTAGCATTTCAATCGAAGGTAATGACTCCCCTGTTGTGTCTGAACAATTCAGGAATGACCCAAGTGCCGCATTTGCTTGTGCTGCATGGCATCAGTGCTTTCACGCCCAGTGCTGCTTCCTCCGTTATAAGCTGGCCTACCGCTGTCCATTGGCACTTCCCAGTAAGCTGACAAAGCGACCACATCTACAGTTTCTTCCACCCACCCACCCGCCCTTTTCCTTTCACTCTAAGCCATTTACCTGTGTTATTCGTAAGGCGGGCCTGGACGCATCTGTTCTCCCAGTGTAATTAAACTTGTTGTACCTGCTCTTTCTTCCTTTTGAATCTTTTGAGTTGTTCCTTATCGAATCGGTAGCTAGTCTGGACACATTGTATAAATGTTTAAGTTAATTTGACGCGGTCGGGATTCAGGCTCGGATTTTAGAATTTTATGACCTACAAAATTGAGCTAGGAAGTGACAAGTATAAATTTTAAAGTCATTTGTTTGACTCGACCAGGGTTCTAACCCGTGGGTTCGAATCCCACGATCCACCAAAACGGGAGACGGACGGTCAACTCATTCAGCCATCCCACCTGGTGTTTTTGTAGCGGGGCTCTGGCTTTGATATTCGAATTTCATGACCTACAAAATGGAGAAGCGGGGCGCTCAAGCTCATTCCGCAATCTCTTTTCCTTCGAGGTGGTTTTATCTTCGCTCTTGCTTTTTCCCCCCTCCGGAGTACCTCGCACCAGTTAATTTGAGGAGGCTGGGTTATTTCTGAGGCTGGGTTATTTCCGGGCCCGAGCATAGCAGCTCTGAGCAGCTCGAAGCGAGCCGCTTAGATTAAGGGCGGTGAGGTAATGAAAGCTGGTGTCTAGTGTCCGAGTCGCGCTCTGTGATGCCTCGGGGTAATAATGTACAGGTGACGGGTAGCTCAGCCCCGGCCCCAGAAGGACCCGTTGTAAAGTCGACGGCTGGCGGTTTGAGTGGTGTAGATAGGCTAATAAGAAATCACTACAGGCAAGGGAGACCTGGAGGCAGATGTGAAGAGGTCTGGCCATACATGAAGACAGCTGGAGAAGATGGCCCAGGACCGGGATAACTGGAGAGCCCTTGTGGCCTATGCCCAAAGTTGGGCGGTAGGCGAAAGTAGTAAGTAAGTACAGGCAAGGAAGGAAAGTAGATAAAGAGTGAAAGGTAAGAGAGTGAAACTCTCTGATTTAATGTATTTATAGTTTCAAGAACAAGATGGTGGTGATCACATGATCCAGTCTTCCAATCCCTCTATCCACCAATGAGGGTTCAATATGCTTGTTGCCAAGGCATGGTTAGATCTGGCTACAGTGTCCTGTTGTATCTGGTGCAGTGATCCATAAATAACTCTTGGAGGGGGAGGGGAGGGGGTATGTGAGGCGACTTCCCAAAGTCTCTTTAAGGCTGATATCCAAATCACCATTATTAATTCTTGTTCTAAATATTAAAATGCCAAATGTGTCAACGTACACTTGTTTCAGAGAAATATATAACCAATATCTGATTAACCCTACTCATTTTCTAGTTCTACATATTTTATTAATGGTTTATTTATATTGTATGGTTAATGACATAAGTAAAACTGACTGGCTATGGCTCTAACACTGGTTTGAGTGCCCAGATTTGTCTAAATCTAAATGCACATGGCATAAGATGTGCTGATTATATTGATGTAAATGCAATGCTGGATAAAAGATGAATATCTTAATTTATGATATTTTTTTAGTTAGTATTCTATGTTTCAAACAAGAGCTGAGATGAGCTGAAACTAGCCCATTTCACAATGGCACCCGGTGTATTACCATGTGCCATGTGCTTCTCGCGGGTTTGTTTTACTTTGATGCATCCCACAATGCACCGCACTGCTGGAATGGTGATGTAGTCTATCTATACGCATCTTCCAAGTTCCGCTGGTTACCACTGGGTCGCAGCTTCAACTTACACAGCGCAAATTGAGGTTTGGTGCCTCTCCCAACCATGTCCTTATCCGTATACTTTAAACTGACTGAGCCTATAGCTACATGCCTCCTGATAGCCAAACCTAGTCCTATCGTAATGTTTTTGCCATACATTTTGTAAAGTCGCCGGCTGGTGGTGTGAAGGGTGTGACAAGCTAATGAGAAATCCTCTATACTATTATACTATTTTACTATACAATTTCTATACCTACTGAGTTCACCAACTCCACATATCCCTCATATGCCTTTGGATTTTATACATCACCATTTACTATTATATATGGGTCGTTCTCAGAAACTGTGTACCACTTGACGTAGTCTACTTGAAATGCATATTTCAAAGAAACCCATTATTGGAGTGTCAATATTTAGATTTCATCATTTAGCCCAATAATGTGGGAGATATTTTAGATCAAAAGTAAATGTTAATATTGTGTATTATGTATCTTATTGGGATGGATGTAGCTAAATACATCGAAAATTACATCACTAATTTGTGACATTGTCAACAGCATTGAAAATAAAGTGTCACAAACTTAATGAAAACCTCTGAACAACAGCTCATTTCACTTCAAATGGTCATATACAATGTCTTCATTAAGTTGAAGACATTTATTTCTAAAAAGAAAATTTTAATTATGAAATAGTTAACCTTTTCTGGAGTCATTAACATCGTAACATTTTGTTTCCACTTGCAAGTACTATGAAACTCTGTATCAAACACTGAGTACAGATACAGTACAGGAACTATTTTCACCATTTGACACTCTATGCATGGACCCAGTTATGGTATAGTAAAAGATAAATCCTGAAATTGCCCTAAACATTGAAATTTGAGCCAAACATTTGTGTAAAATTGTTGTTTCCACTTTGACTGTTACCTTGCTAATATGTTTTTGCTTTTCTCTTTAATATTCACAAATAAGACAAAACCATAGCAATGAGGTTTCAAATTATTATTACTACTGTTTATAAAGCAAGTGGTATGTGAAATGTCCTAAAAATGTCAAGTTTTGTGCGGAAAATATTTGATTTTGGGAGTCAGATTGGTTTCCATGCTATACTGCTATTTATTGGGTGTGAGCATCATTTGACCTACTTAAAAATGCCAGAATATGTTTATTTTCAATTATTCATTATGAGTGCGCACGGGTCATACACATTGAGGAAACTTGTTTATAGGACTTGGGCAGCGTTTTGATTTTGTGGTACTGATGTCACACTATTGGTACACAACTTCTGAGAACGACCCATATACAAGTTGCAATTTATTATAGTAGTGTTCACATATATCCTCATGCCATTAGATCGGACAATTTTACAATTTGTTTCTAATCTACATGTACCAGACGGGATGGCCGAATGAGGTAGAGCGTTCGTCTCCCGTGTTGGTAGGTCGAGGGTTCGAACCCGGATCGAGTCAAACCAATGACTTAAAAATTGATACTTGTCGCTTCCTAGTCTGGTGCTCGGCATTATTAGGATAGGACAAGGACGGTTGGCTCAGTGTCAGGATAATGTGACTGAGTGGGATATCAGGTCATGGTGCTGGCAGCCTGGTCTTCCAGTGGGGCAGCACTATAAAGTCGTCATGAGTGCGCACGTTCACAAGTCGGTACCCGTCCTGATATGACCTTAGATGTTACCAGGACGTTCTTCAACTATTGCACAGCGCCTTAGAATGGTTTTTTCTCTTGCTGACGCTCTGTTAACTTTACAGTAGTGCTCTTATCAACCAATCAATCATTATTGCCACTCGCGGTGTTCGCGTTGACTGATGAGAAAAACCCAAAGTCGCCTTGAAAACACCCTCTCTAATAGCCTCAAGAATCTCTCGGCTTGCTGGTGGCGTCGAGCTGTCACGTCGTAATTGATCCACGGACGTAAATAACTGACAAGGCCAATCCTGACCCCGAACTAGTTCCAGTCGTCCACTCACCGCCACACTCACCAATGGTTGGTTGCTTGTTTGTTTGTAGTTTTACATCCTTGCAACATCTAATGTCATGTCAGGGCGGGTACCGACTTGGGACAGTGCACACTCATGGTGACTTTATAGTGCTGCTCCATTAGGAGACCAGACCGCCAACACCATTACCAGATTACCTGATTTCCCACTCAATCACATTATCCTGACACGGAGCTAACCAGTCCTTGCCCTATCCGATTAATGCCGAGGCCAGGCTAGGAAGATACAAGTATCAAATTTATATGTCATTGGTTTGAATCGACCAGGAATCGAACTTCCGACCTGCCGCACGGAGGCGTACTCTCTACCGATTCCACTAGGTTGCGGTTAGATGATTGGTTTGTTGGGGTTTTACATCCTAGAAACATCTAAAGTGATATCATATGAGGATATGTACCAGTTTGTGACAGTGCACACTTATGATGACTTGACAGCCACAACCAGCACCATGACCAAATATCTCATTTAGTGACGTCATTACTTAGCCTGGCGTTCAGAATCAATAGGACTATTTGCTCAGTATTAGGATAATGTATCAGTTGTGTATGTCATTGGTTTGACTTGGTTGGAATTCTAACCCACTACCTTCCGCATGGGAAACCAGCCAGCCAGCACTCTTAAGAGCCTGTCACACTACGACGTACGACAATTTGCCAGTACATTGGCATTCGTCGAATTTTTCAGGAGCAAGGAATAAAAATGGGCATACACAGAACGTACACACAACGTACGTAATGTATGCAGAACATCTCTGACCTATTGCTAGCGTATGAGAACATTCATGTGCCTCGCAAAACGTTAGCAAAACGTTTGCAAGACGCTCGCATATGCTCACGGTACGCTGACCAATGTTACATACGTTACTTCATTGCTAGAAGTACGGCATATATGTTAAGTAAGCTGGAGATACGGCAGGCACACATTAGAAGTACGTTATGCATCCGTTGGCTATACATGGACTGCACATTCCCAACAGGGTGAACGTATGGCTAACGTGTTCCAACCTATCCCGACCTACCCCTAATGTGTGCATAACATACACCGACGTATGCTGAGCGTATGGCGACAGTATGAGAAATATGAGCCATATGCCGACATATGTTGAAAATTTTGAACATGCACAACAATTTTTTAGCGGCTCGACCTACGCCGACCTATGACGACCTATGACACCATATCTCGAGCATACTCGAGGTATGCCCAACGTATACCGGTGTAGCAGGAAATCGCAAACCCTGTAAATCGCAAACCCCCACTTGTGATTTCCTAGGAAATCGCAAACCCCCATGCCATATATGGGCATGGGGGGTTTGCGATTTCCTAGGAAATCGCATATCCCCCCTGGAGATCGCAAACCCCTGTCACTGGCGGCGATATTAATCGCCAAACGTAATGTAAACAAATCGCCGCCGCATCGACATCACGTTCCATACTGGCGGCGGCGGCGATTTGTTTACTTTACGTTCGTCGATTCGAAAATATAACTAGTAATATCGCCGCCAATGCGGCAGTAGCCTTAATAACGCTTCGAATTTAGGGTTAAATTGGTAACCAAATAAGTGAAATTTGACCAATTTAACCCTAAACTCGACGAACGTAAAGTAAACAAATCGCCGCCGCCGCCGAATGGGCCACGGCAGGGGCTGCGATCGGGCGGGGTTTTAAACCGTGACAGCGGCGGTAGCCTTAATAACGCTTCGAATTTAGGGTTAATTTAATGAAATTTCACGATTTGAGTATATAATTCTGTTAAATATAGTCGCATTGAATAGATTTGGCCCGAATCGGTCCCAAAACACAGGGGGGTTTGCGATTTCCAGGGGGGGGTTTGTGATTTCCTAGTAAATCGCAAACCCCGGGGTGTGCAATTTCCAGGGGTTTGCGATTTACTGCCACACCGGAGTCTCCGGCAGCGCCCAGGTGGAGGGCGACGGCGGCGAGGTGGTGAGGAGCCAGAGGTGCTGTAGGCTGGGGCACATGCCCGGGGGCGCGCTCCCCGCCTCGGCAGACGTCTCGAGCGAGGCACGACCCAAAGGCAGTGTCCCCCCACCCGCGGCCTCGACCCAGGAGCGCGCCCCCAAGAGGGCGTCCCAGACCGAGGCGGGGGCGAGGGAGTGGGCATAGAGGGCCACGGTGTAGGCGGCGATATCAAAGTCCGTGGGGGCCAGAGGGTCACGGCCGTGGCCCGAGGTGAAGGCGACGTAGCCCTCGGCCTGCCGGCGGCGGCGATTCCTCCAGGTCGCGGGGGCGAGGGCGGCGATGTGGGGTCCGTCGACCGCGGCGACCTCGCGGTCGGTGTAACCTGAATCAGAGTCCAGGGTTGTAGGGGAAATCGTCATGAAGAGGGTGGAGGTAGGCGACCTCAGCCCGAGCCACCTCGGCCCAGGGGCCGGTGAGGTGAGCGCGACTTAGGGCATCGGCAAGGACGAGGTCCGTCCCGGGCTTGTGGACGATGGCGAGGGTGAACGAGCCCTCAGCCACCATGAGCCACAGCTCGCGGGCGCAGGTCCCGCGGGTCGGGTCCCGGGCACGGCCAGACTCGAGGGAGGCCGTGGAGGCCATGTTGTCGGTGTTAATGACAACTGTGGCCCCCCGCAACATCATCGGGGAGGAGGGCCTGGACGGCGATGACGAGGTTGACCGCCTCGAGCTCATGGATGCTCAGGAAGCGCTTCCGAAAGGCAGGAGAATACCCTCGGGTGTAGCAGTGGCTGGAGGAGTAGGCCCCTCCGCCTGTGAGGCAGGAGTCGCACTCGATCACCACTCGGTGGACCTCAGGGGCGCGGAGAAGGCAGAGGCTGTTGGTGGAGCGTCCGTATGCTGCGAACCACCTGAGGTCCCGGAGGGCATCGTCCCCGAGGGTGATGGAGGCGGCGCCGAAACAGGTGCGGTGGGTGGCGAGGAGGCAGGCCATGAACTTCCTCGCCGGGAGAACGCAACTACCCATGTGGTTGAGGCGCCCGAGGGTAGGGCGGGCGATCCGCACCTCGCAGTCGAGGATCAGGTCTTCGACTTTGTCGGGCGCGATGCGGATGATCATCGCCTCACTGTCGATGGCGAAGTCGATGGCGAAGCGAGCCAGGTGAGGCGGACCGCAGGCGGGTGGCACTTCCCGGGGGTGAGCCGGATGAAGGCATCGAAGGGCTGGCGGGCCCTCAGGAAGGTGCGTTAGCACCCGACAAAGTCGTCCACGTACATGAGGGTCTGGAAACCCTCGCAGCGGAGGAGCCAGGCGACTGCCGAGGTGATGCGGACGCAGGCGGCGCCCGAGGAGCGACAGACACCCAAAGGGGGAGGGGGAGGTCCACATAGGTCGCGCCGTCGAGTGTGATGCCGTATAAGGGGCATGAGAGGGGGTCGGCCCGGAGCTGCCGGTGGGCCCGGGAGATGTCCGCCGCCCAGGTGTAGGCCCCGGAGCCCTCCCCGACGAGGAGGAGGAGGGAGGGTTACGTAGGCGGTCGCCACTGGAAGCGGAGATGAAAGGGTCGGTGGTGGTGGTGCACTGCTGGCGGGGGAAGGGAGCGTTGCGTAACCGGTTGCCGGGGGGGGGGGGCGGAGATGAGAGGAGTCCGTTGTTGGCGACTTCCAGCTTGCAGTGGTCGGGGGATGTGAGGGGCCCTCCCAGGAGGGCTTCGCTGCGGGGAGCCGATTAGAGTCTGGTGGGGGGGGGGAGGGTCTCCAGGATGGCTGGTCGCCGCTTACGGGCTAAAAATCGGAGGGGGGAGTCGCAGAGGCGGCGGAGGCGCGCTCCTGGGCCTTCTTGGTGTAGCACGCCGCCTCACTGTGTACTGTCAAGATTCGCCGCCTCACTGTGTACTGTCAAGATTCGCCACAGGCAGCGCAGGGAACCCCGTACGCCTCACGGCTGTAGGGAATTCGGTTGTCGGCCTGGGAGGAGCGAGGCTGGGGGGGCCGGCCCCTGCCGGGTGGCGGTCGTAGATCGGGCTGTGGAGGCCTTGGAAGTGGAGGTGAAAGTCCCGGGGGCGATTATGACGTCGATCCGGACGGTGTTGATGGCGATGGGGTCGAGCCACCCATCGGGAAGCCTCCCGTCAGCCATGCAGGCGAACACCGTCTCGGACCAACGTCGGACTGTAGGCCACGGATGTGACACACAGTTGCGGCGCATGATCAAGTTATGATAAAGGAGGCCTGGGATGGAGTCCGAGGAGAAAGCGGTTTGCGACTCCAGCATCCGGAGGGCAAGAAGGTACCTCTAAGGTGGCCTCTCCCCTTTTGACCGCCTTCCCCTCGGGGCCTCGCTCAATGAGGTCGTGGGGGAATATATAGCCTGACGGTATACCTCTTCGCTGGCCAATGTTCTGCGCCTCGGCAGACTCCAGTATGTCGCGGACGGCGTCGGCTGCGGAGGCCGGGGTGAGGTCCTGGGCGCCTCGCAGGGTGAGGGCGGCTGCAGACCGGGAGGCGGTAAGGCTGGGTCGCGGCGGCACCACGCCTCATGTGGCGGGCGTATATCGGGTGGACGTCCGAGGCCGGCGGCACCGCCGCGAGGTGGGGCATCGTGGAGGCGGTTCCCCCCCGCCTGCAGGGCGAGAGACTGTACAAACTCGGAGAGGCGTTCCAGGACCGAGGGAGGCACGGGAGGAGGAGGGGCCGGAGCCGGTGCAGGGGCCGGCCGACCCCCAGAGGCGAGGAACGACTCCATTAGGTCTGTGAGGCATTCGACAGGCCAAGGTGTTGGCGTTGAACCGTGCGTTGGCTGCCGTCCAGTCTGGGGCCTCCTCCCGGGCGGGTTCGGGCTGCCAGCGGCCGAGATCGCGGAGGCGGCGTCGGCCGTGGACGATGGAGGTGTGCCGGCTCCCCTCCTTGCTCTGCGGCATGCGGTACGTCTGCCTTGTCGGGGCATGCTGGGCGTAGGCCGGCGATATGTGGGTCACGGAGGCGGGCAGGGCGGCAACGGAGGAGGCGAGGACAGCCAAAGTAGAAAATAAGGAGTGCGTCAGGGTGTGCGTGGAGGCAGAGTGGCTGGAGGAGGCAGGGGAGCCGGTTATAAGTCCGGAGGAAGAGGGGAGGGGGGGGGGGGGAGGGTTACGCAACGCCAACGGCCGTAGCGGCCCGGTGGAGGGGGTGGGGGGTGTACTCCTCCTTCGCCGCGAATCAAACGCAATGCAAGCATTATGACCATGTCTAGCTGGACAATTTGTTGCAATCGTTCAAGATGACCAAAATTGAATCAAATTTGTTTTAACTAACGTAATCCAATACTTTTTGAGGTTGAGGGTTTCTTTTCCTAATATTTTTTTTGCGATGGATATTATTAGGTTCATTGTTACCAGCTACTTTAAAAAAAGTTATTTTAAAAGGTTAACTTTAAGCCCGTTTTTGGATCTATGAAACTATGTTAACAACCTTTTCATGCAGAAAGATACTCACAAATCCTCTTGCGCTTAGTCTGAGAACTGTGGCTGGCAGTCAAACTTCCATCTTGTTCACACACATTTACCCCACCTACGTTCCCTCCCCAATCATCTATTGACTCTTGCAATTCCTGGTCATCTGGATCCTCTGTTATAAGCCAACAATCATGTAAAAACAAAAGCTGCATTAATAACAATGGGAATTTCCGAAAGTAAACTCATGTCTAAAACTTTCAGGCAACTCCAAAAGCTCTTTCTCTCATGACTCTGGCAGAATTTGAACATAATTTGTGTAAATGCCAGAATTTGAAGAAAATACGATATTTCAGCATCCAAATACATTAACTTAGCATTAAAAACATTAGTTTAATCGAACCGGACGAGAAACGGACAAGAAACGCACTGGGCGAATTTTAATAATACATACATTTATATCATTCTCGCCGGCTGGAAACAGGACTACGCTATCGTGTGCTTTTGGCGGCGACACCACGACCTTCCCCAATTTCAAACTATATATAAATTTATATCGTTCTTTTAACCCGAACTGTCGGTGCCGCGCACACACACAACGACCTTCCCGAATTTCAAACAATATATAAATCTATACCATTCTTTAACCCGTACTGTCGGCAACACGCACCACTCCTAACGACCTTCCTTTAATCGTTTTTGGATTAGATATAAAGTTACCATCGCGCGCCCCACGACTAACCAGCTTTCCGATTGCAATTAACTTTACATATAAATCTATATATCGGGCCAGAACCTGCACAAGAAAACGGACACAGCACTTTCCTAGCACTCTTTTGTATTCTGCTTCGCCTTTTCCCACTCTTCCCACCTGTCTTCTCTGATTTTGTCCGTTATCTCTTTGTAGGCTGCCATCATCTCCTCTATCTTTATATTCTGTTCCACTTCCTCTTATCAAAATCCCCGTGGTCTTTATACCCCCACACCCCTACAGACATACTTATGCACACAACACATACATCTCAACACACATTCCTTTGTGTTTTGTGTATTGTATGAGTGCAGGCGGTGTGTATGCCGTGTGGCTGTGTTGCCTTGGTTACATACATACATATATCAACAATAGTATCGACACATATATATTAATGTTCACACATTCACCCATGGCGGTACACCGTGTCACACCCGTGTCGACACCCAAGCACCCCAAAACAAGCGATAAAGGCAACTGGACCTTACCCGGACCTCGGTGACGGTTTTTGGCGTCTTCGCGGCACTCAGTGCGCACTCAGTGCGGCACTCAGTGCGGCACTCATCGCAGCCCTCATCTCCCAGGCATCACGCAGCATGCCCTCGCAGCACGGCCGCCACGCAGCACATCTCACGGGCATCACGCAGCACATCTCTCCTCATCACGGCACGTCTCTCGTCACCGCGGTGCATCTCTCGTCCTCGTGAGTTCTTCAGTCATCTCTGAGAATCATCTCAGAGTCTCATTGTCATGGTCGCCAATTATAGAAACGAGACTACAACTCTCCCCTTCATATCACCTGTGATGCAACTATCCTAATCAAATCCAACTCATGAATCAGTACTGAAAAGAGGAAAGAAAACTAGTCACATAAATGAACAGTGAATAGATTAATTAATGTATTCTATCAAAGTAAGATCCATGTCCATTACGGTTCTGGACCATATGTGTTTCTGTGTTGAGCTCATGTGCGCAAGGGTACCAGGGCTGGGGTGAGGTGAGGTAGGCGGGGGTGGGAGTGGGGGAAGGGTGGGCAGGGAGGGGGAATACTAATTTGCCCCGGATGGGCAGGAGGTGTGATAAGTTCAGGTTGTAGCTGCGGGCTGGGCAGGCGCAGCAGGAGGCTTCCGATCAAGGAACTTCCGCCTTTTCAAGCAGTGCTGCTTCTTATGGTTTCAGCGCACATCTATACTTGTTTGCACACCAAGCACAGGTGTGTAGGAACCGCTCAGGGAGAGTTCGATGGGAGGCAGTGAACTGGCAGGCAAAGCCCCACTTCCAGTTGAAACACGCCTTTCCACCGATGTCACGGTTGTAGTCCTCTCTCGAATTGATGGGAAGGGGTTGCTATTGCTGGGACAGAAGGAGCAGTGGGACTGAAACTGCTGCTGACGGTTGAATGTAAGAGGGACGGCCCTGGGATGCCCTATTCGCCTCTGCACACATCATCATCATCATCATGCTGTCGGTCGCGACGCGACAAAGACTGCTTTCATTACTTGACTGCCACTCTCCATTTAGCTCTCTGCTGTGAGAGTTGCGTCCATGACTCGGTTAATGTCTTTCAGCTTCAGGTTTCTCCTCTGCACACACATCTCACATCTCTCTTAATGTCTATCACTGCACAATAAGTCATGCCAACTGTGCCTGAGGCGGCCATCTGCCACCATCACACAAGACGTTCAGACCACCTCCGGCACGTCGACCAATCCCACGAGATAGCTTCTCATCCCGATTTCCTCGAGGAGGATTGGCCTCCTCTCCTTCAGCACGAGCAAGATCTGTCCAGGATGGCAATCGCTGTCATGGACAGTGTATATATCCTCCTCAAGATGCTGCAAAAATACCCACAATTGTGACAATGACCCAGAATTGTTGACTTTGTTAACAGAACAAATGGTGTGCATACCTTTTAGCCTACTTTGCAGCAATATTCAAAACAAAGTCAATTAAATCAACTTGTTAGCAAGATAGGTATCATTAGTCAATTGTGGCAGTTCACTTCCATTGAGAACAGTATTGAAAAAGTAGCCACATTCAAACAAAAACCTGGCAACGGCAGTCATTTTGGGGACAGAGTTTTTCAGTTTTGCCTCCGACTTGAAATGCGAGACGCCTCGGACGCCATTCTGAGGACGACCCTGAACGCGGCCCTTGAGCGGGGGAGGTGATGATAGGGGGGGGGGGGGGGGCTTTGCATCTCTCTGCACACCAGCAATGACACTGAATCAGCGTCCCCGCTCATTCCAAACATTTATTTTGTCGTCTTTTTTTAATCACTCCTCCATTTATTATTTGAGCAATATGCAAAGAAAAAAAAGAAAAACCTTTGAAAAACAGTTGAAAATCTCATTTACGTGAGCATCTTGACCATGAGAACATCTTTAATGGATTGGACACGGTAGCCGAATCAGTCAGAGCGGTCAGGGTGGTCAGGGGTTCGATTCCCGGCCGAGTCATTGCCTAGTCTGGCAATCGGCATTATTAGCACATTGTTATGTCAGTATCAGGATACTGAGACTCAGTGGGATGTAGTGTCATGGGGCCGACTGCCTGGTTTACCAGTGGAGCAGCACTATAAAGTCTCCATGAGTTCACACTCCTATAAGTCTGTACCCATCCTGATATGACGTTAGATGTTGACATGACAAACATATAGACATACATCTTCATTGGCATCAAAATCAAATCAAGTTGACTGTAGTCCTGTTGACCAGACGGGGTGGCTGAATAAGTACATTGTCTTGGGAGATTGGGAGATCCGACCCCATGAGTTTGTCGGTTTGAGTCCTGGTCGAGTGAAACCAAATTAATACTTGTCGCTTCCTAGCCAGGCACTCGGCATTATTAGGATAGGGCAAGGACTGGTTGGCTCAGTGTCAGGATAATGTGACAGTGCGATATTAGGTTATGGTTCTGGAGGCCTGGTGTCCCAGTAGGGCAGCACTATAAAGTCGCCATCAGTGTGCACTGTCACAAGTCGGTATCCGTCCTGGTATGACCTTAGATGTTGCTAGGATATAAAACAACAAACAAGCAACAAAGCAACCACACTTCCTGTCAGTTTAACACTGTCTACGTGGTGTTATATTTAGCATCCACCAGAACAGCAATGCTTTGAAGAAAGACTGTCTATTTTCCAACACAAAACCGCCGTACACGACACGATATTTTTTGCTTTGGACCCCAATCAGGGATTGGTCAATACCCAATAAACACAACAAACACAGCCATGTCAACCCCTGCTCCTTACCACCCCCATCCACCCACCCTCACACACCTCGTAAACGCATAATTCGCTTTTCCCATCTCTGCTGATCGGCATTCAAAACAGACCACCGTGTAGTATACGGCAGGCTTTAAATGTTCAATACTGTGAATTATAAAAGGCCGTCTCCTTACACCAGGCACATATCAGGGTCAAAGACTGACATCCCAAACTCCGAATATTGAAGACTGGTTTAATACTTCTCGCTCCTTCTTTACATGCGACTTCGCGTTGCCATGAATTGTGAACAGAAATATACAGTGTTTACAAAACCATTTGTTTAAAACAAATTAGTAACTGATATCATAATTATGTATGTTTCTTATTAATTCCCATAAGTTATATTCATGATTAAAATTGCCTCCGCTTAAAGTTGCATAGTCCGATGGTTTTGAATTTCTGTATTTTTTCTGAGATAAATATATTTGATCGATCATTAGTATTTACTTTACATTAGTTCAAAGTTACTTTTATTTAAATGGTAAACTTTTGAGATATTTGGAGTGCAAACATGGAAAATTAGTTTTGGCAAGCTTGCCAAAACTCAGAACCTGTTACTGCAGAACTCTATGGTGTCAGTTAAATTGACCCAGTATTGCCTTCAACGCAACAATAAATGCTCAATAAGTGCATCAGTATCTAAGTTAGATATGTAAAATCAAATTTAGCTAATTGGTTTGGTTTTGAAAATTTGATATTTCATTGGACTATGCAGCTTTAATCAACTAAGTACTCCCCACAGAAGAAACGCCGCAAAAAAAAAAAACCTATTGTCAAAGATCTGCAAGCACCACGCACCGAACATGATGGGCACTAGACAACACACATACATATATCATCCCAAAGCCTTCCAACTGATGCCATTCCACGTCACGTGAGGCAGGACGCTCGCGACATATAGACACGCCGGTATAGAGATGAGGTTTCTATGCCAACCCAACCAGCCAACCTTGTACCTGATTTGTCGTTGGATATCAAGTGAGCTGGCACCGTGCCAACTGTTGTGAATCAGTTTTAGAGGTGCCTCGCGCGAATTCGAATCGCCATAGCATTTCTGTTTTCAAAATATGCCTACGTGATTACTGCTTAGGACCAAAGGACAATTGTCGTCTGTTTTTTCACGCCAAAAAAAAGGAAGACTTGATATATATAATAGGTGTACCGTCCCAGAAGCCCTAGAATTCACCACACTCGATGTCACTCACTCGGCGCGACACGTTCATGACGTATTGACATGTCACCATGAGGTTTCCATGACGACCGGCCGACCCACATCGCTATAGACTACAGCGGACTAGCCACGTCGTCGAACGTGGACAATTGTAAAATATTCCGATAAAACGCATCGGTGTAGGAATGCAAATGGTAAATATCTACATGCATCGGATAGAATAGATATGCCAGACAGGCCCGAGAAATTTAAAAGTCCTTCAGGTTGCAGGTGGGCTGGGCAGTTTAGTTCCCGTTGTTGTTTCCCTGCTTTCGAGCTAGTGTTCTGGCAACCTCTTTGCCGTCCGATGTCCGGCAGGTTTGCCCCCTCCCTCCATCCTTTGGCGATGAATTTGTTGTTGCTGTTCTCAGGGCGGTCTATCTGCTGGTTTTGTAGTGCCGGATATCTGATCTGCATCAGGTTGTGCAGAACCATGCACGCTGTCATGATGAGCTTCATGGTGGAGGGGCGGTGATCCATCGTGCTCAGCAGAACCTGAAAGCGGTTTGCCAGGATCCCGAATGTGTTTTCAACTACTCTCCTAGCCCGGGAGAGACGCTAGTTAAATATGTGCTCCTCGTGAGCCATACCCCTCCTGCTGTATGGTTTCATCATGCTCGGGTGCAGGCCGAAGGCATCGTCACCGATAAAGTAGAACGAAACGCGCGTCTGGCCGTCCAGAATAGGCTCTGGTTCCGGGAAGCCTATTGTCCCATCGTCAATCCTGGCTTTCAGCTCTGACGCATTGTAGACCTGCGCATGTGATGCCGAGCCTGTACCTCCAACGTCCGCCCAGATGAACTTATAGTCCCCGTCCACCAGTGCCCTCAGAACTATGGAATAGAATCCCTTGTAGTTATAATACAGGGATCCACTGTTTGGGGGACACCGGCAGGCCACATACTTCCCATCGAGTACCCCGCAGGTATGGGGGAAGTTCCACATTTCCGAAAACTGGTCGGAGATGGCACGCCATCCCTCCGGAGTGGTGGGGCAGATCATGACCTCGTCGATGTACTCAGCGATGATAGCCTTGCACACCTCTCGCACGATCAGAGATTGGGTGTTGTGTGGCACCCTCCACCCAAACTTCATTGATGCGTACTTGATTCCGGACGCTAGGTGCCGCAGTGTTAGTGCAAGCTTCAGGCCAGGCTCGAGCGGCTTCCTGTAGGTTGTGTAGGTTTTCGCGATACGGGGACCCACTCTTGCTAACATCTCGTCAAACATCTGCGGAGGCATCCGCACAAAGTTTACGAAAGAAGCCATGTCCTCGTTCCTCAGTTCGACAAGAAGCTGCCCAAATTCATGCCGCCTCGTGATCCACTTGCGCACCCACATTCGCCTCGCCGCCCGCTTTTTCTTGCGTCTCCGTATAGTGTCCACATAGGTGAGAAACAACACATTTTTGTCATGCGCATACTTTAAAACAGCCAGCTGAGAGTCCTGAAAGTCCTGCATGAGAAGCCCATCCCAGGTTTATATATACCCCAAGGCAAAGGGGAGCCGACAAGACGTGATGAGTATGTAACGGCGACGACGACAGCGTAACGTGACCGTAACGTGACTGTGACCTGACCAGGACGAGTTCTGAAGTCGTTGAGCTACGTCCAACTTTTTCAACATGTCCAAAACCTCGAAGACTTGCCGACAAGAGGCGACAAGAGGCGACAAGAGGCGACAAGAGGCGACGAGAGTGGACGAGTTGCGACAACAGCATAATGAGACTTTAACGAGATTCGAACGAAATCCGACAAGTTCCCAAAAGTCAAACTCGTTGGTCACTCGTCGCCCTTGTCGTCGTAGTGTGACTGCAACATCAGGGAGGTGGTGGCCAAGCAGCCACACCGCAGGGTGGTGGTGGGCAGTTCACTGTAGCCATGGTGACACAGGAATGTTTGATGTTCATTGGTGGAACTGTAAATGCTTGATTCTCATTGGAGAACACAGTCAGGTGGTATGCCATACCAGATCCATGTACCACTATATA
Source organism: Branchipolynoe longqiensis (assembly GCA_030323885.1). NCBI lineage: Eukaryota > Metazoa > Annelida > Polychaeta > Phyllodocida > Polynoidae > Branchipolynoe > Branchipolynoe longqiensis. The sequence goes on along the minus strand of CM059196.1, from coordinate 39,683,015 downwards.
ATAATAAACCTGAGGGCATTGTCTCTCTCTCTCTACTTTCATTCTTTATACTTTTCCTTTCTCTTCTTGCCTGTATTGATTTCATTATAGCCTGCCTACACAAACCACAGATTCCAGCTGAGGACTTTACACAATGGTTAGCTAGATAGATGAATGGAGAGATGGATGTAGAGATGGATATATGGATATGTTGATATATATATAGCTTGTATACACGATAGTGTATGCAGGTGTAGGTAGAGCGTGGCTGGCAAGTGTGTGTATACCCATTATGGTTCATTGAAACCCCAACAGGGGAGTGTGGGCGGTGCTGCAGAGCCGCTGTCGGGCATCGAAGGGAAGCAATCACTGCCTGCCCAACTCGCAGCGGGTGCACAACGGTGCACGTATTTGATTTTAAATCCCCCCCCCACCCCCTTATTTATTGTTATTGATAATTGAGTTCTTGATTGATTTGTTATTGATTCGGTAGGGCGGGTAGCCCAGCCATGATCATGCAATTGACTGATTAGCCCAAATAGAGATGGGTGGATATGTGGATGGATAGTTAAATTGATATCCTCAAAAAAGAAAATTGTTTCCTGTTGGGTGCCCAGTCATGTTGGTATTGGAGGTAACGAAAAGGCAGACCTGGCTTTCAAGGTTGCTTTGAACTTGCCTCATGCCAACATGGGCATCCCATATACTGATATACAGGCCTTAAATTCCACATTGACAAATACATCATGTCTAACTTGTCAGGATGAATGGAACGATGGGGCAGTGAACAAACCTTGCTCTGTGAAGCCAGTCTTGGGAGATTGGCAGTTCTCCTACAGACGCTTGGGACAGGACGAGGTTATCCTCTGATGCTCCCGTATTGGTCATAAGTACTTGACACAGTTTTATTTTGGCTGGAGACTGTCTGTCTCAGTGTGAGTACTGCTGGTGTATACTTGTAAAATTTCCCGATATTTAGACATTGGAGGATGGTGTGAACTAGTCTAGTAATTACAATTGTTATATAAAAAGGTAAATGGTATATAGAGCCAGAGGCATTAAGGTATTATGTGGTGCCGGTGATCCTTTGCTGAGTTGATATATACATTATGTAGTTATAGATAGTGTGAGAGGGGCACTACTTTTAGTATGACAGAGCCTAGGGAGCGCTGCTCACATACTCCTCCACACAAACTTAACCACCGTTTGGTATTATATATAGATGCATGTTTTACCCCGGTTCTCTGTAGACTTCGATGCGGTCCAAGCGTAGAATTACATTATTTAAATGAAAGAGCCAACGCTAGCAAAACTATAGATGATGCTTTTGATGATTATAATAACGATGACGACGATTGGTTTGATTTGTTGGGAGGTTTACTTCCTGACAATATCTAAGATCATATCAGGACGGGTACTGCCTTGTGACAGTACACATTCGTGGCGACTTTATAGTGCTGCCGCACTGAGAGACCAAGCTTCCAGCACCATGATCTAATATCCCACTCAGTCACATTATCCTGACACTGAGCCAACCAGTCCTTGCTCTATTGTAATAATGCCGAGCGCCAGGCTAGGAAGCGACAAGTATCAATTTTTTAAGTCATTGGTTTCACTCGACCGGGAACCGAACTCCCGACCTTCCGCACGAGAAGCCTGCACTCTACCTTTAGGTAAAAAAAAATTGAATGTGTTGGAGAAAATTTAAGTCACTGTTTTGGGTTTGAAAATATGCTTTCAGCTGGTTATATAACTTTAAGAACAAGTGAAGTGGTGGGGGTTAAGGAGGGACAGCGGGAGGCGGTGGGGAAGGAGTGTGTGGGTGGGTGCGTGTGCGTGTGTAAAGAATGTCATTTGTTTTCATAAGATGATGAGACTCCATCTCGACATTGGTGTAGCGTGGGCACGGGCAGAACAGAGCGTCTAGAATGGAACTCGAACCCACATTTCTTCCATTCCAAGGGAGCGCTCCTAATGATTATCTTATCTAGATTCTCTGATGCAATCGATCTACTCACGCTTGCCTAGCTATCCCCGTCCTGATATGACCTTAGATGTTACTAGGATGTAAAGCAACAATATCACAAACTGAAATTACGGCAGGCTAAGACATTCGGCCACCGCGTCCGAGATGTCTTTGAAGCCAAGACCCGCCAGTGCGTGGTAGCCGGTTTCACATGTTGAATTACTACATCGCGTTTTCCGCGGCCAGATACTTTCCACACGCAACGTTGTGATCTATGAGAGCGCCCCCCTATATTTTACTCGCGTCATTAAAGTTGTGTAAACGGATCCGTTTTGAGAAGTCCACATCCTTGAAACCTTTTAAGGCACGGGACACTTGGAAATTACGTGATATCGCAGCCTCCTCGCCTATGGGGGCTTGATATAAGGGAGGTATTTACCCACCCACCCCCTCCCATAACCTCTTCCACAGTTCCACCCCCCAGCCTCAGAACAGGAAACTTCGCAATTGGAAGCTCGAACTTATGGAAGATGAGATGGAGTGTTGGGATAATGTGGCTGAGTGCAGATATCAGGGTATTGTCGTGGGGGTGATGAAAACGGGAAATATTGCGCCTAGAGCCGGACTCGAACCCACATCTCTTTGCATTCCGGGCCAGTGTGCTAACCATTACACGACCTAGGCTCCCTGATATCACCATACTACCCACACCTACCTGTCTATAGTGATATAGTGATATAGTGATTGGTAGACAGGAAGTGTGAACACTTATTTGTCTCTCATTTTTGCTTGAGTGCAAGTAATTAGCAACACAAGGAATAAATTAGTAGCATGTGGTGAATAAGTGGTCAAATTTCCCTGTATCATCAGCCCATGCTTTTTCTAATCGGTTCTTGAATGAATTTATTGAGCCGGCATCTATAACATTTTGTGGGAGACTATTCCATATATCTATGCGGCTCCTTGCCTGAGAAGTCGGTGCAGACCACTACAGTATGATGGCATAGCGTCTCCATGACGCGAGATTTGGCGCGTTTGAATAATTTCCATACTAACAACCTCCTGATATAACTTTAGATATGGCTAGGACGTAAAGCCCAACAACAAAATACAACCCAAAATATCATACCAACTGGGTATTCGATAGCGATCTAGTCATGTAATTATATTCTTTATTCCTATATGAATATTCGTTTTATCTTAATTGAATATTTGTATTCTATAAATATGATTAATGTTGCCATTAAAACTGCGATGCATTTGTTGTGGGGTTAATCCTCCTCAGGCTCTTGAAAGTGTCAACACCCATCTACTTGGCTTGGAGCTAAAGGAACTCTATTCTCTGACGACAAGTAGGGGAAGGTATAAATGCAATTGCTTAGGTCCATATGCTATGCTGGTAAATGGCATCATTGCAAGGAGCCTTTAGGATGCTCTATTTGGGGACCGGATGCGGTGGCCGAATCTTTAATGCTAGGTACACACCTACCGTATACGATTCGCGCACTAAAACTCGCGACTCGACCCGACCCGCTTAAAACTGAAAACGTTTTCGAATCGCGAATCGCAATTGTAAACGGCCGCTTTTAGCACTAAAAACTGAGTTTTATGCGCGAATCGCAATCGCTAGGTGTGCGCGCAGGGGGCGCACACATACCGATTTTTGTGCGCGAAACGGGCAGTTTTCGATCGTAAACGGGAGGTGTGCGCGCACAAACGGTAGGTGTGTACCGGGCATTAGAGTGCTTGCTTCCTTTAGGTCAAGGATTCAAATTTCTTTATTATGAATGATATAAGAACATTTACATTCTCTAAAATAGCCTTCAGTATGTATGCATCGCGGGGTTTACCCAACTTTCTTTCCGGCCGTTTTCAAACTACCATAGGCAATTTTCATCAAGATTGGGTAATGATCAGGTGCATTTTGAGGATGCACCATATGTGATGTCAACAAAGTCTCACCACCAAATTTATGCCACTCAGTGGCTTGGGTATTTACTTGAGAACAATTATATGGCTACCATTTTCCATTCAAGCTCTTTCCATTGATATATGTTCCATCGAGATAAAATGTATTCTAATAATATTCACATGTACCTGTATACTATTACTGTTTGTTTGTTGTTGTTTTACGTCCTAGCAACATCTAAGGTCATATCAGGACGGGGTATACTATTACTAGTTATTACTAATATTATTAGTACGATCTGTAACAAACAATTAAACACAAGACATCTAGGCAGCCCCGACTTCAAAGCAGCTCGGTGCTGCATAAACATGTTAGATGCACTGTCGGTTGGTTGTTGGAATTTTACCCCCTGGCAACATCTAAGGTCATATCAGGACGGCGACTGTCACACCAGACTGTATCACTAACGACTAACCTTACTTTGCTCAAATAATATTTGCATAACTGTCCCACCATACCATATTTGCATACCTAGTTACACGACATAATATTATAATATTGATAATATAATATTTCAGATGCCAAATCATTGCTGTGTGCCTGGATGCAAGCACAGGGGCTCTGGACGCCAATTCCCCACAGATATCTCTTAGAAAACAATAGATCCATGCAATTCGAAGATATGACCCAATCCTAAAGAACGCCTGGGAACTTTCACTAAACTCCAGAAGATTATGCAACCACATTGCTTGGTATGTATGCAGTTGATGCTAAAATATTTCATGATCCTTATTATTTGTATGATTTAATCTGATCAAGCAAAGACATGTATTTTTTGGTCACAAACATCTGTCCTTGGACCTGGTCATAATAAATTACTTTCTTTTAAGGAAATAATTTTTTTACTACTGTCTAAAAATGATATAATTGTGGCCCGAGGGAACGTTTCATCTCTCCCAACAAAAGGGCATTTTACCTCGATTAGTCCATCAGGGGTAGCTGCAAGAAATGGATGGTCCACACAAATGAATAAACCTCATTTCTTCACCTCCAGTCCCGTCTTTAAAAAAAATTGCTTCCAAGGCGACATGCTCATACTGACGACCGTGGAGAACTGCAGCTGTTGTCAATATTTTTGGCTGCAGCATCGAGGTGCAAAGCTTCGACACGTTCCTCCTCTCTGTCATCTTACATATAGCACCAGAATTTGATGCTGTTAGCCGCCATTTCTTTCTTTGTGCCAAATATGTGAGTTTGCCTGTCTTCTTGTTAAGGACTCGATCTGTCTGGCTTCATCATTGGTCACCTATCATCAGAAATCAACTTTCAGAAATCAACTGTATAAAGTACTAATTCTAAAAACTCAAAGTTATACTATGGTTACCTGGTTAATAGCTATACAAGTGAAACACTTTTTTTCCCATAAACTGATATAAAAATGTTTGCATTGTCAATTGAATATTCAGTAAATGGCCGACTCATATAGTCATGGTCCCTTGAAGCGTCTTGGGTATCAGCTTTTGCTATGGTGTAGCACACAGCAAGATACTGTCCACTGAAAAAACAGTAGTTGATAAACTGTAAAGCAAAATAAATAAGTATATGTATTAAGACTTGATTGTAACTATGCCTTAAAGTACTAGCAAAACGCATTTGAAATGTAATTTTCCTTTAAAGATATACTATAAAAACATTTTATACGCAACCGAGATTGTTATGACTAAGCAGTATTTAATATAAATTAAAAATATACAACAAACCAAATTTACCTGACTATCTGTGAACCCAGGCATATTCCTGAAGCGACTGGGCTGGGGCTCATTTAACTTGGTTCGCTTCAATGAAGACATCTTTAGCAGCTCACCTTTCACTGGAGAGCCTGCAAGGAAATAGAATGGGTTTAGAATTAGCTGTTTTATGAAACTATCCCATTACAGGTAAATATCCCCCTTCTGTGTGGAAAATGGTACCTACCACCCTTGCTACACCACCATCCAAGTATGAGGTCTATCATAGTACTGTTGCTAAATTTATTCATCTGATAAGATGTATACCTTTATGCCTCTTGGGAGGACGATGAAATGTTTGCAACTTCTCTGTACAGCTACGTGACATCTGCAGCTTTCCCTCTTCCTTGAAAAGTGACGGCATCAAACTGACTGCAGCAACATGTCAATCAAGGTACAGGGTTAAACGTCAGTCTGGATAAGATAACAGTACTAATGGTATAATTATGTAAGATGTCTAATTGGGGGGAGGGGGAAGGGGGGGGGGGGCACACAAGGGGTTACAATAGAGGACCAAGAGAAAGGTTGCAGGGTCAGGGAATCAGGGCCTCTGAACCCTACCAAACGTCAATTGTAGGTGTGGGTGGGCGGCCGAGAAGAGGTTGTTGGCAGGTCCGGTGTCTGGAGGAGTGTGGCTAGGACCGTGGAGGGGGGCTCCTTTTATCTGCCTGGGCCGGCGAGATCTCGGGAGGCGAGAAAGCGGTCTAGTGAGCGGTTCTCTCGAGGCGTGAGTGGTTCTCGCCGTGAGGGGTTCGGAATTATGCAGGGTGTGAAAGCTGGGAAGAAGGGGAGGGGGGGTGCATTTGGGGGAGTGGTTCGAGTGAAGGTGTGAAAGCGGGGGTGGGGCATGGAGAGAGGGCGAGGGGCGGTGTTAACCCAGAGGGAGGCGGCTTAGGCAGTCCCCCCTGTCGCATGCAAATTACCCATGTTGCTGACCAACATGTACAATTCACAACACGACAAGGGGACTACATATAGCAGAATTTATTCAGCGCCCGTGGGCCACAAGAATAGGTACATTGAATAGTAATATCACATATATACAGTTCAAGTGAAGAATACAATCGGTGTCAATCAAGGTACAGGGTTAAACGTCGGTCTGGATAAGATAACAATACTAATGGTATAATTACGTAAGATGTCTAATTGCTGGGGGGGGGGGGGGGGGCACACAAGGGGTTACAATAGAGGAACAAGAGAAAGGTTGCAGGGTCAAGTAGGGTAGTCTGACAGTTGGTAGTCGAGTCAGTTAGGGAATCAATGAGAGAAACCAAGGCAGGAACATGACAACCAGGTAGTGGGAGAGGGCCTGGTTCGCCCCCTCATCGCAGGCTGTGGAGGGTGAAGGCAGCGTGATCTTTGTGGCCCGAGGCGGCCAGGGCTGTGCGTAGGGCGGCGGTGAGTGTGGCGACGGTGAGTGTGGCGATGGTGAGCGGTGCTCCTCCGGGTGCCAGGAATGCTGGCTTGTCGGGGGAAGTATGGGTGCAGTTTTTGTACTTCCTCCAGGCACGTACCGGGCATCGGAGGGAGTGCGGGATCGCCCGGATGGTGATCCTGAAGGCGTCACGTGGTGTGGTGGTCGTCTTGGTGGACCGGATGCGAATATCGAATGCATTTCCGGTGTCCACCACATCTGCTCCGGTCAGTGTGTGTCCTGGGTCGTGCGGGCGCCCCGTGACCAGGAAGTTCCCTTGCTGTAGGATTGTGTAGTAACCGAGCAGGAGTGCCGCGGAGAGGACTTTCCCAGCGGGGCCCCCTAACCTGAAGTCGCCGAGCACTTTGTCGAGGTCTGCAATGGTGAGAGGGGGGCTTGTTTCGGGACGTGAAGGGAGGAGCCTTTCTTGATGATGGTGACCGGGTATGTGTCGAAGGCCTCGGGGTTGCCTCCCGTGAGGCGGACCCATGTGCGGGCCCCGCTGACGTAGTTGTTTATGGCTGATGGTGACCGCAGTTCGTCGTTCAAGGATGCTATTAGCGACATGACGTCGTACTGTCCGGTGTGCCTGGGGTTGTATCGGTGCATGCGTGCGTGATGTAAGTATCGGGCTACTTGTCGGGCCTTGTTCTGCCAGGTGCCGACCATGAGTCCGGCGCTGAAGAGGGCCTTCACCTTCCGATGTTGCTGGTGATCTTGTGTGCCTGGGCAAGTATGTGTTATCTCCCCAGGGCTAGATGGCGCTCTCCGCAATGGTGTTCCTGTGGCGCACGCAGATGCGGTTTAGCACTAGATCGTGGCACATGTCGTGGGCTTTGTTTTTGGCAGCTGTGCCAAAGTGGGCTCAGCTGAGCGCGTCAGCGAGGGTGAGCTCCCTTCCTGGTTTGTGTAGTATTTTTATGCTGCAGGATTTGAGGGCCGCAAATTTCCATACCTCCCGGGCGCAGGCGCATAGGATGGGGTCTTTCCCGGCGCCGGTGGAGAGGACTAGTTGCGAGGCCTCGTTGTCTGTGTTGACATGCATGGAGTAGCCTTGTGGGTTCTCCGGTGAGAGTGTCCAGAGTGCTAGGACCAGGTTGAGTGCCTCGAGCCTGTTTATGTGATGGCCCATGCTCAAGTACTCGGGCGTGTATTCTTCTGTGAAGTACCCGGCCTTGGAGTGGGCGCCGCCCCCGCGCATGGAGGAGTCACACTCGATCACCCATGTAACCGACGGTGGTGGTTGGAGGAGGACGAGACCGTTGGTGTTGGCTGCGTATGCTTCGAACCATGCCAGGTCTCTCAGGAGCAAGGTGGTGACCATGTGTTTTCCCGTGTGCGGGGCAGCGTGGAGAGCGGCGAGGAACCGGTTCATGAATGTCCTTGCGGGATGGACGCACCGGGCGACGTATTGCAGTCTCCCAGTGATGCGTTGGAGTTGCTTTCTTGACAGTTTTGTGTTGGCGCCGACGTCAGCACACTCCGCGACGATGTCGGTTAGATTTTCTTCGGGTATTCTTAGTCATCTGCTGCGTACAGACTTCATAGCCGAGCCACTCCAGTCTGTGCATTGGGGCGTGGCACTTGTCAGGGGAGAGCTCCAAACCTAGGTCTCTGGCGGTCTCTAATATGTCGGCGTACACCTTGATAGCTTGTTGCTTCGTCTCTGCGACCCCAACGAAGTCGTCAAGGTAGCAGAGGACGAAGTGTTCGCATCGACGGATGAGGTATACGACAGCGTTTGTGGTTCTGGCACAGGCCATGGAGGAGATCCTGCATCCAATTTGCCGGGCCGATGTCCAGGTATGCTCCTCCGTCGATGGTGATTCCCATGAGGGGAACTGATAGAGGGCAGGCACGCAGCTGCCGGTAGGCGCGTGCCAGGTCCGCCGACCAGATGTAGCACTCTCTCCCGATCCTGGTGACCTCCGCCACCATGTCCATTATTCCAGGGAGGGGAGGTGGTGGGCCTCCCCCTGGAAATACCCTTTCCTTATGCCGGCATTCACACTTGCACCCCTCAGGCAGCTCAGGTCCATGATGACTCGCCTTTCGTCATTGTCCTTTATTGTCCAGGTCATCATGGGGCTGGTCTGTGCCCAGGGGGTGAAGGGTGCTGCAGTGAAGGGTCCGAGTATGGCTCTGTGCTCGAGTCATTTTTGGACATATTTCCGTATCCACTGGAGGTGGTCGGGGTCTTCTGTGTCATTTGCTGTTGCTGGTACCGGAGGCTGTTCGGCCGTCTAGTCGGCTGGCCAGCCGAACTCCAGGAAGTCGACCAGCTCTTGGTCGTGGTAGTCCTGGACTAGGGCTCGCCAACGTGGGATGTTGAGGGCGGAGGGGACCGGGATCCGTGCCGCCATGTGGTATGGTAGGCCAGTCTTCCTGACCTGTTGGTAGATGTGTACATAGGGTTTGTCCATCCGGCCACATCCGCATGATTGTCGGCCTGTAGCTAAGTGGGGTGTGTGGAGGGTGGTAGGCAGGGGCGTGCTGCAGGGCCGGGTCTGCGGATGCGTCGTCCACGTCATCTCTGTCTCCCACCCTGGAGTCGGCCACGAGGTGTGCGTCTGGGTCTTCGCTGCTGGCGTCACGTGCGTGGTCGTTTTTGTTCGCGTTGTAGTGGTTCTGGGCGGCGGGGAATGCTCTTGGTTCCCTTTCCCCGTCTCCTGCTCCGGCGGGTATGCAGTGCGTGGTTGTGGTTGTGGTTGCGGTTGCGGGGTTGCTACCCGGTTTTGCTCAGGTGAGGCTGCGTGATCGCTGCTGGTGTGCGTGGCCATCCGTGTCGCGATACGCTGGAAGGTGAATATTCGTTTGGCCGAGGTGGGCATGGCGTTATCACGGTGGTCTTGGTGGTCGTGCGCGCCGAGATGCTTTTCTGCTTTCCATATTGGTGTTGTGATTACCTCACGGTGTGTGGCGGCGTTATCTGCATAGGTGGAGCCCTTTGTAGTTTCGTCTGGTGCGCTTGGGGCTTGTGCGTCGTGGTCAGGCTTTGTTTCAGCCGTGTGGTGTTGCCATCGTGCTGAGGTCTGAGTCTGGTGTGCATGGATGTGTTGCTTGCGTTGTTGTTGGAGCCGTCTGGGTTGTTCCCAGTAGGGTTGGTTGGTTGTTGCTCAGTGTTTTTACGGTGTTTTGGTTGCTTTCCGGGTTTGGCATTGCTGCGCTTGTAGTGGGCCCTCTACCGAAAACCGGTTTGTCCTTGGCGTCGGTTGTGTCTGGTTTTTGTATTTTTTCTATCTGTTGTTTCTTGTTGGTGCAGTCAACTTCCTTATGGTCGTTGCCGCGCCGGTACTTATTGGCGCACCACGCACATACATGAGGGAACTTTTCTGTGCCGGTGCCATGCGACCTGGCGAAGCCGCAGTCCTGCCCGGCATTCCATCAGTTGCAGGGACGCCCATCCGTTGCGCGGTCGAACTCTGGACGTTTGCATGGCTGGTATCCATTGGAGCCTGCGCGGTCTGTTTTATAGGTGTTTTCTTCATCGTTTCTGTCCTGCAGCGGTTGGCGCCTCTTGTTGTTTTTCATGCCTTTGGTGTGATTGAGCGTTTCACGTTCCTGTCACGCAGGCGTCACGCTGGGTGTCCTTGATGGCGGTTGCGTCCTTCCAGCCTCTGGGGAGCCTTCCGTCATCTATCACACTGAACACCCTCTCCGACCATGACAGGCAGGTTTGCCAATCCCACTCAGCGGCCATGTCGACGAGATGTTCAGTATGATCCGAGAGGGCGCCATTCTGTAGATAGCTGAGAGGTACTTGTACCAGGTGCTATCGCCCGTGCCTCTGGGTTTGTGGCCGTATGAACTCTTGGCATCCATCAGGGCTGTGATGACATCGCGGTGGCGTGTGTCCTCTTCATCGCTGGAAGATCTTGCGCGTCGGTTGGCATGGCGGTGCCTGTGGTCCCTGGTCCATTCCCCTCGTTCGTCCCTGTTGACACTTGTTGGTCTCCATGGGCGGTCTCGGTCGTGGGATGATTCCTTCCCACAGCTGCGGTGTCGTCTCCTCTTTGAGGTTGTGTGGCGGCTGTGCCTGGAGATTGATGAGGATGAGGATTCCCTGCTGGAGGAGCGGTTTCGTTTGTTGGAGTTTGCTTCCATGGCCGCCATGCGTTCGAGCCAGGCTTTGTTCATTTCGGCTTGTTGGGATAAGGTTTCCGCCAGTGATTGTTGTAGGATGGTGAGCTGCCTGTTGGTGGCGGTGTTGTCGGCCCGTGGGGCGTCTGCAGATGGCTGCTCCGTGGTGTGTGGCGGTGCGGTTGTTGGCGCTGGAGGGCTATGGTTGAGCGAGGGCGTCCCCTGCAGTGGGCTGCTGGTTGGGGTAGCTCCTCGGTGGCGCTCGACGATGAGGAGGTCGGAGAGTTGGGTGCGGTCGTGGGGCGACCCTGCGTTCTTGTTGCGCGCGGCATTGTTATGCGTGGAAGGTTGGTGTAGATGCTGGTCTGGTGTCCGTTGTTGTCTGCCTTGGTGGTTTGTCGGTCCGACAGGCGGGGGGTGGTGTGGTCAGCTCGGGGGGCGAATGGTGTGGCGTGCGGCGTGGTGGTGCTCAGCGTGTGGATTTGGTGACTGCCGTTGAGGTGCCGGTTTGGTCCGGTGTGCGTTGTTGTCTGCCCGTGGGCGGTGTAGTCGGCCCGTGGGGCGGCGCAGTCGTGCCGTGGGGCGGTGCATTCGGCCCGTGGGGCTGTAGAGAGGAGGTTGTTTGGCAGGTCCGACGTGGTGGGTGATGGTTGCGGTCAGTGGGGAGTGGGTTTCCTCCAAAGAAATATGTCAGAATGACTGATTTTTCGTATCGTCGGCTATTGGATGTCAAACATAATGTTACAGGTGTCAATAAATAAAACCTGTCGGTATGTAGCGTCATCTAAGGTGATATCAGGATGGGTACTGACATGCACACTCGTGGCAGCTTTATAGTGTTGTCCCACTGGGAAACCAGGCTGCTAGTGATATCCCACTCAGTCACATTATCCTGACAATGAGCCAACCAGTACTTGTCCTATCTTAATAATGCTGAGCACCTGGCTAGGAAGCGACTAGTATAAACATGAACCCTGGACGAGTCGAACCAAGGCGTAAAGAGATGCAAACTGCAGTTGCGTGGCCATATTTCCTGCTTATCGCTTCTGGCCAAAAGCATATTGAAGGCACAGTGAAAGGTGGAAGAAATCGAAGCGGACACACGAAGTGGTGGGAAGACAACAGCAGGGAATGGTCAGGTTTGGAGTTTGGCAAGTCACCGAGGGCAGTGCAAAAAGGGAAAACTGGAGAACTGGTTGCAAAGTCACATGTGGTGCTCCAACGACCTGCACAGTGAAGGGATTAATAATAATAATGAAATACCAGATTTATGTTATCCACTTGGCTTTTAGCAAATGGCACTAAAAATAATCACTGCACAATCAAGTATAGGTGACTGCTGGTGTACCAGAGACAACGTGAAGGTAGGAGCTATGTAGAAATAGGACTTTAATTAGGCCAAATGTATATTTAAAAGATTGGTGATCGTCCTTTTGATCACACAAATAAGTGTCGGGTGAGCATTTTTTATTTGATTTTTTTTCCCCAGTATTTGAAAAATAAATATTGAGACCACCCTGGACTGATAAAGGGATTACATGTCATTCATGTGCACATCACAATGTTATCAGTGAACACTGTATTCTTCAGGTGTAAAATTCAGGTGTGAACTTTGTAGTAGTCTGGTGGGGACAGCTGAAAGTGTCGGGATGCAGTGTGTGAGGACGAGCGCAATGCCTGATTGGCTGACCGTTGATTGGTCATTGGAGTGAGCCAATCATGGAGTGACACGGCACATGGTAGGCAAGGCAGGGTGTAGGTGTGTGTTTGCTGCTCTCTGTGCCTCAGCAATGACAGCAAATGAGCATCATTGCTCATTCAATCCAAATAATGTATATATATGATTATGTGAGTATAAAGACGCAGAAGCGAAATTATTATTATCCATTTCCTATCCGCAATGTATTTGCTCCGTTACTTACATCATAGGACAGGTGGCGCCATCATCAACCCAAACCCTAACTGCGGGCATGCACATTGTCACTCGCGCCGGAGAATTTATATATGAGGGTTGAGGGTTTCTGCCAGAAAATAATATGAGGGTATGTAGAATGGGGGGCGGGGAGGGGGGCTGGGGGGTATTATTTGTCCACATCACTTCGTCAATTATGAATACGGCTAGTAAACAGTAATTATAGCAGTCTAACTGATTATTTAAAGGTATGGTATTTACCCATTTTACCCTGCGGCAAAAACCCTGTGTGTATATGGATATATCTATATATATGGATTTATCTAGATATATATACGGATATTTATTAGATATATTCCAAACACCTCATTTCCAGTGTTCCTCCTGACAGTCTATGTCGATGTAGCCATTCTGAATAGCTTTGAACCACAGTCGGATAAAGTCCCGTGGGAGGAGTATCGACTATTTACACTGCCCCAACAGACTACCTTTCTGTATCACCCTTCCCACCCACACACACACCGACACCCACACACACACACACACCGACATCCCCCCCCCACACACACAGACACACCGACACCCACACACACCGACACCCACACACACCCACACCCATACACACTGACACCCACCCACCCACACACACACCTCCATCGACACACACACCTCCACCGACACACACACCTCCGCCGACATCCCCCCCCCACACACACTGGACACCCACACACACACCGACACCCACACACACACCGACACCCCCACACACATCGACATCCCCCCCCCCCCCCCATAACCCACCTGCGTAGTTTACTAATCATTACCGAGATACCGGGTGTGGTGGCTGAATCGGTAGAGTGGAGGCTTCCCATGCGGAAGGTCGGGAGTTCGAATCGCAGCGGAGTCAATCCAATGACTTACAAAATCTATCCTATTAATGCCGAGCGCCATGCTAGGTAGTGTTAAGTATCAGACAAGGACTAGTTAGCACAGTATCAGGATAGTATGCATGTATGGGGAATCGGGTCATGGTGTCGGCACCTGGGTTCCTAGTGGGCAGCACTATAAAGTCACCATGAGTGTGCAGTGTCACAAGTCGGTACCCATCCTCATATGACCTTAGATGTTCTTAGCAGGTTTGTTGTCGTTTTACGTCCTGAGATAGCTCTCTACAATGGAATACCTACCATCTGAAACCAGTATTTCAGGGCTAATAATCTGTCAATTCTGATGAATAAATTGTTTGCCAATTAAAAAGAAAAGCCCCTCAAAACAAATCTGGAAGATGGTTTGTCAGTTGATTTATGTCAATTAAAAGGTTGCACACATAGTGCTTTGGGTGACAGCTTGTCTACTTTTTTGCCAATTAACGCCGTCAGGATTAGCCGGCCTGAGTAGGCACTCAGGCCCAACTACATTGCTCAGTTGGTAGGGCGCCGCTTCTAGTGCGGAAAGTCGTGGGATCAATCCTCAACTGAGTCAAACCAAAGACTTAATGTTCTACTTGTTACCTTCGATTGGCGATTGGTAATGCTGGAATAACGCAAGGACTGGTGGGTTCAGGGTGAGGATAATGTGACCCAGTGAGATATCATCACGGTGTCCAAGTGGGGCAGCACTGTAAAGTCGCCAGCATGTGTGCGCACTGTCAGTAAGCCTCAGATGTTGATGCAATGTACAAACCCTCGGAAACAAAATCACAAATAAAATGTTCAGTATTGATTGAGGCCCTTTTCACAATTCAACAACAATACAACAATACAATAACAGAGAAGACTTAGCGTTGAGAAATGCCACAATCCAGAGGAATTTTCTTTCCCCAGCAGTCTTAAAACCAACTCAATGCTTTATTGGTCTGTTCGACCATGCTATCGGATATCGAGATGGATAATTCAGGGGCGCGCGAAAAGAACAGACTTACTTCCGGTCACCGCCTTCTCTCCATCCCATCTCTGCATGCCCCCCCCCTCCTCTCCATCCCATCTCTGTCTTGTATGCCCCTCCTCCATCCCTCCTCTACCCACCCCCACCACCTCTTCCTCACTCCTCCCCGCCCCCCCCCCCCATTTTCCCCACGTCTCCCCTCTTCCTCTCCTCTTCCTCTTCTCTTCCTCTTCGTCCCCCTCCCCTCCTCTTCCTCCCTCCTCTTCTTCCTCCCCGCCGTCCGTCCTTCCGCCCTACCATCCTCTCAACTTCCCTCCACCCTCTTTTCCCCTTCCTCTCCTTCCCGTCCCGTAGACCGTGAGATGGTGGGTTCGAACCCTGGTCGAGTCAAACCAATGACTTAAAAATTGATACTTGTTGCTTCCTAGCCAGGCGCTCGGCATTATTAGGAGAGGTCAAGGACTGGTTAGCTCAGTGCCAGGATAATGTGACTGAGTGGGATATCAGGTCATGGTGCTGGCAGCCTGGTCTCCCAGTGTAGCAGCAATATAAAATTGCCATGAGTGCCTGCTGTCACAAGTCGGTACCCGTCCTGATATGACCTTAGATGTTCCTAAGACGTAAAACAACAAACAAACCTTTCCATCCACATTTTTCTCCCCTCCTATTCACCTCCTCCTCCTCCACCACCTTTTGCACTTCCTCTCCCTCATCCAAAGCTTCCTCTTCCCTCTCCTCTTCCCTCTCCTCTTCCCTCTCCTCTTCCCTCTCCCCTAGCCTCCTCTTCCCTCTCGTCATATCCCTTATTCTGCCATCTTCCTTCCCTTTCCCACATTTCACCCTTCTCTCCGTCCCTCTTTCTGTCCTTTTACACCATCACCACCTCCTCCCCTCCTTCTCCTTCCTTGCCCCTCTCCTCCCTCTCCCTCTATGCCCCTCTCCTCCCTCTCCCATCTCGCCCTTCTCCTCCCTCTCCCTCCTCGCCTCTCTCCTCCCCCTCCCTCTCCTATCTCCTCCTTCTGCCCTCCCCTCCCCCTACTACCTCCTCCTCCTCCGTCCTCCTCCCTCGCTCCTCCGCCCTCCTCCTCCTGTTCATCGCAAGTAGCATTGAAGCCCAAGTCATGTCTGGGATAAGGTATACCGATAGAAATTGAGATCCAACCCACATAAAAACGTCAGGGTAGCAGTCCTTTTTTTCCTTCATCGCAAAACACTAACTCGGCTTGCATGCATGTCGCAATCCAATATCACTATAGTAGTCTGCGCAGAACAGGGTGTAAAATATTCCGATAATGATGCATTGGGGGGGAATGCAAATGTTCTACTTATGAAAAAGTGCATAGGTGTAGTTCCTGGTGGTACTTTACTCATTGTAAATAGACATTGTGGTGCAAGTAAGATAATGTGTCCCCCCCTCTGTTAGTCATGGATCACCACACACTCAGCTCAGGGCAGGTGGTGACCAAAGGAGCCACGCCGCTTGGTGGTGGTGGTAACCATGGGGACCGGAAATGCTTGATTCTCATTGGTAGAGCTGTAGATGCTTGATTCTCATTGGGAGAATGTGGTCAGGTGATATATGCCATACTGGATCCATGTACCATATAAGAATAAATATGAGGGCTTGGCTCTCTCTCTTCTTTCACTCTTTATACTCTTCCTTTCTCTTTTTGCCTGTATTGATTTCACCATAGCCTTCCTACACAACCACAGATTCCAGCCGTGGACTTTATAAGGGGTTGTAATATAATTAAAGACATCATTTTAGGTCAGTTTGTTCGCGTGGTTGTCACGGGGGGAGGTGGTTGCATTTTTAAGAGCGTTGACTTGGCTTCCTGTGTGAAAGGTCAGGGGTTCAAATCTCAGCCGAGTCAAACCAATGATTTACTAAATTGATTGACTCACTAGCCTGAGGCTCGGTATTAATAGGATAGGGCAGGAACTCTTCAGCTTAGATTCAAGATAATGTGGTTGAGTGGGACATTTGCTCATTGTGCCAGCGGTCTGGTGGCCCAGTGGGGCAGCACTATAAAGTCCACATGAGTGCATAATGTCACAAGTCAATGACTATCCTGATATGAATATAGATGTTGCTATAGATATTGCAACAAACAAAAGAAACAAGCATCCAAGGGTGTATAGGAAGGAATGTAGGCTATCTATTTATCTAATATATTCATGAAATATACTTGGTCCAGTTGACCATGCAGTTAAATAGCTACAATTTTTAGTACAAACCACAACCAAACCAAGGCAACAGAAAATGCACATAATTTAGCAACAGTGCATTTGCCATATACACGCATTACATATATACACATACATGATTTTATTTCCACTCCTCTCAACATATATTTTCTTGTTCCCTCCTCACAAATGATTTAAGTCTGTATTTGGCGCCGACACTGCTGTACCGGAAGTCAGTGACTGTCATGCGCACTTCACAGACATGTGTCAGCAGATATTCCTTCAACTCCAGCTGCCGGCCTAAATAGCTAAATCTGCACCTGCCCTTGCCTCTGCTGATGCATGCCAGATCATTATAGATGTTTAATTGAAGCCTCGCTTTGGTATCATGAGAACATATTCTTTTTTCTAGAGCATGGTACTTTAGTTTGGTAGCTGTGCTGAAGCTGGAATATTCAGAATTAAATTATGTATGCATTTATATATGTTGCAAATATATATATAAATATAAATGCATATTTGTTCATGTATATAGACTATACAGACCAAGAAACTTATTTATTTTGGCCACATCATTCGTCAGAGTTCAATATACCGTACATTGTTGAAAGGGAAGGTGAATGGCAGCAGAGGGAGAGGGAGACCAAGAACATCATGGTTTACTAATATTTCACAGTGGACAGGCTTGAATTATTCACAGTCTATCAGAACAGTACAAAATCGGGACAAGTGGAGAACCATTGCATCCAACCCTCGACTAGAGGACGGAACTATTGATTGATTGATAGACTTGATACGGTGGCCGAGAAGCTGTGAGGCTGCTGGTTTCCTGTTTGGAAGGTTGTGGGATTCAAATTCTGACCAAGTCAAACTAATGACTGACAAAATTGATTGTCGCTACCTAGCCTGTCGCTTGACATTACTAGGAATAGGATAGAGAAAGCACTGGTTTCCTCAGTATCTGGATAATATGACTGAATGGGATATTGGACTATATAGCATGGGTGGCTCACTATTCCAGTCCGGCAGCACTATAAAGAGCCATGATTGTCACAAGTCAATATATGGCCTTAGCTGTTGCTAGGACGTAACCCCCCCCCCCCCCACGAAGTATCGACTACGATTCATGGATGTAAATTACTGCACTCAGGCTACCTACCACAGTGGTGCCACTTGCACATTATTTATCTTCACATAGTAAATTACACACCAGATACATGTGTTTATATATATGGGTCACTCTCCTGAAAACTGGCCAGAGGTGTCACATGGAGAGTTAAAATCTAATATTGGAATTTTTAACATAATTTTGGTTGCAAATGAAAGCTGGAAATCTCTTTACATCTATGTAAAATATAAATTGATGAGGTAAAAACTAAACTCATATGGCAGTAACACATGTGTTGCTCAGACGTAGGACATGTTTAGGACACCACCACACAGTCTGCTTAATAAAAATCTATTGAAGACATCAAATAATTTGCTTTTAAATTTAAGCATGCATACATGTTAATAAACACTTCCTTTTGATTTGGGAACTGTGTTATTTGATATATCAATGCAATACAAGATGTTAGTAAGGATCTAACCATGTCCCATATGTCATGTTACAAATGGCTGACTGTAAAATGTTTTTTTTTTGTACAAAGACACTTCATAACTAAAAAGACCAAAGTTGCAAATGGTTTATTTTATTTACCTTATTTCTTACATCAAATCTGAACATGAATCTGAAAATATAAGGAAAAAATAAGGACGTTTTTTTTATTTATGTTTTAAAATCCCATCCCATTCTGACCAGTTTTCAGGAGAGTGACTCATGTGTTAAGTAAAGAGAGAAGTGGGTTTGGCACATCTGGGCGCTAACCGGATATGGTAGAGTACCTTCACCGGATGTGGTGCAGGGTTACACATGCCACTCCCAATTATTATGGGCGATAATAGGGATGTCGACTATACTTATGAATTGTCCCAATGACTGCAGTATTATATGAATAAATAGGAGATCCAACATATGATCTCTCAATGCAGAGACTGCCTGCACAACCTCATTAACGGAATAACCAGACTAACTGAAACCATCAGTTGACTGTACCATAAGGAATTTTGTAGCCTTTGCTCCCAGTAAATGTGGCCTTTGTTGTTGACAACTGATCAGAGCGCTGGTTGGCTCCCTGTACAGGATGTCATGCGATCAAACCCCAACTAAGTCAAACTAATTACGTTTACAATTGGTATGTTGCGACCTTACTATAAAAAGTTCTATCTCTGACAAAATGGTGCTTTCGAGATAATGAGGACTGATAGCAAAGCAGATAGAACGATATTATTTTTAATATATCTCAGTGAAAAATACCAGTTGAGAAACAGTTGTGTAACTGCATGATAGCCTTTTGTAGATAGAACATTTGTACATATGTAACACCAATTCGGTCACTTTGTCAGATATAACCTTTTTATAGTTAGGCCACGTGTATGAGAGAGGGTAAGGATTGGTTTGCTGAGTATCAGGATGATGTGACTGAGTGGGATATCAGATTATGGCACCAAAAGCAGTCTTCTAGTGGGGCAGCACTGTAAACACTTGTCCAGTTGTGTATTCAACAGCTATTGTATTTGTGTAAATAAATCCGAATTGATAATTATAGAAAAGAAAATGTGCACCGTCATAGGTCAAGACACGTCCTAATCTGACCTTAGGATTTAAAGTGTTAGGTGTTAGGATTTAAAGTCCCAACCACCAACTTGTTGCTGACATGATAGCCAGATAGCACACCACCCAGCTACAAACCTATGATATGTAAATAAGAGTAGGCTAGTCTAGTAGTATGAGTAGAAAAAATAGAACACATATATGCCAAGAAAACAACAAAAAACTAACATAGGCAACAGACTATCTATCTGCTACTGAAATGCAGACAATCAAATACCTTATCAGCAGCTACTGTGTGGTTTGATAACACCGACAAAACAGCTGGCCAGCATTGAAAACAAGGCTGAATACCCAGGCTGATATGCTATGGACAGTATAAATACAGCCTCAATAAAACAAAATTAAACAAATACATTTTTAAAAACCACCAGCACCACCACCACCACTACCACCACTACCACCACTACCAGCACCACCACTACCACCACCACCACTACCACCACCACCACCACCACCACTACCACCACCACCACCACCACCACCACCGACTCCCTTCCATTCGCCGACTAGCGTTACTTCCATCCATAACGTGACACCTTACCACGTACGTGTCAACTGTGACATTCACCATGATGTGTAACCATCGTCACAAATTCAGTTAATTGCAGCCTAAGAGGGAACTTAAAACCCAGTCAACATGTCAAGCCGTGCACGACATCTGACAGGTGGGCAATGGAACCATCATCAGTTACACACCTGAATTAACAGGACGGGATGGCCTAGTGGGTAGGGCACCCGCTACCTGAACGACGAATCGTGAGTTCGATCCATGATCAAGTTAAACCAATACATTGGGAAAATAAGTCCTTATTTATGCAATGCCAAATCTCAAGCTAAGTATGGACATGACAAGTGTTAGTTTGCTGTCAATGTACCTCGACTGAGTGGGATATCCTACTGGGATTCTAGCTTTGCGAGTCCCTTAAAACTACCAGCAATTCGCACTGTTAAATCTGGTTATTAACATAATTTCAGTTCAGTTAAAACATACTTGATTGCTTTGGAATGAGTTCAGTTTCCTGAATAAACTTTTTAATCTAACTCAGTCTCTTTGAGTAGGCTTATTATAAGAGTACATTGAATATCTGGTCTGGGGCCAAATGTATGAAGCAGGGTTAGCGCTCCAAACCCGTGGTTAGCAGGGATCTCCGGGTTAGCGGCGAAAAGTCGATATGTATGTCACCGGGTTGGGGAAACTCCACGAGTTTAACATCGTCTACGCTAACCCCAAGCCATATCAAGTTTACCATCGGTGTTACGGACCGATTAGGCCCAAATCTATTCAATGCTTTCATATTTAACAGAATTTACATACTCAAAACGTGAAATTTAATTAAATTAATCCTAAAATCGAAGCGATATTAATGCCGGCACAGAATCTTTGTCAAATTAAACCAATAATCAAACCGAAATTAACGCCTCCGTCGCTGGCGATATTGTGAAATAGCGGTGCTCGCCGGCAACAGGCTCAGCAATAACAAGGCTCGCTGGTGCCCGGCAGTGTTAGGGACCAATTAGGCCCAAATCTATTCAATGCGATCATATTTAACAGAATTACATACTCAAATCGTGAAATTTCATTAAATTAACCCTAAAATCGAACCGCCACCGCATCGGCGGTGATATCGTCAAATAGCAGTGCTCGCCGGCAACAGGCTCAGAGGGATTTCCCAAATCTATAAATAACGCATCGGTTAGCTAACTCCACCACGCTTTGGCCACATGCATTTCCCATGACACATATTCCAACACCGACCTTAGCTAACCCGCTGGCCGCCCTTAACACTGGAGCCGATAAAAAGTTGTTCATACATTTGGCCCCTGATCATTAATTCTTCACCATGCTTTTTTAGAAAATATACACAAGAAAAGTAATTATCATCATAGCTGGATTCAGTTGCTTCGAATTGCATTTAAAAATAATTACTACAATTAAGAATACTCATTACAATTAAAAGTAAGCACTACAATTAAAATAACCATTAGGATTAAATAATAAATACAATAAAAATACAACTAAAAGTATTGACCTATTTATTATAGCTTCATGGGGTTATTGCAACAAGCTAGCAATTTACACCGCTATTGGGACTCGAACTCAGTTTTGCAATTCCTGGGCGAGTGTCCTATCTGGGCTCCCTGCTGCAATCTCATTTCCCCCTTGCTAGATTTTGGAACGCCAAGCCTTAGCTACGTAAGCCGAAGAGCTCAGTGCAGACTACTCCAATATATCCTTAGTTTCCAATTCCAAACAAGGTTATTTCCGCCCAACTTATTTGACCCTGATGAAATATTTCCCTTTAATATGAAGCTCTGAAATTGTAGGCAAACATCTGCGATTGGTGATCAGCTAAAAGCTAATAAAACTTTTCTTTTTCTATGGGAATTTGTTTCCCTTGACCACAAATATATGATTGTGAGCTTTCTAATTTAATGAGTTCTATTGGCACATAATTGATTGTCTGCTCTTACATGTAGAAGCAATGGTTTGAACAAAAAAAGCAACATTTCTCACAATGAATATGGCCTATTCTGCTGACACGGCTTAAAGCAGCCACCAATCGATCAATCAATCATCAATCAACAATCAATCAAAAGCGGGCTGTGCTGAGTGGTGAGCTGGGCGATGGGGGGCTTTGAGCTACTCGAGCTGCTCACCTCATCCTCACCGGCCACTCCGTAAGGAATTCTTCTTTTATTTAAAGCTGCATAGTCCCATGAAATATCAAATTTTCAAAACCAAACCAATTATCTAGATTTGATTTCACATATCTAACTTAGATACTGATGCACTTATTAAGCATTTGTTTCTGCGTAGAAGGCAATACTGAGTCAATTTAACAGAACCTGTTACTGCAGAAGTCTATGGTGCCAAAACTAATTTTCCATGTCTGCACTCAAAATATCTAAAAAGTTTACCATTTAAAATAAAAGTAACTTTGAACTAATGTAAAGTAGATACTAGTGATCGATCTAATATATTTATCTCAGAAAAAATACAGAAATTCAAAATCACCGGACTATGCAACTTTAACGACCCTTCGAAAACACATTGATTTTTTATCATCGGCTATTGGACATCAAACATATGGTAATTCTGACAAATTTCTTTGGAGGAAACCCGCTGCCGCCACATCGGCTACTCTTTCCAATATGGAAACCAGGCCGCCAGCCCCATGACACATTATCCGGTCACTGAGCCAACCAGTCCTTGCCCAATTCTAATAATGCTGAGCGCCTGGCTAGGAAGTGACAAGTATCAAGTTTTAACTCATTGGTTCGACTCAACCAGGGTTCGAATCGGTGTGTTCGAATCCCACGATCTAGCAAAAAAAAGGAAGGTTGGGAGTTTCAACTCATTCGGCCATCCCGTCTGGTCCCCCCTACATTATGACTTAGCATTCCACGATCTACCGAAACAGGAGACTTAGCATGACTCCGCCCCCGCAAACAAAAATCTAGAACCCAAAATTAATGGTGAAGATAGCCTGTGTGCACATACTAAATGCCATGAAGCTACTCCCGTGTTGGTAGACCATGGGGTCGTGGGTTCGAACCCTGGTCGAGTCAAACCAATGACTTACAAAATTGATACCTGTTGCTTCCTAGCCAGGCGCTCGGCATTATTAGGGTAGGGCAAGGACTGGTTGGCTCAGTGTCAGGATAATGTGACTGAGTGGGATATCAGGTCATGGTGCTGGCAGCATGGTCTTCCAGTGGGGCAGCACTATAAAGTCGCCATGAGTGCGCACTATCACAAGTCGGTACCCGTCCTGATATGACATTAGATGTTGCTAGGACGTAAAACAACAAACAAACAAAGAAACTCACCTTCACCATCTGATATTAATGTTTTAGGTACACCATTGTAATCATATTACAATTGTACATGTAAGCGTGTATCAGCAATCCATTACGCCCTATGCAGCCTTTTGTGTATATATAGCTTCTGTTTTCATGATGCCGTCATACACACATATACTGCCATGTTTTCTACGTGGCAATCTCTGGGTGAATAATCTGGACTTGCACAACGGTAGAAAGATAATCTATTCAACAGAATGAAAATATATACAAAAAAATACCAAAAAAAATCTTCTGAGGTCACAGTAGTGTAGGAACCGACTTGTGGCTATAGATATTCATGGTGACTTTAGACTGTTCTCTCATAGTGTACCGCGCAGGACTCTTAAATGATAGGGGGATTGTATCAGGGAAAAGATTTGGTGTAATAGTTAGCACACTAGCCTCGGAATAGCAAGACGTGTGGGTTCGAATCCTGCTCTAGGTGCAATATTTCACATTTTCATCACGTCCATGACAGTATTATCAACACAGAGGCCGAATAACCTGGAACAAACAGAAACATTGGTACCAGTCTAGTACTGACCGGACGCGGTGGTCGAATCGGTATAGCGCCAGCTTCTAGTGCGGGAGATCTGACGTTCGATTCCCGGTCGAGTTAAAACGAGTTGGTGCTTAATATGATAGGGCAAGGGTTGGTTGTGACTGAGTGGGATATCGGGTCATGGTGCCGGCGGCCTGATTTCAGAGTGAGGCAGCCCTTACCCGTCCTGCTATGACCTTAGATGTTGTCCTAGATCCCACAGCGGACGCTCTAATCGTCCGGCCATCCTGTCAGGCAGTTAGAGACAGGTAAGGAATTGAACCAGTGTAACCCCGCAGGTGTAGTCAGTCAGTCAGCCAGTCAGGAAGCTGCCCAGGCCTCATTGCGCATATCCAACAGTCAGAATTAGGACAATCCTAATGTGGTGGGCTTACCGACCATTCACTATGGTGGAGAGACAATGTGGCTGAGGAGGCAATCCAAGAACCAACATCAAGCACACCTCCCCCCCCCCCCCCACCCCACACAGCAGACTACCACAGCATCCTGCGCATGCGCTAAGCAGATTAAGTGAGAGTGGCGCAGTCATTTAGTGAGGAACGTCCACTTGTTTCAAATAAGCCACCAGGAAAGGAGATGCATCGAGAACTGGCGGTAAGTATTTATTCATCTGAATATGATATTTGTCAGTGCCGGAGCACTGGCCTTCCGACCAGCTTACTATTGGAATTGAGTGTCTAAATAATCTAAGTTTGATCAGTGCTGTATTAGTTACAGTACCGATCCTGTAGAATTAAGGGAGTGGCTCGTGATGTATAATGTACAGCACCATTCACTGTAGTTCATGCAAAAATGGGGAGCAGCACCAAGTAGAAAGTGTATACTCATGGCAACTCAAACAATCGTTGAGTGTTACATTTTTTCTCTTATAAAACAAGGTAAGTTCATAGTTGACAAGACATTTTGTCTGTCTTATATAATGTTCAATGAGTTTATACAGGTTGATAGTTGTGTAGGATGTTCAGTGTGTTGATGGTTTGTTCATGATAGCTAAGGGTGGTAGCAGGGGAGGGGGGAGGGGGGCCCATTGCTCTGCTCACTGTTCCAATCCATGTAAGCTTATTTATTATGTCCAGCAGTGCACACCAAATTAATGTATGTATATATTACATATGTACATTATATATTACATATATTGTCCATGTTGCGACTGTAACATGGGTAATTCTGGCACGGAGGGGGGACTGCTGGTGGCGCCGCCTGTCGCCTCGGATTCCAACTACCAACCCAAGCGGACTTCTCGGGAACTAGCCTGAACAGCGCCTACCGCCAGGCTACCGCTGACAGGCACTTAGCATCAAGACGCCGCTCGGACAACATGAGCTGACCCCCCCCCCCAATACATAATTCCCCCCCCACCCACCCACTATTAAGGTCGACGGAGGGGAGGGTTGAGTGCCTGGAATAGAGGACGGACACACTGGACTTACTGAAACGATTGCTATGATGCAGATTGGGTAGACTATGACATTTAGACAGATGTAACCTTCTGCATAACCGATTAACGATTGAGTAGATTAAGATATTAGACTACCTTAAGTTTCTGAGAACCGCTATTATTATATAAGAAGTAAGACATTGATTAGGCTGTCCCTGACTAGTTTAACTTGTACCTACATTTGATACCTATTAAAGGCAATGTTATAGCAGCCCGTCTCCGCGTTTTGAATTATGTATTATGCACATTATCTATATTGTACACATATGTATTTTTGTTTGTATTTTATAATATGTAGAAAATATGTAAAATGCTATTTCGATTCATATAGTAAATGCTATTTAGATGTATATAGTAAAACCTCAGTCTAGTGTAAAATATAGAACACTGATTCTCAGAGATGGTGACCTCCCTCCCCAAATAGGAGACCGGACGTAATCGAAACTAGAGTCCGTTGTGTGTGATTGACATAGCTTCAGAAAGTGGCGTTATGTGGACATGTCTCAGCAGTTCTTTCAGCAGGATGTAAAAAAGAAAAAAAAGAAAAAGAAAAAAACAACAACAACAACAACAAGCAAACAAAGAAAACCATTGTTATGTGTAAGAAAAGAACTGATACCCATCTGCGGTGTCTCACAACCACCTCGCGGTTTCAAGCTCTAAAGAAATGGACATAACACTTTTAGCTTCTGATGTTTTCCTAATAACATTGTTTACATGTAGTATACCCACCTAAGACATGGGATCCACTGCAACGTCTCTACGTCGTAATGTGACATGCCCATTAGTTTTGAATTAGTTTTTATTTAGTTTTTATCCATTTTTGCTTAAGGCCCTGTCACATTACGACGCATCTCACAAGCGTGTGGCCAACACATAAAATCACTTTTTTACGTTGAGAAGCGTTGAACTTTTCGGCGCAGGGGGAAAAGTTGGAGATATGCATACTGTATACATAGCGTATGGCCTCATATGTTACATATGTCAAGACATGCTGGGGAAACACTAAACGTACGTTAGACGTACGTTAGATGTTTGTTATCCATATGTTGTCAGTATGCGGACTGTACATTCCCACTGCTTTTAATGTAGGTCAACGTAGTGAACGTTTGTCTAACGTATGTCTAACGTACATTGACGTATGCCTAACGTATACATAACATACAGCCGATGTAAAATCCACATGTTTTTGAACGTCGTCGTACGTCAAAGGTTTTGCGCATGCACACAATTTTGCCGACCCCCCCCCCCCCCCCTTGACGTGCGACGCCATATCTCGACAAACATCGATGTACATTGACGTATACCAACGAGCGCTTAACACGCGTGTAATGCATAATGTTGTATCCCGATGTAGGTGGCAAAAATCACATACGCCGGCGTAAGTTGCCGCAATGCGTCGTAATGTGACAAGCCCCTTTAGGCCTCTCTGTGACGATGGTTCTTTTCGTAATGGACCTGGCCGGTGTCCGGCTGCGGGCCGTGTTTTTTATCACATGTCGCTCAAGGACTAGGGTTTCCTGTCGGAACCAGCGACCAGTGTACAAAGGGCAGACCGGGGCGCGTGCGGCCCTACAGATTGGTCGCAGGCATGGAGCGCCATGTTCTCCGGGCATTTGCAGTGCACGCCGGGGAAATTTGTAATTAAAGCTGCACAATCCAATAAAGGTGTGCAGTGTTCGGAACTCAAATACCTTAAATAGATTTAATCCTACATATCCAACTACCGAACGTGATGGCCCAATCGGTGGCGCACAGACTTCCCGGTCGGGAGTTTGATTCCCGCTCGAGTCAAAGCAATGTCGTAGAAACAGGTATATCACAGTAGTCTGATTAAACATCAATTAAAAAAACCCTAACCAGGGGCGTATGCATGGGGCGGTGTTAGCGAGCCAAAACTGGTTTTGGACTGGATTTCTAGGTTAGCGGCGAAAAGTCAGTATGTATGGAGTGGTGTTACGGAAACACTGCGAGTTTAATGTCGCGTACACTAACACCACTCCATAGCAAGTTTACGGGCGGGTGTTAGGTACCGATTAGGCCCAAATCTATTCAATGCTATCATATTTAACAGAATTAGTGAAAAAGTGAAATTTGATCATAGCGTACCCGACCTTAAACGGCGACGTTAATATCGCTTCGATTTTAGGGTTAATAACACCACTCCATAGCAGGTTTAAGGGTGGTGTTAGGTACCGAATAGGCTCAAATCTATTCAATGCTATCATATTTAACAGAATAACATAGTAAAAAAGTGAAATTTGGTCAAATTATACAACAAATCGAAGCGATATTAACTAACGCCACCGCCGCCGCTGCATTGGCGGTTTGATTGGTAAAATTATAATGTATAATCTGTTGTCCGAATTACCATATATAATATATATGGTAATCAGTTGCTCGAGTTACTAAATATATGGTACTTTTCCCTTGAGCAAGGCTCTCTGTTTTGAGTAATTACTTTTGAAAAGCCTTGATTTCCATTAAACGGTCCCACTGATCTAAATTAGACTGTAATCGCCATTCGTCATTGTTTTCCCCTAAAATCCGAATAGAAAATTGAAGTAAATCAAGTACAGACATGCAATTGACTCATTAATTCGATGTTATCGAGAGGATGATATAACAAGGGGAAAATACTAAAGTTAGAGACATCTAACGAGGGAAACAACGAATGAAGTCTAGTGGAAATGCTATTTCTGACTGCTATTTAAAGCCAGAGTGATAAGTGGAATTCATAGCATCGAACGTCGACCATCGCCTGCGTCCCATGTCGTCACCTATTGGCTCAGCGTCCCGTTTTTGCCGCCCTTTTCTCCAAGCTTAATGTCGTCTGCTCCCGCGAATAGAAAACGAACTCAACTATAATGTTCCCGACTGAAAAGAGGCCATTATTTTGTATTGAAAGACTAGTCAGTGCATACTGGATTCAATGTCCTCTGTTATATATATAACATTGACCGCGGACGATAGTTAATGATTCAATTAGCCCCAGAAGACCCAGTATTGTGTGTGTATATATATACATCATATATGTCACTTGCTATCTGGACCGCACTTGGTCCACACCTCTCCTTTCTGCTGGCCATGCTCCTCCTTGATAATGTCTGAAAAGAGTTCCAGGAGGGGGAGCCTGCCAGCATTTCACTTCCTGCTCTTAGTCTGTCCGTGTTTTTGGCTCGCCGGCTGGTCACCATAGAGCAAATAGCAAGGGAGTTGTTTACCTTATCGTTCCTCTCGTTTGTTCTTGTTGCTGGAACGGCTGGACCCACCTTTACCTGTCCCTTCCTCCTAAACCTTTGCTGCTGTCGACTGCATATGAGTGCTGTGCTACCACAGGACCGGAGTGATTCGGGGCTGCCCCAATGATTCGTCGTTTAATTGTTGTAAAGACTCCCCTGCTTCTACAACTGTCCCACCAGAAGATTAATCTTCAACCAAAGATTGGACCGATTTATCGGTGCCTCTCTATATTGCTGCAGTTCTGCAGCCAGTAACCATCACAAAGTTACGAAACCCCCCAGAGGCAAGTCAAGTCATATACGTCTAGCGCTGCCTGAGTCGCATCACATGGCAACGGATATAAGTCTCCGAGAATTCCGCTATAAATGCTAAATACTTGTTAATCTGTACAGTCCTGGTGGACAGAGAATTCGGGGTGTAGTATCTCGACTGGAAGCTCTTCTACTCTACCCGAAGCTTCTCGATCCATGTAATGCAAGGGACGATTTAAATGAGAGATTTCAGCACAACATCCCAACCTCATCAGCATTATTAATTCTATCATTACTACCTACGGTTCTGCTAACCTACTTAACCCATCGCAAATTACATTATGCTCACTGCGCACATTGGTTGACATGAACACAACATTTAATTAATTCTATTACTAACTTGGCCCCTGTCACTCTGCATTCTGGGTGTGCCCACCCCAACTTTGTCGGCGGCCGGCTTGCTATCCCGTCTGCCTGCACTGCTTGCGGAACTTGTGTAGCACAGTTAGCTATATTAATGTTTGCATAGTTTAAACTATGTTGTGTGTTATCCCCTTTACATATATGGGGTAGTTGGGCAAATGCCCCTGTGCGCCAGTCGGCGCTGATTGGTCAAACGACTTGTTATGACATAGGGTTAGACATGTATTGATTAGTGTATTGATTAGTGTTAACAATACGGCTGCAGTCTTGGTCGGCACCTGGCACATATCCTCCACCAGATCATCGACCGCCTTATAAGAGAATTGCGTTTGTTTTAATTCTTAGCATTTATAATATTATATCCCTGTCCTCGAGCTACCCAGCCTGGCGCTCGGCATTAATAGGATAGGGCATGGACTGGTTAGCTCAGTGTTAGGATAATGTGACTGAGTGGGATGTCGGCTCATGGTGCTGGTGGCCTGGTCTCCCAGTACGGAAGTACTATAAAGTTACCATGAGTGCGCACTGTCACAAGTCGGTACTTATTCTAATATGATATTAGATGTTGCCAGGACGTTTCCTTTTTAGCCCGATGGAAGCATCAAATTACCGAAACCGAATCACTCACCTAGATTTGATCCTTTCCAATTTAGATGATGGTTCATTTATTAAATGAATATTGCTGCGCAGAAGCAATGCGGAGTGAATTGAATAGAACCTTTCAGTTTTTAAGGCTATGATATCCAGCATTTCGATGTGCATTCCCAAAATAAATTTGCTGTCTTTTCATTTAAAAGATCTCCAATGTTAATAAAATAAGTTACTTCAACCTGAAGTAAAGTAGATTGTAAGGATTAACGTTCTATATTAATGAGCAACAAAAATGGCAGAAACTTGAAACCATTGGACTTGTGACAGTGTGCACCCATGTCGACTTTATAGTGCTTCCCCACTGGAAGACCAGGTCACCAGCACCATGATCTGACATCCCACTCAGTCACATTATCCTGACACTGATCGAGCCAACCAGTCCTTGCCCTCTCCTAATATTAATAATGCCGAGCGCCTGGCTCCGAAGCGGCACGTTAACATTTTTACGTCATTGCTTTGACTCGACCGGGGTTTGAATCGGTGATTTTGAATCCCACAATGTACCAAAACGGCACATTGGCGCTCAACTCATTCGGCCATCCCCTCTGGGCACGATGATTGGTAGCGGTCATCCTTTACTAAACTCATCCACAAGTCGGTACCCGTCCTGATATGACCTTAGATGTTGCCAGGACGTAAAACAACAATAAACAAACAAACAAACAAAACTCATCCAAATACAGCACGGTGGACTGGCTGGAGGACTCGGGTTACAAGACTAAAGGGCGCATTCCATATACGCGTAATGCGTAATGCGAATGCGAATAAAATCCATTTTCCCGATCGCTCCATGTAGCGATCGGTGCGTAATGCGTAATGCGTAAAGGTGCTGCGAATAGAAAAGCATCAGTCGCATTTGTCCATTGATATAAGGCTGGAGGAGGCGACTGATAATTATGGACAGCCGTGTAGGTTTATGCGGCGGACCTGTTAGGAAGCAGTCTTCATATTTGGGACGGTCCTAACATCCCTCGAAGCAAGCTAAACTGAGCCATGTTTGGACCGTCCCATTCTGTGTGTGTGTGTCTCTGTGTGTGTCTCTGTGTGTGTATCTGTGTCTGTGTGTGTCTCTGTGAGTGTGTCTCTGTGTGTGTCTGTGTGTGTGTCTCTGTGTGTGTGTCTCTGTGTTGTGTCTCTGTGTGTGTGT
Source organism: Branchipolynoe longqiensis (assembly GCA_030323885.1). Taxonomy (NCBI): domain Eukaryota; kingdom Metazoa; phylum Annelida; class Polychaeta; order Phyllodocida; family Polynoidae; genus Branchipolynoe; species Branchipolynoe longqiensis. The sequence goes on along the minus strand of CM059196.1, from coordinate 39,651,623 downwards.
ATATGTGTGTGTATGTGTGTGTGTCTCTGTGTTGTGTCTCTGTGTGTGTCTGTGTCTCTGTCTTTGTGTCTCTGTTGCTGTGTGTGTGTCTGTGTGTGTATCTCTGTGTCTGTGTGTGTCTCTGTGTTTCTGTGTGTGTGTCTGTTGTGTGTGTGTGTGTCTGTGTCTGTGTGTGTGTATCTGTGTGTGTGTCTGTGTTGTGTCTCTGTGTCTCTGTGTGTGTGTCTGTGTGTGTGTCTCTGTGTGTGTGTCTCTGTGTGTGTGTCTCTGTGTTGTGTCTCTGTGTCTGCCAACAGAAAAGCATCAGTCGCATTTGTCCATTGATATAAGGCTGGAGGAGGCGACTGATAATTACGGACAGCCGTGTAGGTTTATGCGGCGGACCTGTTAGGAAGCAGTCTTCATATTTGGGACGGTCCTAACATCCCTCCAAGCAAGCTAAACTGAGCCATGTTTGGACCGTCCCATTCTGTGTGTGTGTCTCTGTGTGCATGTGTTATATGTGTAGGGGTGTCTGGTCGTTGCATTCACTCTCTCGCTCCTGAAGTGTGAACACCTCCACACGACACCCCAGCGGCTCACGCCGTACCGACCCAAACTACCACGGTACCCGGACCCCTGCCCGGCTGTACCGCCACCAAAGCACCGCTACCCGACATCCAGCAGCTAACGCCGCACCGACTCCAACCACCACGGCCTACGGACCCGCTGCCTGAGCCGCCAATCTCACAGCACCCGCAGCCCAACCCGCCGCCCCCCCCAACCCACCACCACCGACGATCTCCAGACTTCCCCAGGCTAGTACCTTCCTCTCCCGTGCTGCTCGCCTCGTTGCTTGTTGCTTGTCTTTCCCTTTCAGTTTTTTTTTTCTGTCCCCCTGTGTCTCATTGTCTGTGTTGTTGCTGTTTGTTACTGTCTGTCCTTGTTGTAGGGTGGCATTTTTGCCTCCCCCCCCCCCCTACCCTACTAAGCACTATCCCAACCGGTCTAACACAATTGTTTGTACCGTGCCACTCCTTCAAACATCATAAGGATACCACTCCCCAACAGCTAGTTGCTCTCGACACGTTTTAGAGCACATGTTAGGACCGTCCTACTTTCCCCATCCCTCCCTTTCTACCCGATCTGAGCCGGTCTGACATAATTGTTTGTACCGTCCTATTTCTCCAATCCACAAGAAGACCGCCTCCCAACAGATAGCTCTCGACACGGTTTAGAGCACATGTTAGGACCGTCCCACTTTCCCCATCCCTTCCATTCTACCCGATCTGAGCCGGTCTGACATATTTGTTAGTACCGTCCCTTTTCTCCAATTCACAAGAAGACCGCCTCCCAACAGATAAGTTGCTCCTGACACTGGTCAGAGCCCATGTTAGGACCGTCCTACTTTCCCCAACCCCCCTCCTCTCCGATCTGAGCCGGTCTAACACAATTGTGTTAACCTCCCACTTCCCCAAATAGCATACGGAGACCACTCTCCAACAGGCAGCTGCTCCTGATACTTGCTACACTTCTCTCCCTTCCATTTTTTCCTTGTTGTTTTCTCTCGTTGTTCCTGCGCCCTCTCCCCCTACTTGTTGTTGTATCGTTGCTTCTGTTGTTGTTGACTGGTAGTTGTTGGGTGGCACTGCTGCTACCCCCCCCCCCACCACCAACGTAGACCCCCCCCCCCAACCTGCTGCTTTGTGTTCTTGTTCTGTTCTCTCCCCCTGTGCTTGCCGTTGTTGTGCTTGTTGTTGTTGTCCTGGTTGTTGTTGGGTGGCATTGCTGCTGCCCCCCCCCCCCCCCCCAACTCTACCAACCCTACAAAACACTATCTGAGCCGGTATAACACAATTGTTTGTACCGTCCCACTTCTCCAAATACTACAGGACGACCACTTCCCAACAGTCCCCCCCCCCCCCCCCACTCTCACCGACCATCACTCACTCTCACTCCCACTCTACCGAGCCACTAGCGCTTTTTACTCGCCAACCAACCTACCCCACACATACCGCCTCATCTCCCCCCCCCCCCCCCCCCCCCAGGGCCGCCATTACTCGCCCACGGGGTGGCCCCCTCACCCACCCCTCCCCAACCACCCACAACCGCCTCGCCCCCCACCCTGACTCCCTTGGGCCAGGAATCTTACTGGCGGCTCAGTCGCCCCAAACCCCTCACCCCAACCGGTGGACCCCCACCAACACCTCCCCCATGCCACCCCCGGATAGCCACCCCCCAGAACCAGTGCACACCACGACACAAACACCTCCAATGGACACCCCCTGCGACCCCTCCGGGGTTCGCACCCGGGCTGCCACCAGGGCCACCCGCCCCCACACCACCCTCCCGACAGACACCCGCCCCACTGAAACCCAAGACAACCCCCCACAGGCCCCACAACCTCCCTCTGACCACCTCTACTCCAACCCCCCCCCCCCCCCCCCCCCTGCCCAGGCGGCAGAGGACAGCGACTCATCGTCCAACTCGGGCGATGACGGCGGCTCATCGTCCAGCTCGGACGACGAGTCCATCATCGATGTAGGCTCCCCTCCAACACCCCCCCCCAACCTCACCAACACCCACACCAACACCCCCCCCAACCTCACCAACACGCCCCACAATCACCACCACAACCCCCTCCTCCCCCCCCCTGACCACAAACAAACCCCCACTCCCCAAAACCAGACTATCCCCACCCACAGCCCCGCCAAGCCCAATGCCCAACAACCCACAGGGAAGGGCAAAGGGAAGGGCAAAACTTCCAAACCCGACATGACCCCCACACCCCCCATCACCACCACCACCACCATCACCACCACCACCACCCCCACCTCCCCCGTTCCGGGCACCAGCGCCGCCACCGCTTCCTCATCCACCGAACCCCCCCCATTAGACTCTGAATGGACCACCGTGGTCCGGAGATCAAAAAAAAAAAACACCACCGCCCCCCCTAAGAACTCCACCACAGAGTTCCACCCCAACTCACGCCGCCCCAAACGCTTCCTTGCCCTCTTCTTATATAGCGGCGAGGCCAAGGAAACCCCTAGAGCCCTATCCCTAGTTGATAGGACCGCCGGCACCGACACCCTCTCACTGGATAAATATCCAAACCATATGGTGATCGGTGCCCGGACGCCGGAGTCTCTCGCAAGACTCCGTGCAGCCCCCAATTTTGCCGAGGTCAGAGGCTCGGCTAAGACCCACCACTACGTGGTAACCGGGCTCCACCCGCTTGCCGACCCCTCCGACCTGGTAGGGCAACACGGGATTATCCGTGCGTCGCGAATCGCCCCCAAAAGTGGTAAGCCCACCCGCTGTGTGAACATCCACACCACCTCCCCCCTCAGCACCCTCGCCAAGCTCGACTTCGGCCCCTTAGGCCACCTTCGGGTGGAAACCCCCCACAAACGCCCAACCTACTGCACCCACTGCCAGAGGTATGGGCACTACAAAAACGAATGTAGCGCCACGAATGTAACCTGCGGACACTGTGCGCTACCGGGCCACCACGCGGAGGGGTGCGAGCGGAACGCCAAATGCGCGGCGTGCGGCGGCGGCCACACCTCCCGAGACCCCCGCTGCCCAGAGAAGCAAAAACTCTGGAGCAGGCTCAACCCCCCCCCTAAACCAACCCCCCTACTACCCAACCCAACCGCGCCAAAACGCGCCCTCCTCCCAACCCCACGTGGCCCACCCCTCCTCCCCCCCCCACCCACACCCACCACACACCATCAAAGCCACCACTGTAACACACCGCCCACACACACGATCCATCGCCACACAAACCCCCAGGCAGACCAGCACCGCCACACCCAAGTGCGACGCCGGCACCCAAACCCCACGCACACCCACACCCAACACCTCACCGACTCCAACACCAACACCCACACCCAGACCCACACCCAGACCCACACGCCCACCCACACCAGCACCCACACCCACATGCCCGCCCACACCAACACCCACTCCCGCTCCCACACGCCCACCCACACCAACACCCGCCCCCACACCCACACCCGCACCCATCCCCACCCCAACACCCGCACCCACACACTCCCATGCCATACTTCAAGCAATTGAAGACAACCTCCCACAAGGAACAGCCGGAGACCCGCTGGGCTCCATAATCCAACTATTCATCGGCTTCCTCCGCACCTCAACCCTCACACCCCAACCCACATCCTCCACGCCACCAACCAACTACAACACCCTGAGCCACCAACATGGACAACCAGCATAATAACCGCAACACGCACCCCACCCCACCCCAAACCAACCCCTCTGGCCTCACAGTCCTCTCCTGGAACTGTGCAGGCCTCCGGACAAAACTCACAACCCTCATCAACAAGTTAAAAACTGACCGCATAGACGTGGCTATGCTCCAGGAAACATGGAAGATAGAGCCCCCCCAGATCAAAGGCTACACCACCTACCACATCCCCGCAGTGGAGTCACTAGTCGGAGGCAGACCTAAGGGAGGCACCACCACCTTAGTCAACAACCACATCCACGCCACCAAAATACCAACCCCCAGAAACAACCCCACGGCCGACACACTACGTATACGCCTTAAGCTGGCCACAACCACAATAGACACCTACAACATATACAACCCCTGCAACACTCAATACACCCTGGAGCGCACCCTCCAGGCACACGCCAACACAACAACCCACCAAATAATCATGGGAGACTTCAACACCCACCACTCCATCTGGGGACGCAACAACACGGACACCGCCAGAGGATGCACCCTACTCGCAGAGATCCTTGACTCGGCAAGCCACACCCTAATGAATGATGGTTCGCCCACTCATCGCAGCGGCTCGTCCATTGACCTCTGCATCCTAAACACGCAACTCGCAGCCACAGCCTCGTGGGAGCTGACTGACCTGTACTCAGACCACCACGCAGCGCTCCTGCGCACAGACGCTACCAAGGTCCCTCCTCCACCAAGCCCGGCCAGATTCAACCTGGACGGAGCCGACTGGGAAGCCTTCAATCAACACCTACAACACCTCACACATACCAACCCGCCCAACACTTGCGACGAACTCACCACGCTTGTCCGCCACGCCATGGAAGCCACCATCCAACAGACAACAAACCGCCGCCCCCCGGGCATCACCAACTCTCCCGCCATCAGGAGAGCCAAACACCACAAAAACAAACTCCTCCGCAAGCTCCGTTCCAACCCCAACCCAGGCACCGAAAGACTAGTCAGCATTGCCACCAAATGGTTGAACGAGCTCATCGCAACCGAAAACGACAGAAAATGGAAACTATGGTGCACCAAAATCTCATTTAACACCTCACTCACACGCCTCTGGCAGAAACTCCACAGCATACAGGGAATCACCCCACGGCCACCCCACGAACCAAATCCACTACAAACAGCCACAAACCAGCTCACCACCTTCATCAACAGGACAGACCCACAGCTTGGCCTACCAAACACACACCTACAAACCCTCGCCAGAGACACCCCCCAGCGAGAGGAAGCCATCAACAACGCCATAGACCTCCCTTCCGCCCATGGCCTTGACCGCCCCCTCACAAAGACTGAGCTCGGGAGGGCACTCCAACCCCCCCGGAAGAGAACGAGTCCCGGAGCAGACGGCGTACCTACCACGGTCTGGACCCGCCTATCCACCCACAACAGGGAAACCCTGCTCCCCCTCCTAGACTCGGTCTACACACAAACAAACATACCTCAATCGTGGAAGGACGCGGTCATCGTCCCCATCCCTAAGAGGGGCCCGGACGAGTTCAGGCCGATCTCACTGCTGCAATCCCTCGGGAAGGTGATGGAGAGGATCGTACTGGGCCGGCTCGAGACCTTCTCCAGCGACCCGGACAGCGGCTTCCCCGAAGAACTTGTCGGGTTCCGAGCCGGGCGTGGCACGCAGCACGCCGTCCTCACCCTCGTCGAGGAGATAGTACGCGCCAGGGAAAGGCGCACTTGCGCGGCTGTTGTCTTCCTCGACCTGGAGAAGGCCTTCGAGCTGGTCGACCACAACGTGGTCCTCGCCTCCTTGGTTGAGCTGGGAGTCACCGGGAAGCCCCTGGCGTTCGTCAAAAATTACCTAAACAATAGGCGAGCCAGTGTCCGCTTCCAGGGCAGCACCTCCCCCCTCAACCACCTGAAAAACGGCGTCCCACAGGGGGCTGTCCAAGCTCAAAGCCACCCACGCTAGAGCCACTAAAGCCCTGTGGGAGGCTTCCCTCAGCAACATCGCCGTCAGGAACCCATACTCCATCAGTTGGGCCTGGCACAGAAATGTCAGAGCGCGCCTACCAACCCCAATAAACCTCTCTGCATCCGTGCAAGAGGCGGTCACGCGCTTCAGGACTGGATACAGGCGGTTCATCGACACCCCTGCATTGCAACGATGTCCATGCGGTGACAAAGTCTTCAACGTCGCCCACGTCTTGGCGTCATGTGTGGCCTTTGACAGGACCGCCATCCGAGACTTCCTTGGCCCACCACACGGCTTGCCCGACACCCGAGCTGCGCTCGCCATCCTCGAGAGACTCTCCGATTCCTCATGGGAGCCACTCGGTAGGTTCTACAACCAAAACTACCACACCTTCGAGATTGTCGGTGGCCCCGAACCCATCACCGACGACTCCGAACCCAATGGCAGCGACAGTGACTGGTAACCACTGTCCCACCCGGGAGCCCGTGAGGTCCCACCTGACGCAGCCCCCACGCCGGGAGCCCCGTGAGGTCCCACCCGGGAGCCCTGTGAGGTCCCACCAGACGCAGCCCCTACGCAGGGAAGCCCCGTGAGGTCCCACCAGACGCAGCCCCTACGCAGGGGAGCCCCGTGAGGTCCCGCCCGGGAGCCCCGTGAGGTCCCACCAGACGCAGCCCCTACGCAGGGAAGCCCCATGAGGTCCCACCTGGGAGCCCCGTGAGGTACCTCTTACTACCCACCCTCCGACGAGGGCCCGGAGTGCCAGCGCGCCGCCCACTGCCCCTCTCCGGCCGAGGTACTTGACCGTGGGCCCAAGAACGTGTGGCCGCTGCCGGGCCACCGCCTCACCACTCAAAAACGGGCAGGATCCAGCCCCCCACACCATGAGCCCCGTGCGGCCCTGGACTCACCCATCTGACGTCCCTCGGCCCCTGCATCCACAACGCCGGTTCCCGCTTCGATCACCGACGGAGTGGGTGCCGGGGCCGCTGATCCAGTCACACCCACCACATCACCCCGCTCCAAGACCTATTTTCTATTTCTCTCTACCACCCTCCCTCCGACGAGGACCCGGATGACCGACCCGCCGCCATGGCCTGCTACCAATGAAACCGGATCCCGCTTCGATCTCCGGTCGAGGTACTGACCGTGGGCCCAAGAACGTCGCCACTCCCGTGCCACCGCAGCGCAAGCCAGCGCACAGACCACCACGCGCCCCCCGCCACCACATGATGGCCTAGCTCCCAGACACCTCCTCTACGAACACCACTTCCCCTACAGAAGACAAGTCTTCAACCAAAGATTGGGCCGATTTATCGGAGCCTCTCTATAATGTTGCAGTTCTGCAACCGGTAACCGTCGTAAGGTTACGAACACCCCATATGAATGAATGAATGAGTGTCTGTGTGTGTGTCTCTGTGTGTCTGTGTGTGTGTCTCTGTGTGTGTGTCTCTGTGTGTGTGTCTCTGTGTTGTGTCTCTGTGTCTCTGTGTATGTATGTGTCTCTGTGTCTTTGTGTCTCTGTTGCTGTGTGTGTGTACTTTTATATACTTTTTATATACTTCACTGCATAACGCATAATGCAATATGCATTACGCGTATATGGAATGCTGGCATTCGCATAATGCGTAACGCGTAACGCGTAACGCATAACGCATTACGCGTATATGGAATGCGCCCTTAATGCTTCCACAGACTCCCTGTTGATCTTTATCTAATTGACAACCCCATTAGCATGAGCACTGTTGTTATGTAGGGGCAATCAGCGGTAATTTATTTTGCTGACTCAACAAATTAGCCAGTTAATGGGAGTTCAAGATTCGCGCACATCTCTGAGAGTGATTGGCAGCTAGCTAGACCAATGTTCCCCCTCCACCACTCCCACGCGTTCCTCCATCCCCTCCACCACCACTACTACCACTACCTCCACACACCCCCCACCCCACCCCCATCACAGACACCAAACCTGCCTACGCACAATCTAGCAAACCTCTGTTAAAGGTTAATATGGTACAGTAGGTGGTATAAGCAGTTACAGTAATGGAGTACAGGAGTAAAAGGTGGTGCAGGATATCTCAAATCGGATGGATGGGAGTGAGACTATGTGGTGTGCTCGGTTGCTGGAGAAGTGTTGCTATTTGCAATCACCATGCGGGGAGTTCTTGGAGGCGGCAGCAGGGTGTACAAATATACGGATTTTCAGTTCGGATTTATATATTGCCAGAGAGCATTACTATTCTCGGGCGACGGAGTGGGGACCAGGATTATGTAACAGAGAAGCGATGGGTGCCCCACTCGCTGTGTGACATAAGAGCCTATGTGAAAATGTGATAACACATAGTGACCGATATTGTGATGTGATGTTCATATTTAAGAGACAGTGAATGATTAGTGAAATGTTCCCTCCATGCACCAGAAAGAATGCAAGTGGAGGGGAAGGACAATTTTAATATGTTTATTGTAACTGTCTGCAACTACCTGTTAACATGGGGCCGATGGGCAAGCACACCGAGCCATCCTGCACACATTATGGATACCACCTGCAGCCGGGATTTGAGTAATGGCTGCCTCCTATTTGCGCGTCGCCCCCCAGGCTGTAGAGGATGTCTGATTGACTGGCTGTTGGAGCCCAGTCACCTGCATTCCTTATACCTGAGAGAGACTCTGAGCTAGGCACTCTAGCAGGAGACATTATTTTCTTGTCCAGGACCCCAGACACTCTGTCTGAGGCTCCACTTTCTACACACAAACTAGCAGCAGCTATTCCAAAGGCACTGAGCGTGTGCAACAACCATGGGACTCCGATTCAATGGTCTCTAGGCACTGATTCTTATACACCCTAACAAGAGTAATGGGGATCTGTGTGGACAGTAGGTAACGAGTGAGGGTCATAGGTCGCCAGTACGTGAACAGGAGTTGATGCCAATAAAGCACAACTTCTTCTGTCAATCTTGCGTGACTTGTCTTCCCCTTCTTCCTTATGAGTTTGTTGAGAGGGACATCAGGTGGGAATTGACAGAGTTGTCAGAACGCACCCGGGGAGAGTAGTGCTATCTGGGGCTATGACGGCCGAGTTCCCAAAATATTACAAAGGGGCACTTCAGCAGAGCTCACTGATAGGCTGCTGTAGGCTCGTGAGCTGTGAGTGTGGGCGCAGGTTGGAGGCTGTGGTGACGTTTTCCTTCCCTTGAGAATCAGCCGCAATTCTTTAGTTTTTATGTCCCAATTTGCATTCAGCCGGAATTTAAACCTGCGTCGGAAGCTGACACCCTAACTGCTAGTCCATTCCCACCTGGTCAGCCTTATTTGTTGACTAGTAGCCCACCATACTGCCCGTGCGGAAGGTCGGGAGTTCGAATACCAGCTGAATCAAACCAATGACCTATCAAATTTATACTTGTCACTATCTACCCTGATGCTTGGCATTAATAGGAATGGACAAGGACTGGTTAGCACCGTCTCAGGATAATGTGACTGAGTGGGATATCCAGTCATGGTGCTGGTCTCCCTGTGGGGAAGCACTATAAAGTCTCCATGAGTGCACACTGTAGAAAGTCGGTACCCGTCCTGATATGCCCTTAGATGTTGCCAGGACGTAAAACTCCAGACAACCAACAAACCTGTCCCACTGGGATACCTTGCCGCTGGCACAATGAACTGATAAGTAATATCCCACAATATCAGTCATATTATTCTGACACTGAATCAACCAGTCTTTTCCCTCTCCTAGTAATACCAAGCATCAGGAGAAATAACAAGTGTAGATCTTTTGTAAGGCTTTGGCTTGACCACGGATCAAAGGCTGTGACCAATCCCTGCAGACAATTACCCATTCTGTGCACATTATCAACGACAGACACTCACCATTTATCTCCACTAAGTCCAGCCTACATCAATGGTGATTCGGCGCGATAGATGCACACTGCAGCCGAGTCTGGATCGAGGATCAATTAGTTCTAGCAGTGCGCTCAATCAATTCAAGAATATACATGCCTATAATAGAGCAATCCCACACTGCACCATTATTATTTAAGAACCTACACTGCCTTAGAAAATCTATCCTATAATCTTTTCAATAATTATATCAGATAACAATCATTTAAAGTATAATAGGCGATGATGACAATGGTGATTGGTGATGGTTTGATACTATATCGCTATCACCAGCAAAGGCCATATTCACTGGAAAAGGTAGTAGAATTTATTTTGGTACTTAGATTTCATGAAAAATTGTATTCATAACAGTTTGTAAAAGCTAAGGCTCGAATATGTGGCTGTGTATACAGGCTATGGCGAAATCAATACAGACAAAGAGAAAGGAAGAGTATAAAGTGTAAAGAAGAAGAGAGAGTCCAGCCCTCTGAACCCATGTAACCATATAAATAATAAACCAATGTAGAGTATCACCCGACCTCTTTCCCCCAATGGGAAACAAGCATTCTTGGCCCTACCAATAGGGATCCAGCATTCCTGGTCCCCATGGATACCAGTGGTGTGCCCACCGGCACAAGCTGTATGGCCCCATGGCCACCACCAACCTTGACCTTTGAGTGTGGTGATCCCTATCCCAGCAGAGGGGGTAGGCCCTAAGTGCACTCACACCCAGACCTGCCAGCACCACTATATATTTACATCCCACTCACCACCAGCTGATACATATATATATATACATATACATATATATATATATATATATATACATACATGTGCCTGGTCACGTACACCGATCAGCAATAGAACATTTGCATTCCTCCTATGCCGAATATCGGAATATCTTACACGGGTACCATGGTGGCTTGGGTCGGAGTGGTGTCAGCTGCTGGGGTGTCGCGTGGAGATGTTTGCACTGCGAACGCGAAGAGCGAAGTGCCTGCCAGCTTACAGGAAAGCACCCCCCTCTTATACTCACAGTGGCTGGCAGGGGGTGGGTGAGAGAGTGGGGGGAATCGATCAGCACCCACAATTACCATTTTCTAACATCATTAATACATCTAAGTCATAACCTAACATATACCACCTTTAGGGCCTGGTCCACTCTAGGTAATTGCAGCTGTACCCCCCTCCAGCTCTTACACAAACACACCCAAACTAACCACCACCACCACCTGGCTCTACTGTGCTCTAAGTGATTCGGCCACTGCGTCTTATCGTGATACTGGTAAAACCAATTTGTGTCCCATACTATTGATATCAAGTGCCAGTCTAGGCAGCGATCAAGCTAGTAATGCCCAGGTCACAAATGCTGCAGTCTGCGGTGTGCCTTGCAGTTTATGCAAATGTTATGTCGTTATGGTCTGCAATTGATCGATTCAGAGCAAAGCATAGGCATGGGCATGATATGACCCTAGATGTTGCCAGGACATAAACCTTGACCACCACTATCCAAAAGCTTCTTCAGCTCTGTCTCCAGGGCCTCTTTCTTCGATTGCACGAAATGGCGATAGGGAATTCTGAAGGCGATGGTCTCGCCCATGTCTATACTATGCTTGACCACCTCTGTCCACCCTAATGTCTCCCCTGGTACCTCAAAAACCTCTGTGTTATCCGCCAGGTATTGCACTACCTCCGAACGTTCCACCTCCGTGTCCACCTCGCATCCCATTGCCAATGGTACAAGATGAATGGGCAAATTGCCACTCAGGGATTCTGACTCCACCCTGGGTGTGATACACTCCTCGGTGGTGCCAAAAGTCACAACATCGCCTATGTTCCCCTGCGCCACAATACCCACCTTCCCCCCCTTACTACTCACAACAGCAGCTGACCCAGTCCCGCCGCGCACCGCCGTACCGGCCAGCCCTCACCCCAGTCACCTAGCAATGACGAGTTGCTGACCCCTTGACCCCCATCAGCTGCTATTGAGGTCACCGGAGCAACTGCCTGCGCAGTTGAACCCATGACCCCACCGGCGCCCACAGTGTCAACACTGGGGTGTTTACCAATCTCCGTTCTCGCGTACGTATCAACTGAAGATATTCAATACATAAAGATCGAAATGTCACCAAAAGTGACCGAACAGTGTTGCAGCGGCCTGCGGCGTTGTGATTTTCCAAAGTTAAGATAACTCTGACTTAGAAAAACTGCAACACTTTGCGGCAAGCAAAAAAACGTACGGTCACTGTACGGCAACAGTAACTCACTGTACGGTCGCCGTACGGTCTGGCCGATGCGGCGACTTACGGCCGCCGCAGGCATACCGTAACGCATTTGTGACCGAGGCATATGTCGTCGACTTGACTCAGTTTCCATGTAAAAGGTCATGGGTTCGAATGTCGGCTGATAATGCAATGGAAAGAGGAAACTTTTCGAAAGCAAAATATTTTCATAGATTTAATCCTATATATCCAATTAGATACTGAATCACCAACAGAACATTTGTTGCTGCATTGAAGGGAGTACTGAGTGAAATAGTTGAAGTGAAACAATTTAATATAAAAGTTACTTCGAAATGAAATAAGGTAGATTTATTCACAGATATAATATTATCGCTATAATACTAAAAAGTTGGCCACTAAACTCGATCGTACATTAAATGGCAATCCAACGATGGCTAAGACTGGCCGCACCTTATGACAAAGCTCATTTTCGTCTATGATCCGTTTGCCAACAGTTAAGCGAACCCGTTTGCGCGAACTACAGTTTTAGCGAAACAGGTGGTCGAGTTGCGCACATAGACCATTGACAGTTGAGCAATCCCAGTTTTAATGAAGCAGTGATTACGTCTGATGAATGTTGGTAACCATGGTGATAAAGAGGCTTGAAACATGGTTGGCAACTATTCTGTTGTGGTAAAACAAGGATAGTATTAAAGAACAGGAAAATATTAAAGGTGTATAAGATGGTTTTCAGTTTCGGTCCTTTAGAACAGTCAACCTAATATATTTATCGTCAACTTTGATTTTAAATCGCTGACTTTGGAGATATTTCAAAGCCAAATGTGGAAGATTAATGTTGTCATGCATGTCACAGAACACCTGACACTCGCATTACTGCTTTTGTGCATCCCAGATGGCGCTGTGGTCGGTGTCGGTGAGAAGTCATGACTGACCTTTTGACCTTTGAGGCAGTAGCCTATTGGACAGCAGGCGTGTCAACCAATCAGTGCCAAACAATAATGGCATCCGCAGAGAGAGGAAATTGGTCCACAATGTCTTTTTTCCCCTCTTTTATCTAAATGCGAAGGGGACTTGGTTCTCTTCTTTTTAACCCCCTAATTTGTCCTTCTTATGATGCTATATTTGCTTCTGGTTGTGTGTGCGCGTCTATTTGTTTCTTTAATTCATAGTATTTTTAATTCATAGTATTTATAATATTGGATCCCCGTCCTCGAGCCAATCATATTTTGGATTTATTTTCGTGACTTTGGGCGTTAAATTTGTCCCTGATGAAAAGCGTTTGATTTATGTGGATGGCACCATTGTATTCAACAAGAAGTCAACCTCCATACAGATGACCTAAAGACTCCTTTACCAGGAAACTGCATAGTCCGAGAAAGCATAACATTCTCTAAACCAAAACACTTCACCTAGATTTGATCCTGCATATCCAGCTCAGATACTGGACCGTGGTGACCTAATTAAACCTGTATTGCAGTTTGGTTCTCCTCTCCTACGCTGCTACACACCAGACGGGATGGCTGAATGAGTTGGAGAGTCCGTTCTCCGTTTTGGTAGATCGTGGGATTCGAATCCACTATTTTAACCCTGGTCGAGTCAAACCAATGACTTACGCATTGATACTTGTCACTTCCTAGCCAGGCACTCGGCATGATTAGGATAGGACAAGGACTGGGTGGCTCAGTGTCAGGATAATGTGACTGAGTGGGATACCCAGTGGGGCAACACTATAAAGTTGCCATGAGCCTGCACTCACAATTCGATACCTGTCCTGCTATATCCTTAGATATTGCTAGGACATAAACCTTCAACAAACAAAATAAACAAACAAAGTATATCCAACTCAAATACTGTGTGGCCTAATTAAACATATAGTGTAAAAAACCTCTCTAAATCGACCGACCATGGGACCGACTTCAAGTGGTCTATTTAGGGAGGTGGTCGATTTAGAGTTAGCATATCCTTACAATGGTATTTTTGGGACCCAAATAAAGAGATCGATATAGGGGAGTGGTCGATCTATGGAGGGGTCGGTATAGAGAGGTTTTACTCTATTGCAGTTTGGTGCTCATGCACTATGCTGCCACACCAGAAAATGGGTAACAAAAATGGCCTAGCAATTGTTATATTTTAGGGAGATCTCCGGCTAAATCGGGAGACTTGGCACCTATGTAATTATTTGGTAAGTTTTGTTGATTTATATGACAAAATGGAATGGAAATGGTCAATTATCTCTGCATTATAATGACCAATCTGATCAACTATAAAATCTTATGCGCACCTTTTGACCGCGATGATGTGATGGTTATTTGATGCCTGGACAATCTTTTAAAAAACCTCGCTAACCGCCCAATAATGGCACTAATTAAAAGTCCAAAGTGAAGCAGCTTTGACCTGATTGTGTTCCCATGGAGAGTGAATTAGCATGGGTGGATCTAAAGAAAGGAATCAAATGGGCAGACGCTTACTGGTTGGTTCAGTAAGAAAGGGTCGATGATGCAATACAGGTCATGACTGGGTTCTATATAAGACAAATGATCTCTGACCTTTATGTACTGCTTAATGCATAGATATGTATGGACATTTTTATATTTGACTTTTAGAAAGAGGAAAATCTGCTGTAATAAGCAGGTATGAAACATCTCCGCAATCTTAATTTTGTGTATCTACCGATTAAACAAAATGCCAAGGAATGAGGATATAAATGACAACAATTGGGTAGTTCGATTACCATATTTATATGCCCTTAGATGTTGGGAGAACATAAAACCAAAACAAGAGCGAGTTAGGTATGGGCGATAATATAGGCACAACAAGGATAGTTGAAACCTGACTTCTGGCAATTTAAAATGCTATCCCACTGGTAAAATAGATACTGGGGCCATGACACAATATCCCACTCTGATACTGAATTAGCCATTCTTTGCCCTATCCCAGTAATGCCGAGTGCCAGGCTAGGTAGCATGGTCAGGCATTTCTAGGTCCACCCATCAACAGTAAGCATTTCTGTATCACCATGACAACTGTGATCTACCCACCACCACTATGCCTTGGCTGCTTTGGCCTCACCTGCCCTGTTGTGTCGTTGTATGTGGTGATCCGTGACTAACAGTTGTGGCGGAGGTGGTTGTGAGTAGAGCTCTTTAGCTCCTTCCACACTAACAGTAGTGCCCCTCTCACACTATCTATAGAATACACAATGACTATTTAATATAAGTAAAGGACCACCAGCACCACATAATACATTAATGCCCCCGGTCTGATGACATCCTCATGAGGTGCCTCTCGTCCCGACTGCAGGTTGACCTCCTCCGTTGGTGTAATTATCGGGCTAAGGGCGGACAGCCAGAGTATCACAGAAATACGGTTTTGTCCCTCCCTGCATTTAGTATAACAAAGCAGTTACTTATTATTTCAACTAACAGGTTCTCCTCCCCGCCAGAACTAAGCAGATACTCCCCGTGTTGCTGCTGCTGTCACTGATAATCAGCCTACGTTAATGTCTTATTAACAGAATTAACGTAGTGATATTTGCCTGAAAATATGTCCATTAATATCCCTGCAGAAGGGTGGATCGGCTGCATAAGGCCTATCAGGCATAAGGCCCTTAATTACATATAAAGCAATCGAATAGCAAGTTGACCATAGCGGTTAATATACAAGAAGACTGGGGAATAATAAAGAATGCAAGGAACGTTCCAATTTACTTTTTAAGGGCTCACAGCTTTATTCTTACGCTAATAGTACAATCCGTTTCTATAATTCCAATAAATACCCCTCAATAAATCCCTTCCCATCATATTTACTTTAATACTCTTCCGAATTCCGAAAATAAAGGCCCGCAATTGCCACAGGACGAGTAGTCTCGCCCACTTCACAAGTTTCAGCTCATATCAGCTCTTGTTTGAAACATAGAATACCAACTAAAAAAATACATATAATAAATTAAGATATTAATATTTTATCCAGTATTGCATTTACATCAATATAATCAGCACATCTTATGCCATATGCATTTAGATTTAGACAAATCTAGGCACTCAGACTAGTGTTAGAGCCATAGCCAGAGTCAGTTTTACTTATTTTATTCATGTTTTTATGTATATCCTATGGTTAATGACATATGTAAAAATAGAAAATGAGCAGGGTTAATCAGATATTGGTTATATATTTCTTTGAAACAAGTTTTTGTTGACACATTTGACATTTTAATATTTAGAACAAGAATTATTTCTGGCTAATCAATGGTGATTTAAACCTCTGCCTGTAAAGTGACTGAAATTGTATGTTTCTTAGCTCAAAATGCTTAATTATGGAGAGTTGTGTCTTAGATATATTCATTATATTATTATATTGCATCCTTCCATCCATGTTTGTGCCAAATTGTTATGTATTTCTATTTATTTGGAATAAAATGCCAGTTTTTGCCCTACACGTATGGGCAAACTCAATGGCCGTAGGCCTTTGCTTTGCTCCCAACGCAACGCCGTTTTCAGCGCATGCGCAGTCGCAACCATGATGTAGTCTATACATCACCACTTGCTAGATTTGTGCTTCTGATTATGTATTAAACCTCGTGTCATGGCGGTATTTGTCAAACTGATAGACCCTTCTGATATACAAGGCCGTGGGTTTATTAAGGCAGTGCTAGATGGAAGACTGCCTTTCTAGAATGTCCTACCCTGTAAGGTGTTTCTAATCTTTTTGTGCTGTTATTTCATACTGGCGTCACATTGGATCTTTGGGTGTTATTCAAATGCATTAGTTCTGCAGTCCATGACATTAGTTCTTACCATTACCGTCAGGTGGTGGGTTTCTGATGAAATCTGACTATTGGCAATAAAATGGCCATTTCATATTCTTGTGGAAATTTCCATTGTGGCATACAAATCAACAAAACTGACGGAATAAATACCACTAAGTGTGTGTAATCAACCCTTGCAGCCGGGGCCGCGTTCAGGGTCCGTCTCGGAGGCGTCTCAGCAATGCTTTTTGGCTTAAATCCGTTCAGGGTGCGTCTCGGCGACGCCTCCCTTTTCAGACTGGAGATGAAAAGCGCCTCTAAAATGGCCGCCGCATTCAGTGCTTTCAACCAATGACAGCACAGCTTTACCATTGCAAATGGCCGCCGCCTATGGAGGCCACCATTTTTGAGGCGGCCAACAGCTAAATCCGTTCAGACTAGCCTGACGTCACGGGCGCTTCCGAGGCGCCTCCGAGACGGAGCCTGAACGCGGCCCAGCATTGTGTTAAATTAACAATCAATCAAAACATAGGAGTATGTGGGATTAGCCAAAGTCTCTGGTTTCAACCTAGGTATATATAACACGTTGCACAATGCACACATATCTATATACACGTATATTGTAGATATAATATGTATGTATATTATATCCATGTTGTACGTATATCTGCATATTATACATAAACTATAATATAATATACATATGTACAAATATGGCATTGAGCCAACCAGTCCTTGCCCTATCCTAATAATGCCAAGCGCCTGGCTAGGGAGCAACAAGTATAAATTTTTAAGTCATTGGTTTCACTCGTTCCGGATTCGAACCCATGAACCCCATAGGTTCGGATCTCCCGATCTCCCAAAACTGGAGAGGGACGCTCTACTCATTCGGCCACCCTGTCTGCTCATCAGGAAGTAGCCTACAGTTGAAACCACAGCCTTGAAATCCTACACCACTCCCATCTCACCCAGTTGCCTAGCGACCAGAAAAACAAGGACAGTCCCCCATCAACAGCTAGTATAGCAGCTTTGGTTATGGTGTCGAAGTAGACTTTCACATCCCATATATGTCATATATATGTATAATATACATGTGATATATTATAAAACGTATATAGCATAGTATATATATATATATATATGTTTCCTATCAATAATGGATCGGCTTGCACCTCACAATGAAGCAGCAAATGAGGCGGCTGCAATAGCCTTGTTATTTAGCTAATGCTGGTTGCGTCTGCATGGCGTCCAGCCCATCTGTCTCTGGCTATGATTGGATTCTGTTGTTACTGCATTATACTTAATGTAGTAGGTGCTTCTCGTCCGGCCATTACCTCATTTGTTGTCTTATTTCTAGGAACAACAGGCAAGTTTCGATGTTTTGTTGTTTGTGATTAATAGTGACTGCCTTATTCATTGGACCGGACGAGATGGTCGAATTGGTCAAAGCGCTGGCTCGCTTCCCGTGCTGGCATTCGTGAGTTTGGACTCTGACCGAATCAAATCAATGACTTACTAAAAGTATACGCATCACCATACCCAGCCTGGCACTCGGCATTAATAGGATAGGGCAAGCACTGGTTTGTGTGGTATCAGGATAATGTGACTGAGTAGGATATTGGGTGATGTTGCTGGCAGCGTGGTCCCACAGTGGGACAGTGTTGTAAAGTTGTTATGAGTGCGCACTGACAAAAGTCGTTAGATGTTGCCAGGATGTAAAGGGTCAAACAAAAAACTAAACAAACATACATTCAAAAGGCCCGGTAGAGTACAATGGATCTGATTGATCTCTCCGTTGTTCTGCGCAAAATCAACGAATGCCCGGAAGCGATGCATTATGAAACGCCTGCTGAAATACGGCCACAGATGGCTATGTAGCCGTGCTATATTTGAACGTATAGAACAGCTAAGCTACTGGGCTATTCCGCTTATGTCGCGGTAGCATGCTATATTCCAAGGCAAGGCACTATTCACGTTGTGTCTCCAAACTAAATATGCCATCTTGCTTATGTCTTTTTTGTTTGTTCTTGTTTGGGGGTTATTTTGCAGTCAACGTTGTAAAATACAATGACGGGCGACCAGTAGTTATTAAAAACTATGAATTTAAAAAAATGATCATGTGTAATTAAGATGACAAGTTCGACTCACCTGCTGAATTGCGGCTCGCTAAAATTCAGACAGTGCAAACTTAAAATATTGGTGGCTTTGCGTCAAGTTATTATCAGTATAATTGGCTTGTCTGCAGTTAGATCTATGTAAAGTTGATTTCGTTTCGAGGCACTAGTTAATGGCAGATAACAGCTCGTCCCCGACACACTGAACAGGATGACAGTAAGCCATATATGATATATACTGGTTATGTGGGGTGAGACAATCCACCCACATCCACACATTGCACACACCACACTCACACCCCGCACACTCACATTACCCACCACACCACACTGCCTACCGCACATCCCACACTCACACCCCACACGCTCACATTACCCACACACTGACATTACCGACACACTGACATTACCCGTCACGCCACACTTCCCACACCGCACACCCCGCACACTCACATTACCCACACACTCACATTACCCACACACTCACATTACTCACACACTCACATTACTCGTCACGCCACACCATCCACACCACACACCGCACACCCCACACTCACACCCCACACACTCACACCCCACACACTCACATTACCCGCCATGTCACACAGTCCATACCACACACCGCACACACCACACACCACACACTCACACCCCGCACACTCACATTACCCACCACACCACACTGCCTACCGCACATCCCACACTCACACCCCACACGCTCACATTACCCACACACTGACATTACCGACACACTAACATTACCCGTCACGCCACACTGCCCACACTGCACACCCGGCACACTGACATTACCCGCACACTCACATTACCCGTCACGCCACACTGCCCACACCACACACCACACACACCGCACACCCCACACTCACACCCCGCACACTCACATTACCCGCACACTCACATTACCCATCACGCCACACTGCCCACACCACACACCGCACACACCACACTCACACCCCGCACACTCACATTACCCACCACACCACACTGCCTACCGCACATCCCACACTCACACCCCACACGCTCATATTACCCACACACTCACATTACCCACACACTCACATTACCCATCACGCCACACTGCCCACACCCCACACCCCACACTCACACCCAGCACACTCACATTACCCACACACTCACATTACCCGCACACTCACATTACCCGTCACGCCACACTGCCCACTCCACACACTGCACACCCCACATTCACACCCCACACACTCACATTACCCACACATTCACATTACCTGCCATGCCACACCGCCCACACCACACACTGCACACCCCACACTCACACCCCACACACTCACATTACCCACACACTCACATTACCCACCACACCACACTGCCCACACCACACACTGCACATCCCACACTCACACCCCACACATTCACATTACCCACCACGCCACACCGCCCACACTGCACACACCACACTCACACCCCGCACACTCACATTACCCACACACTCACATTACCCACCACCACACTGCCATGCACTGCCCCACACACACCCCACCCACACGCCACACTACCACCACACTCAGACCCGCACACTCACATTACCCACCACACCACACTGCCCACACCACACACTGCACATCCCACACTCACACCCCGCACACTCACATTACCCGTCACGCCACACCGCCCACACCACACACCGCACACCCCACACTCACGCCCCACACATTCACATTACCCACCACGCCACACCGCCCACACTGCACACACCGCACACTCACATTACCCGCCATGCCATGGCCCACACCCCACACTCACACCCGCACACTCACATTACCCGCAATGCCACACCACCCACACCGCACACGCCACACTCACACCCTGCACACTCACATTACCCACCATGCCACGCCGCCCACACCACCCACATCGAAACACCCACACCACAGCACACAACACTCACCACCCAACTCACACCAAACACTCACACACCTTACACACCACACACACCACACCACACTCACCACCCAACTCACACCAAAGACTCACACACCTTACACACCACACCACACTCACCACCCAACTCACACCAAACACTCACACACCTTACACACCACACCACACTCACCACCCAACTCACACCAAAAACCCACACACCTTACACACCACACCACACTCACCACCCAACTCACACCAAGCACTCACACACCTTACATACCACTCACCACCCAACTCACACCAAACACTCACACACCTTACACACCACACCACACTCACCACCCAACTCACACCAAGCACTCACACACCTTACATACCACTCACCACCCAACTCACACCAAAAGCCCACACACCTTACACACCACACCACACTCACCACCCAACTCACACCAAAAACCCACACACCTGACACACCACACCACACTCACCACCCAACTCACACCAAAAACCCACACACCTTACACACCACACCACACTCACCACCCAACTCACACCAAGCAGTCACACACCTTACATACCACTCACCACCCAACTCACACCAAGCACTCACACACCCTACACATCACACCACACTCACCACCCAACTCACACCAAACTCACAGACCTACACACCCACACACTCACATAACTGACCACACCCCAAACCACGCACACCCACAACACCCCACACCCCACACCACACCCCACACCACACCACACTCCACACCACATTCTACACCACCCCGACCCCCACACTCGCACACTCACGTAACTTATCATACCCCACACCACCCACACCTGCAAACATACCACACTCCAAACACACACCACGCAAACCGCATGCACACCCCACCCCCATACACACTACCCACACCCACAGCACCCACGCCCACAGCAACACGTACACACATTCACATCCAACAAACCAACACTACTTACATCTCCTACACCCACATATGAGGGGAAGGAGCGGATGACGCTGAAGCGCTGTCATTGTGGGGCAGGAGGGAACAGCAGAGCACTTCCACCCCCACTCACACACCTGCAGGGGGGGGGGGAGTGAGGAGGTGGGAGTGAGGAGGTGGGAGTGGGAAGGAGGGAGTGGCATTGTCATTGATGCCATTATTTGTAATTATACTCTTTCATCATAACTGTACATATTAATTTTACGTCCATTACTTCATTTCGGAAATAAAGCTGTGTAATTTCCCAATGCTGCTCTCTCGTTTCTAGCTCGTCACTTCCAGAAGTTTTAGAATAACTCAACAAAATATGGCTGGAAAACGAAATATTGTCATTGAAACAAGAGCAAATACTTGCAGTACATGCCATTGTAAAACCATGAGATGCACATTCCAATAGTTAAAAGTCATTTATATTTATTCTCTTCTGCTTGATAGGCTATAGAGCCTGTTGCAGGTTGGGTAGCTCACCATGATGATTATGACACAAGTAATAGTCAGGGATCAGATGCTAGCTTTACCTATATTCTGACCACAACTTATCTAGCCTTGCCTTGAAACAGTTCAGATTTGGTGCATCTGCGACTTGTTCCGGGAGCCCGTTCCATGAATTGGTCGCCTGTCCTACCAGAAAGTTCTGCCGGACCTTCTTATTTGTGCGTTTAAAACAAAGTTTCACGTGGTGACCAATGTGGTCATCTAACTTGATATAGTCCACATCCACCATATAATATACGTGAGTGTGCTTATCCAGCTCGATCAAGTCTCCTCGTGATCTCCGGTAATACAGGCTGGGTAACTTGAGCGCTGCCAAGAGTTCCAGGTATGATGTGTCCTTCAAACCGGGTTTGAGTTTGATGGCTCTCCTCTGTGCATTCATATCCTTTACAACAGTATCTGTGAAATGAAGTGTTTATTTTTCAGAATATACCACCCCTATGATGATCTAATTTGCATCACAATCGTTCCTTTAAATCTTAAACAACATAGTTTAATTTACTTCTACGACAAGAATAATATACACAATAAGGTCAGATAACATAATGCATGTTTAAACCTCACCTGGTATTGATGTGCAGTTCTCAAAGTTTGCAGGCTTCAGGAACATTTGCACACTGACATTGTTTATTTTATCTGCATTGTCACGCGGCGATAATAGCAGAGAACTCTAGGACCTCTGTGCGTTGTTTAAAATTACCACTGTGCCGACCTCTGTTGAAACAAAGGGCACCGAACCAGGCTAGCACATTGATCTTTCAAAAGAGTCTGATGTGCAATGAAATTAGTTGCAGTTATAAAGTACTTACCCTATGAACAACGGCTTAGGGTATTGAAACTTCCTACCCTTTCCTACAGAAGGAAAAGAAGTGACATAATTGAAGTATTTAAAATTATGAAAGGTTTTGATAAAATAGATATGAACCAATTTTTCACCTTGGAATAAAAGAGAAGGCAGTCGGGGCCATACTCTCAAACTAGTAAACCCAGAGCCCTTTCAAAGTTAAGGCAACACAGTTTCTCAAACAGGATCATAAATATATGGAATAGTCTCCCACAAAATGTTATTGATGCCGAGTCAATAAATTCATTCAAGAACAGATTAGAAAAAGCAGGGGCTGATGATCCAGTGAAATTTGACCCCTTATTCACCACATGCTACTAATTATTCCTTGTGTTGCATATTTACTTGCACTCAAGCAAAAATGAGAGACAAATAAGTGTTCACACTTCCTGTCTACCATTCGCTATTTCGAAAGCGAGGCATGCTAGCTCTAGCTGGATGTGCAAATGACATTCCCCTCTGTATTATCGCTCGCCCACACACTCCATTCCCGTGACGTCATGCCCACTTCCCAGACACGAGATTTAAATCTGGGCTGGTATTGAGCTTGCATTATACGGAGCACTTTTCTACTCCCCCCCCCCCCCCATAAACTAACCTCTCCATGTTGATTTAATACACAGTATTATCATATTTGGTGTTTGTCTATTAGATTCAATTATATATTTATACCTTCTAAGCGCCGTTCGAATGAAAACCAAGATGGCGAATTTAGGAAGCAATTGAAGAAATTCGGAAAAGCAAACAATTGTTGCTTAGCTTTATTAGGCCTCATGGACCTATTTCTAGAGACACACTATCGAGAGGGACACTCAGAGTGCTAAAATTAGCAGGAATAGACACTTCCCGGTTTGGGGCCCACTCCACGAGAGGGGCATTTGCTTCCAGTGCAAGGAACCTAGGTGTTCCGATTAACACTATTCTTAAGAATGCAGGTTGGAAGACTTCCATTGCTTTTGCTAGACATAATAACAAAAGAGTTAAGAAGACCAATATGGCTACAACCTTTCATCGCCAATTGTTGGAGACATAATTTCGCATAAGGTTAGGTAAAGGGTGCTGTATTCGGGATCATCATAACTAAAGCTGTGTCCAAACCGGTGGAGTGCCTTGTTTTGGAATATATCACTGTAATCTGAAACTACATCCCAACTCACACCACATACAGACATATATGGCTTCCCTGTCTCTCTGGTATTTTAGTCCACTTTACCTCGTCCCCAGTTCCCAGCTGACGGGAGGTGAAGGGAAGGGAGGGAATGGATGGGGGGGGAGGAGAAAGCGGATGGGCGTGGAGGAGAAAATGCGTTGGGAAGGGAGGTGAGGTGAGGAGAGGAGAGAGGACGGAGAAGGAGAGGGGGAGGAGAGGGGGAGTGGAGGGAGAGAGCTTGCTGGCCGGTGGGATTGCACCTCTTAGCTCCCTGGTCGGATGTCAGAGTACACAGAGTGTGGGATCAGTATACACACACAAGGGCAAACGGCGGTCTGTCACGGCAGTCCCGGACGCACCACCAGGGCCACCCAGTACATAGACAATGTTCCGCGCTAATATGCAGAAGAAGGCCACAGAAGAACATAATAAATTACAGCCACCACGGTACACACATATAATTACATCGGTTTTGTTGCAAAACCGTTTGCTTTTAAATTCTTTTGGGGAAAAAAATATATATGCGTAATTGTGTCACATAGTTTCATAATAGTCAATAGAGAACACACAAATATATGTATATAAAACTGGCTATGGTGGAGGAGAGAAAGAGAGAGAGTCAAAGCGAGGAGTTGGTGGGAACCTTCTAATTTTATTTTTGCAATGAAGGCCCATGGCCAAACAAAAGAAATAGCCCTACCTATAAAAGCTAACATTTTGTAGTAGTAGCGAGCTGAGCGCCAGCGTGAATGAATGAAAAGCGGCAGCAGTGCCGTAGCATCGGAGCAAAATGCTAGGACCGCAGAATATATAGAATAATCGAGAATAAATAATTAAAATAAGGTAGGAGAAACTCCGCCTATTTATATGCATATAATAAATTATATTTTACATAAAACTGGCTATGGTGGAGGAGAGAAAGAGAGAGTCGAAGCGAGGAGTTGGTGGGAACCTTCTAATTTTATTTTTGCAATGAAGGCCCATGGCCGGGCAAAAGAAATAGCCAAAAACGGACCAAGAAGGGGCCACCCCAAACTACTCGTCGATCCCAACCTGGGCCAGGGAGGCGGCGACCCGCAAGTCGTTCATAATGCGTACCTGTAAAGGTGACTTCAAATAAGCGTATACCGTCTCCGTAGCTCAGTCCCCCCATACCTTAATCTCCTCGATAGTCGCACCACAAATCGCCGGATAAGGTGTACCTCCTTGGCGAAGGGAGTGTGAGGTAAATTCTCACTCCCCAAAGCCTGCAATGTTAGTAAATATTTTTAGCATATACTGATAGGCAGCATAAGACATAGGGGTAGATCCCTGATCAGCTGGGAGTCTGAAAGCAACCCCATCGGAATCAGCTGGTATCCGCATCTGAGGCGGTTACCTGACTCTTCCTAAGCAGAGCACAAAACGACAACAATACAGCCGCCCGCCACGCAGTGTGCCCTGGATTCAGTGTCAAACCTTCAAAGATCTTGATTAGCATGCTGGGTAGGAGTGGAGGGGCCCGCCTGGGTCTATCACCCTTAATACGCTTTATACCTTTCAAGGTTGCATCGACATAATAGTCAGAATATGCAATTGTGGGGGCGCCGTTCTGTTTTAAATAAAAAGTTTAAGCCAGACAAGTAATATAGGATCAATCGATACAAAAGGTCTCTGGCTAGCCAGGTTGCATATAGCGCAACCCACATAGAGGAGCATGGTAGAGGGGCCCTAGTTTCCCTGATCAACAAACT
>CM059196.1:38844660-39024826 GCA_030323885.1 Branchipolynoe longqiensis | reverse complement strand
GAGATACTATAAAAAAAAGGCTAAGTTATATTACACTATGGCAACTCACAAGCTGGTGCCCTCAGAGGGAATTTATTAAGGTTATATGCTAATTGTTAATATTTCCCCGTGATGGGGAACCATACTCCAGCATCACCGCCAGTACGGTACCCTCGTGCGCGAAATGCGTATTAATTTGGGCGCAATTCGCGTCCCCTGGGGACGGTGTGTACTACCCGTTACTTCTTGGATAATATGCAAAGTCTACACATATGTACAATATATTACAATCGGTTATTTACATTTAGTGTGGACCTAAGTGTTTTCCGAAAGCAGGCCGCACAAGGATATATATATAATTTTATTATTATGGCATGTATTCTGCAGGTGTTACCTGCTTTGTTTTAATCCAAATGAAATAGTTAAATTGGGTGCACGTGTGCAAATTTGGAAATAGTGGGGTATTATTCTTTCTCTTCCCGGCCTGGGGAACGTTTCCTGTGAGGAGGCAGGATGTTTTTTGTTTTTTTTTACTTTGGTTAAATTTTTACTTGACTTTTTATTCAAGGAACCAAGGAATTAATTTCGCGAGTAATTTAGAACGTAGTTATTACAGCGATTTGCTCGACATAAGTAATTTGGAATATGGTATTTATAATAATGATCCCTCATTGCCGCCTGGCCTAGAGATATATATTTTTTTTAAGTTACTTTTTGTTTAATTATTTTATTTTACCTTTTGGTATGGATATATTATTAATTAAGTTATATTTTTAAAAGATCCCAATTTTAATGTTAATTTATAAACTGCCCGTTACGATTAAATTTTCTACTACCAGCTGCTGCCCTCAGAGAAAATTTATGACTAACGATAAAGGAAGGATATAATTATTATTTAATTTAGGGACTATAAAATAGTTAAATCTGATCCTCTGTGTTGCCTAATTATAGGATATTTATAAGCGGGGTGTGAAAAGTTTAGTGTAATTGTGTTAACTTGACATAATGGATAATACCCTTTGCGCCCCAACCGAAATCCCAGAATGTATATGTGCCCCAAACGATACCCATTGTGGTGCCCTGAAGCGTGAGATGAAGATGGCTGGGTTCGCGAGGGTGCGCCGTCCAGGTCCAACGCGTGCCGCGCCGTGGTGAATGGGGGCGTGGTCCTGGAATGCGCCTGGTTTCCCCCCGCGAAACCCGCGCACGACGCCTGGTGGTTGTCGCGGCTCCCGGGGCAGTGTAGTATTGTGAAATTATGCGTATGGAAGTTAAAGGAAAAGAGAATATTAATACACAAATTATGGTTTAGCAGAGGATCAGAGCTATTAGAATGTAGAATATGGAATAATTATGTTAATATGTTTAAACTCGGCCCTAATTTTGAAAATTGATTATTTGATGTTAATTATGCGAAATTCTAGGCGGAGCCTTAGTACAATATGCATAACTGGTACGCATTTATATATTGTATTAGGAGTAGCAATATTTATCGTTAACGTACTTTATTTAAGTGGAGTACGTGCCGACTATAGGCTAAGCCTCTTTACTGTACACATATTTAATTACGCGTTTGAATATTGTAGGTGATCTCAATATTTACTGTTATGTATTATAATAAAATACATTATTAATTATAGGCCTAGCCTATTCACGCTGGGGATTATTTTCCCCTAATCAACAATGAGCTCTTGCTGGAGCTCAGGTGAGTGGGGCTCGCAGGCAGGCGGTGATCCGGCCCTCGGTTCCGGGATTTCGTCGGTATCCATATTTACCGAACATACTGTTATATCGGAGATCGCATCCGAATACTCTCCCTCCTCGTCGGAGGTAAAAATCAGCGGAGTTGCGCTGAGGGGGGTGGGCCCTCCAGGAGTTACCGGTAAGGTGAACGGTGATAACTGTTCGAGGTCGTCGTGCTCTGGTGCTAGCAACGGCGTCGTGATACGGGAAGCCGGCGCCAAATGCGCGCAGTCACGTGCGGTCTGATCGTTAAAAACTTTGCAGGATTCTGCAAAACTACTCAGCGACGACTCGACATTAACGGGGGATACAATGGGATCCCTCGGAGGTGAACGTGGCGGTGGGGCCACGACTTCCGCCATGATAGGTGGAAGTGGCACGATTTCCGCCCTCGCGGGTGGAAGCGGTACGATTTCCTCACGTAAAGGCGGGGACTGTACAATATCCACACTCATAGATGGGTGTGGACTCAGGGTAGGCGGCAGCAAATTTGGGCTTGCCACGGCTGATCTCCCCTTAGGCTTGTCGGTTTTCCCCTTTAGGGAAACCATGGGGGGCGCAATTTGCGTACGCGCAACGTAGGGTCCCAAGGGTTTGACTGTGGCGCTCCCCGGGATCCAGCTAACTGGAGCAGCTGGCGCAGCAGAGGAAGTAGATTCCTCTGCCACATTCGCTGTATGGTCACCTGAAGCAGAGACCTGCGCGGTTACCGTACTGCCAGTGAAGTACGGTCGGAGGACGGACTGTGGGACGCCGGAAAAATCCAACGTCTCAAAAGAGCCGTCCCACTGCAGGGCGGATACGCCGAACCTGAAGTTGAACTTCATGTTCATCTCCTCCCATTGGTGGAGCTGTCGATCATAATGATCCATCATAAAACGGTAACGATCGTCGGCCGCCTTGACTTGGGCTTTCGCCTCTGCGTTAGTATTCTCAATCTCCTTTTGAGAAGTTTCCCACATCGTCTGCGCGCAAGTCACTTTGACTGCGTCCAGACGATTTACCCAGAAAGTGGACATAGAACTTACCATATTCATGAAAAAGTCCATTGTCTCCATTGACTCCGGGCCGGAGTCCCGCGCGAGGACCTCATGGACGGAAGGCGGTAAGCAATTATAACGCTCTATAAGGCGCTTCTTTGCAGCCGGTGATAAATCCGGCTGGAATGGAGCGTCTGTACTAGTGGATGGCTGCGCGTCGGTTGAAGCCGCGGTGGCCATCTCGGAAGCTCGTCGTTTTAAGTCGCGACGGAGCGAGGCGGGAATGGATCCCACTGTGGGCAGTGAAGGATCCAGGGGTTTGGCGCCCTTGCGTTTCGTCGATTGGACGGGCGCCGATACCGTGGTAGGAGCCGCTGCAGGTTTGGGGCGAAGGGCAGCCAAGCGTGCGCTTTCCTTCTCTCCAAACTGTTGCAGTTCATCGCCGCGCGCGATTTGCGCCGCGGTCCGTTCGAGAGGCGGGTCCTCTGTGGGAGGATCCACCACCGCTGAGGCATACGAAATACCTGTCTCGACTTTATCCGCTCTAAAGGGGCGGGGTTGTGGGGGCTGGGGACGGCCTCGGCGGGACCTGTGGCCGCGGCCCCCGGACGTGGTAGGACGGGTAACGATACCGTCCTCTCTATCCAACTTTTCTTTAAGACGGCGTCTGCCTGCGGAAAAATAAGCTTTTTCGCCTAAGGTGACGCCTCCGTATATGCACACTGCTACAGTGTGCGCAGATATCGGTAACCGCAAAGTCTCGGCGAGAATTTGGCGGCCGCGCTCGGCATTAAACTCCGGAATGAAGGTATACCTACAGTTATCCGACAAGGACGGATCTTGAGCTACACGCGCCAATTTCCTTATGGTGGACTGCGGGCGCTTGTGACACGACTTGGCGCAAATGCCGTACGACATTAAATGGCGTAACATCAGACCCCTTCGGTGAGTCGAGAAGGGTTTACCCGTCGATTTAGTGAACGGGCACGCTGCGGAACGGTGGTCGTCGCACGACCATCTCGGCACAGTATACAAATGCTCTTCACAAATGTGACGAGCCAATACATCCCAACGCCTATAGCGGCGGTTAGGGTGTTTCAAGTTTTCTGGGATAGCGCTGGGGCGTTCCAGGAAGTATTTACAAAATAGACACTTGTCTTTTGGGCGGAAAGTATGCCTAACAAATTTCAAGTGCGCAATATCCTGCGGCCGATAAGGCGACTTAGCTAGACCACGCACCTCAGTGATGACACTGTGGATACGCTGTACATAGGGCTGAAGGCCGGATTGATGATCATCTACCCAGTCCTCTACATCTGAATCCTCCCCATTTTCCCGTTGGACAGGGGGGAGGTGCAATTTGCATCGGCCAGTAGGTGTTGGGGGCAACATATACATGGCTAATGTACGGTTTGGGCGTGGGGGGTCGAAATATCTCTCCCGCAGTATAGATTCCTGCAACATACCCAATTCAGCTGCCTTCCTTATAGGGACAGAACCAAGAGTGCGGCTATTGTAACCGCAATTCACTAAGTGGGGATACCTCTCAGGAATAGTAGCAACTGGGAGATCGCTATCCCATTGTAACTCACCCTTCTCCAGGCGGTCGAGACGAAGTGCCATCGTACCGTAAAGTGGGTCCAAAGTTGGGTCAGCAGGTGGTGTATCCTCCTCATCTGACACGTAATCCCTTGTCACAGCTTTTGATGGTGTGGCAGGAATTTTTCCTTCCGCCTCCCGTGCGGAAGGGTTTCGCGCAGCTACACGTTCCGACGACCGTTTTCGTGGTGAACGTCTCACTGCCTCTGCTTTAGAAAGTCGAACATTAGACGACTTACCTGAAGAGGAGGGGGTAGGCTCATCTTCCTGATCAAGATCCTTCGGGCGCCTGTTGGTGACCAAAGTAAATTCCTCCTCAGTCACCATGGGGCTGACGTGAGGGGCGGTTGTCTTGCTGTCAGCCCACGAGGTGGGCCCAGACTGACTACAGGAAGCTTCCGCGGAAGCATTGCCTATCACCAATGATAGGCCTTGGGCCAGTCTCACCTCAGGTGTGAGGAGATTCCAGTCGCAAACTGTAAACACCGATATTTGACCGGTGCCTTTATGCAACACGTTGCATACGAGAGGGTTGTGATCGGGCCCCTCACCCGAACCTCCTTTGGCGGAGGTGGCCGATTCCATGCCTGATCGCTTGCGCGACCAGGCCTGACCGTCGGCCTAAAACCAGTACAGTGGTTATTTTACGTACCTCCCTTTTTTTTTTAACGACAAGACAATAACCAAAACGCTTGCTCGTGATCCCCCTCACTAGGTAGCTGCCCACCAGGAGAGTACCCGGCCTATTAGAAAATAGACCGGCAAAAAACCCGACGAGTTCGCAAGAAGCTTTTGTGGAGTCTGCACCCAGTGTAAGCTGAGTGAAGACTGAAGTTCTGTACGGCCTTGCTAGCCGCAAGTGCGCGGCAGCGCGTTCCTGTTAGCCGTCAACCAATGGCAGGCTCGCGTTTAGGCGGGAAACCCGAGTTGACCCGGTTCCCGCGCAAATTAGGTCACGGAGGGCCTTAGTTCCCCATGGCAACGGGGCCGCCTGCACCAAGCTTTCCCTTTTTGGAACGAATCCATTCGATCACAGAAGTCGTGTATTGCGCTGACATTTACCCTAATACAGTGTTTACAATTTATAAAAGGGGCGATTAGGGGCTCTAATCGTTAGTCAGCGCATTTACGAACTTATATATATATTATTTTTTCCGACAAATTTAATACGAATTTTTATCGATAAAGGCTTACTCACGTAATTTTTCGTAGGCGAAAGGGTGTTAACAACTCGACCCGTTCGTAATATTACCAACACGGGTTCAGTTTTGTTTAGAATTAATCCGGTTGATCATAGTACGAATAAGGGTGTTGGGGAGCTGAAACCCAGATTACCTTGAGTACATATCAACCGTATATCTATTTTAATCGGTTAAGATATAATGTTGATACGTAAATAATATCTTTTTATCTACGGGTTGTTTTTATCACCCGCTGTTTACGCCGGGCTTGTTTACATTCCCGTATCACCTCTATCGCTAGTGGAGCGATTATTTTCGTATTAAGATAGTACACGTATAGTGTATGTAATGTAATACTCCGTTTATTTATTTATTTTATCACGCATTTCTTGTTAGTTATAGTTATATTTTGGGAATGTTCGTCAAAGTAAACACCGTGCTCTGACGTCACACGCAGATAGTCCCCTGTGACAGTTCCGAGGGATTTATCCGCCACGGTGAACTGTGCGCAAAACGCGTACGTCCCCATCACTTCTTAAACATGCGCCGTGCGCAAATTGCGTGCCGGTCTTTATAATAAAATCTCCCTGATCTACAATAAATGGCTTCCCTTATTTATTTTCTCTAATTCTCCTCAATCTGCTAAATGCTCTACACTCTCTCCCTCCGGAAATAAATACAATATAACGCATGTAAATGTTATGCCGTACCGCGTACCGAGTACCAGCTGATTATAGTAGAGATTGTGTGTACGAGCGTCTCAGGTTGGAGCACAGTCGAACTGTACACCAAACTGACCACACGTACTTTTGTCTAGCCACCTAATACAAAGAGAAGATGCGCGTAGCCATAATTAGCGACTCCCGTGGTTCAGGGCTGCAACGCCACCTCGACCGGCTCGTGGAGGAGCACGAGTTCCGTGTATTTACGCACCCTGGAAAGGGGTACAATGAAGCAATGCGCCTGTCGCTGACGGGGATACGGTACGTGAAATTTTAAACAAGTCGCTGTTTACATTTACCTTCAGGGATGGGGGCGCAATGCTTATATTAGAGGTCTCCTCCGCACGCAATTTCCTCAACTGTATTTTTTTATTTTTACATTTGCAAGAAAAACTGTTGTAGCGCGCAAATCTAAGGGTCATATTTCCTTTCAGGGAATTCCAACCGGGATACGTAATCCTCTGTGCTGGCATTTGTGATGTGACGTCCCGGGACAGGAGGACCCGGGCGACCACTGCGCGTTCCCACTTCTCCGAGATTCTCGGTGGACTGGGGGTGCGGAGGGAAGAGTCCCTGGCCCTACTCCGGTCCGTATATACCGGAAGGGTGAGCGTGGCGACCGTAGCCGGGGTCAATTTGATCGACGCAAATCACCCGGCCCGGCGGAGGTGGACGGGCACCCAATACGCGGCCTACCATCGGGCGCATCCCCGCCCTCACGCGGATCAGGTGAGGCTGCAATTTGTCGTGATGGAAAAGGAAGTCTTTTAAGTACGACTTTAACTAAGCTAATCATCTTAGATTGCCGTGTTGAATCCTGATGGGAAAGGAAACCCTGATACGTAATAGTTTATCTAGCACGATAATGCTGATGGTATTACCGATGTATTCCCTTCAATTTAGTTAGATTATTATATTTTACTCTCCGCAGGAGGCCATTGACAGCGCGCTGGAGCTGTACAACGACATACTCCGGCGGCTGAATGCCGAGGCCGGTCAGCCTACCCCCGATCTCGCCGCCACCATCACATTTCGGGGGGCGACTTACTATGAAAGGCTGGTGGACGGCGTGCACGCGACGGGCGCCACCAAGAAGAGGTGGGCCCGCTGCATCGCCTCTTGCGTGCGGGCCGCCCACCAGGAAACCCTGTAATTTACTTTAATTAAAAAAATTTGTTTTTAACTTTAAATAAATATATATATTTTTTTTTTTTTTTTTAAATTTTAAATAAATTTTGTACATTACCATTCATTGTCGTTGTTATGTTGTGTATGTACAGTTCTTTTTAAGGTTGGATGTATATATTCGGTAATTCTAATAGATGTACTCATTTTACTGTTGGTGTTCTTATGGTATATGTGTACGCATTTTTATGTTGGGCTATACCATAGTTGCACCATCGATAGGTAGGCTAAATCCTTATCAATGTACGCATTTTACTGTTGGTGTTTCATGGGGGCTGATGATATGCAATATCTAATTTTGCTTCCCCAGTCCCCCAGTAGTACGGAATTGTCTCCCAATTAAGTTAATGAGCCTTATAAAAGGGGTCGTATAACTTAAAGATGTATCGTAAGTAAAAGTCATGGGAGGGCGGCGATTTTCTTTCCCTCCTTCATAATTATGGCATAGACCGGTATATAAAATATAACATAAACCGATGTCCTTTGTAATTTGATCGCCTCTCACCCCGACTTCTGACTAATAAATGTTAACGGTCGCACGACCCGGCGCTTGTTTCACCGCGGGTGGTGGGAACCAACAGCTGTGTCTTCTCCTGAGATTGCGCCGTATCGGGTTTCCGCGCCGACTCGGCGTTAATTAATTTATCGCCGTCTTGGCTATCTGACGGAATCCGCCCGGTGTACAATTTCAAACGCCCTGTATTTGATTTACGAGCGGCTGATAACGCCGTCTTAATTATAACCGTCGTATCGGATATGACCTCAGTAATCTTCCAAGGCCCGTCCCAGTTTGGTGCGAGTTTAATGTGTGCCGTGGGAGCATGGAATCTTAACACCAAGTCACCCACTGCAAACCGTGGGAAGTCAGCATTCCCATAAGAATTTTTATTTCTTTGAATACTTTTCTCTGTGCTATTACGCACCCTGCCATACGCATTGTGGAAACAACATTCCAACCATCGGACGAAAGCCGGTGTGCAAGCGTCGTCTGAATGTTTGTCTAACACTCCGAATTGCAAATCACATGGTAGGCGCAATTCTTCCCCAAACACCAACGTATTGGGAGTAACCCCGGTAGCGGCGTGAATTGTGCAATTATATGCGTGTGCAACGTACTTAGCATGTAAATCCCAATCGCTCTGATCTTCATTGACCATGCAGGCCAGAGCAGAAATTAACGTTCGATTAAATCGTTCAACTAAGCCATTGGATCTGGGACAGTAAGGGTTCGTGCGGGTTTTATAGCAGCCTATCAGTTTGAGCATAGTCTGGAATAATTCCGACTCGAACTCCCTGCCCTGATCTGAGTGTAATATAAGGGGGGCCCCGAAAATCAGTATCCAATTATCCACCAATGCTTGCGCGGCCACTGCCGCCGTTTGGTTACGTAATGGGTAGACTTGTACATATTTTGTAAAGTGGTCCTGTACTACCAACATCACCAAATTATCCCGGTTAGTGCGCGTAAATCCTGAGACGAAGTCACAGGACAGGCGCCCCCAACGTTGGCCTGTCATTTGTTGCTGTAACGGCATTTTAGCCATTCCCAGCCCTGGTTTAATGAGTGCGCATCTCGGGCAGGATTTAACCCAATCGCGCACACGCGAATTCATGCCTGGCCAGTAATATCGCGTGCGTATTTGGTCTAGGGTTCTCTCCCTTCCAAAATGCGCAGCGGTGGGATGGCTGTGGCAGAATATTAATATGTCCTCTCGTAAGAGGAAAGGTATAACGAGTTGTTGATGAGTTATGAGAGAATGGGGGTCGAGCGCATTCCTGCATAACACCCCATTCACTACAGTTAACTGTTTCCATTGGTTTAACAATTTAATAGTTTCTGTATTCTCCGCGCTTACGAGATCCTTAGGAGGTCTCACCGTGTGCGCATTTAACAAAGAAATAACGGTGGAGCATGTCACATCTGCTTCCTGAGCCTGACGCAATTCATTTTGCGTCCAGAAATGGAAGCTATTTTCCTCATCAGGAGTCAGGAGTAAGGACACAACCACCGCTGTATGAGCCCCACAATCGTCACATTCCGGTATGCCACAACGACGTACAGGAATGCGACTAAGCGCGTCAGCGTTAATATGTTGAGAGCCGGGTCGATAAGTAATTTGCGTGTTGGTGAGGCCAAATTCAGACAACCACGCCAACCAACGTCCTATCATACCCTCTGCCTCTTTAAAATTTAGTAACCATTTTAATGAATGATGGTCAGTACGGATCTGGAATTCAGAATCCCAAAAATAATGACGCCATTTTTTAGTGTATACGACTATCGCCATTAACTCCCTTTTTGTCGTACAATAACGCCGTTGACAGGCACTGAGCCTATTGCTGGCAAAGGTAATGGGTACTTCAACCTCGTCTTGCATCTGACTTAATGCGCCTGCTATGGCAAATGCGCTAGCGTCAGTGTCCAAGATAAATTGTCCACTAGGCCGTGGGTACCCTAGTACTGGTGTATCGGCGAAAAGCCGTTTCAGGTTAATGAACGCATTTTCCTGTGATATACCCCACGCAAATATTTGCGTGCCGACATTAGCCACATCCTGTATGGAAGCGACTACATCGGCAAAATGGGGAATGAAATCTCGATAATAAGAAGCAAAACCGAGCAAACTTTTTGTCTCTTTAGGAGACTTAGGCGCTGGCCAATTGGTTATAGCCTCAATCTTTTTAGGATCGGCTTTTACACCCTCACTAGACACAATTCTACCCAAATATTCAGTTTCCTTACGGAATAGATGACATTTGGACGGTTTAAGTTTTAATTTAAATTTGCGAAGTCTTAGAAAAACTTCTCGTAAATGCGAACGACATGTGGAAACGGTGTCACCGAATATTATAATGACGTCTAAGTATACCAAACAGTGAGTAAACAGTAGACCGTTTAACATTTCCGCCATCATTTTCTCAAAGGTGGCGGGAGCATTACATAGACCAAAGGGCATTACCTTCCACTCATATAGACCTATATGAGTTTTGAAAGCAGTTTTCTCCCGGTCATCGTGTTGCATCGTGACTTGATGGTATCCAGATTGAAGATCCAAAGTGCAGAACCACTTATTTCCTCCCAGACTATCCAAGCT
The DNA here is from genome assembly GCA_030323885.1 of Branchipolynoe longqiensis. Taxonomy (NCBI): domain Eukaryota; kingdom Metazoa; phylum Annelida; class Polychaeta; order Phyllodocida; family Polynoidae; genus Branchipolynoe; species Branchipolynoe longqiensis. Next base: position 39,014,342 of record CM059196.1, on the reverse strand, counting down.
CTCGTCTATCCGCGGTAATGGGTACGCATTTTTCCGCGTCATAGCATTTAGCTTGCGATAATCTATACAAAATCGCCACGTCCCATCCTTTTTGGTAACAAGGTGGACGGGCGAACTATAAGGACTTGTACTATCCGTAATGATCCCTGCCGCCAACATTTTGGCAACCTCGTCCTCCAGGGCTTGTTTCTTGGAGTCCATTAGCCTACGGTATGGTATTCTAAAGGGGGCGTTGTCACCGACATCGATATGGTGTTGTACGACATCTGTCCACCCCAGTTTAGCATCCGGTTTCGCGAATATATCGCAAAATTCGAAGAGGAATTCTGCGATTCTCTTTTTATCTTCCGCGTGCTCCAAATGCGTGGCCTCCGCCATGGATAATATGAAGTCAGGAATTTGCGGCAGGCCCGCAAATTGCGTTCTGTCAACAGGAAAAACCGGTTCTGGGGATCCCCCAAATCCCTCCACGCCGCGTTCTCTTTTGAGTAAGTCGAACACCATGGCGGCCGTAGGACTATTGATGGAACCATGTGATCTGGCCTCAGAGGCGTTGCCAATGACCTGGCCTCGCCGCAAATGGACACAATCGTCTGTAGTGTTACACAGCGGTAACACCGCACCGTCTGCGCCACAAATTAACGAGGGAGCCGCTGTGACTCCCATACAACTGAGTACTTCAGGGTCGGGTTCAATTAAGCACTGACCCTTCCCTTCTATATGTCTGGTTGAAATTAATGCCGCCACCGTTTGGTGCGCATTTCATGTAACATCTTCTGCCAGGCACGCAAGACCGCAGTCTGTTCGTAGCTGACAGTGTGTGACCAAGTTATAAGGTTGCAGAATTTCCAGCAGCCCATTATGTGGCGAGAGACTGGCTTCATAAAATGACATCCAATCGCTCCCCAGAATACCATCCTCTGGTATGTCCACTATCAATACAGATGAGTAAAATATCTGATTGGCGATACCCAGCGGGATATCTGTACAACCAAAGTGTGGGATTACTAGTCCCGTTACACTTAAAGGCCTCACGTCGGAGACCAAGTTACGCGTATTCAGGTTGAGATTATCAAAGAATCCTTTTCCTATCACGGACATGGCCGCCCCGGTATCAATAAGGAAGAATCCATTGGATTCTCTAATGTTGATGGGGACATACCATCTTTTCCCATTCAGTGGGAAAATGTTCATGGCGAACTGGTCTCTTTCATCCACGTTGTGTAGGTTTAGTCCCGTTCTCTCTAAAATATAGTCCATACACGGATCAGACTCAGGGCTGCGCGCATTTTGCGCGCACATTGATCGCATTCCAGCCAAGAAAACCTGGCGGACGCCGATTGTACATGTAGACGGTGTAGACACACTGTGCACGTTGCACGAATCTGATGGGAGATTGTGCGCAAGGGGTTTAGCACAACTCTCAACAGATGCGCTGGGAAGATTTCCCCGTACAATAATAGCTGACAACACTTCCGGCGTTGCAGCTGGTACTAATTTAAAAAATCAGTATCGGCTAAGAACTCGGGAGATCCCGATTCATGGTGTACGGCAGCAACAGCGCTATGTTTAGGCGCGAATTGCTTGCCTGTGGGCGCAATTTGCTTGCTCCCATGCACGTTGTTAGTGACAGGGCGCGCGATTCGCGTATTATCGCGCGCATTATTTTTGCCGCTGGCTGCCTGTAGCCGGGCCAATAGTTCTGGTACATGGCGCGAATTATCGCACCCGTTACGGACTCCATCCACCATAGCCTGCTCTAAGGAACGAGGCTGCGACAAAGGACACTCATACGCCATGTGACCAAAGTCCCGGCATCTAAAACATTCAATCCTCCCGGAATTCCGAGAGCGATTCGGGCGGTTCGGTTGAAACGCCCTTTGCGATCTACCCTGCAAATCAGGGTTAAAGTGTGGACGCCTATTTGGCCATTCACGCTTGTTAGCGTTACCCTGTTGGGTATTCTGTGAAGGGTGCCCGTTATAGGCGCAAATTCCTGTATCCACGGTATCATATGGATTGTCGTACGGCAAGTCTGCCACGGCGGAAGTAATTTCCGCCACCGTGCAGTTACGTGGGGTCATACGCGCTTTTGCCGCGTGATCCCTTAACATTTGATAAATATCCTCCATGGTGTGTCTACCCGGGGACCATTGCTTCAAGATCATGTCGCGTTCCTCCCGGTCGCGCAACCCATGAATGAACACTGCTATTGTTTTGCGCGCGATTAAATCGCGCGACATTCCACATCCTTGTCCAGCTTTTCTGGCCTCAGACTCTAGCATCATCCCGTAGTAGACGGAATTGGCCGAGTCTGACGGACGTTGGAATCTCTTCTCAAAGAGTTCCCATTTCGATAAGGGATCCATTCCCTGGAATTGCCAAGCCAACGCTTCCACCAATTCATCTAAGGTGGCGCAATTATCTTGCTCCCACCTATCCACAGCCCACTGACCTGGACCATCTTGTAACAAGTGGATCAGGCGCGTAAGCGCAGTGGTCTCATTCCACCGGTTCACGGACATCGCCTTACTGAACTTTTCCCACCAAGTCTCCCAGTCTTGGTTTATTCCGTCAAACGGGGGAACTTCGACAGCCCTCACCCTCGCGGGCTGGTACTGCTCTTGCACGCTGATATTTCGGTCGCGCAAATACAGAGATCGGTATACCGCTGAGGCACCGATGCCAGGGGTGATAGTGGATGCCTCCATTACCGCCCGGCGAATGGCCGGGTTCGTCTTTATGAGTTCCCGTTCTGCACCGGTGTACCGGTATGCAGCAAAAGAGTCGGCGCTCGCGTTTTGCGCGCAGCCGTCGACGGGCGCATTTTGCCCAGCTGGAAGGGAGGGAGCTGTGGGCGCACAGCCTGCCGCGTTAGACGCATTTACATTGGCGCTGCTAGGAGGGCCCAGCTTTGCTTGCCGTTGGATTGCTTTTAACACTCCATCAGAAACCCCGGGGTTGTGGTGCGCATTTACATCGCCCCCAGCAAATTGTTGCCATTGGGCATTCAGCTCATTTTCGCGCGTGAGGATTTCCCTCTCGCGCTTTTGTAACGCATTTAGTTGTTCCCGTTGCACGGAATGTTGCGCGGCGGGTATCATGTACGACAAGTCCATGACTGGGGGCGGAAGAGACAGGGTCGGAGTAGCACCCGTCCTCTCTTTCGGAAGGAAAGAGAAGAGGCTGCCTTCCTCACGAGTGACCTGTAGGGACATGTGCGCGCTTTTGGCGGCTTCTGGATTTTGCGCGGGCGCAAATTGTGTATCAACCACAGCTTTTCCAGGAGTTCCTGGATTAGCCGTTACAGTTAGGGGCGAAACCCCGGCAGGTCGGACTGGGTCCGCCATTACAGTAAGGGGGGATACCCCGAGACTTCGAACACTGTCCGAATCAGTTATGGAGACACCATCCAAAGATTGCGCCTCCCCATCGCCCTTTTCTCCCCCCGCAGGTGCTGCAGAACGCAAGCAACCGCGGCGGGCGGAAATAGGGGCCTCACCAGGTTCCTTCCGCCTAGCCAGCTCGCGAGCCTTAGCCTTTGCGAGCCTAGGCGACTGGCTTGTGCAACCACCAAAACTAAAAGAAATTCAAATTTCGCTGGTATAAAAAAACCCTAAACAATCTACTAAAATTTATGAAAAATGCTCCGAATTTTGTACGAATAAAAGGATAATGAATAAAAATGAGCAACTGAAATAAATTAATCGCTCTATGCCCAGATAGAACAATTCCTTGATTTCAGTTATTTTCTCGCTATCACCTACGGTTAATTATAGAAATACACGAAATTTAGAAGATCCTAATGAAAATTTGAACAAAAAGAAAGATGCCGAATAAGAAGGAGATTTAAGAAATAAAGGTTAATGAAAGAGCTTTTAGACGTAAATACAGGAAAAAGAGTGAAAAAGCTAGCACGTAACGAAAACCGACCAAACAGTCTGGCAAACGTTGACACACTGCCCTAATGTTCCAATAACGCTTTCTGACGTCGTCTCCTGTGCCAGCGACGCGCGATGTCGCTAGGTAACGATGGAACTAAGAAAAACATGCGGCTAGCGCAAGCAAACTGCGAAGATTCACTAAAAGTAGGCCGGCATTTAATGTCGGAGAACCGCAGCAGCAATTTTAATTTAAAACTCTAACCAAATATAATGCACGTATAGCCTAATATCGGGATAGCTAGTCCACGTCCTGTACGCCTCCTCCAGTCGGAGCGACACAAGGGTACGCCATTATAGTGCATCTAACGCTCCTCAGGCCACGATTTGCGCCGATGTTTTAACCGCGGATTCAAGGCTCGCCCCTCGCTGGTTATTTAAACTACTAATTAATTAAGGCTAGCCGCAAAATATAACAAGTATACCACATGGGTCAAGTCACCATTCGCAATGATGCTGCCCCGGTACGCCGTAAACTATCAATATCACGTCATGGAACATGAAGACAGTGACCGTGTGTCGCTGTCACAATGCGTACGCGCTGTCACTTCTGACAACACTCCGTTTTTTTTTTTATTAGATTCGCGTATCGAAAGTGAACTAAAAGGTATTACACTCCTTACTAATCCTGGTCACGGCACCAGTTTAACCGTTCGGCTAGTCAGCCCCCGCCTAAGGCGAGCCTAACGTGTTAATGTTATGTAATAATTTCCATGTGAAATTCCTGAGCCTGCCGCGGGCTGCTGCGGCTCCTCCTCCCGTCTGCAGGTAGTCCGTCGCCGTCGGTGTCCGCCCCGCGCTAAAGGCGGCCAGCCAGAGTTTCATCTACATACGCAATTCGCCGACGAGCGCGCCTATAGGCCTAAAGTTTCCCTACTTCTATAAGTTAGGTTATTTCAACTAGCTGGCTGTCCCCTGCGCATTTCGGTATATTAATTGTGTTACTGAATAATTCTAGAAGTACGCGTACGGCTAGGGATGCCGCCGCTGTCACTGATAATCAGTTCTAAGTTAATGTCGTTAATTTCCGCCCTGAAGTAACACTACGTTAAAATTGCTCAAGGCGAGTAGACACGCCCACTTCACAATCATACATACATCCCCATCATGCCCCCATCGCTGCCAATTTGGATTTCCACCACTGTCTATAACTTACAGCGTCATCAAAGGCCAGTTGCTCTCATACCATGTCTATGTGGTGTGGGAGGTTAAAAATCCCTTGGGGTCGGTAAAAGTGTAGGCTCAGGCTTTCTATCGACAAACTGTCTAATGATGAAAACAAGCCTATTCAGGCTTATCCATGATAGGCAGTATAAATCTTCAACAACAACAACAACATCCCCCTCCACCCATAGCGCCATGCCCATATATTTGCCCTAATAATATATATTATATATGTCAAACCAGAGTCTTGGACGAGAGCGTACTTCCATGTTCACATGATGTGAAACCAAAAAGGCAATGTCCGTCCCACTTACTGACTTTGGACGTGGCGTGCCCACTAATTCGCGCCACTAATTTGCGCCACTAATTTTCACGACTAATTGAGGCAATCGCACCTTTTTTTATGGCTATTATTGTCCGATATGTCCACTGCACACTTTGTATGCTGTCACCTAATCACTTGTACCGGGCGCGCTGCCCGAATCAGTAGAGCGCGGGTCTCGCATGCGGAAGATCGGGAATTTGGTTCTCGGTCGAGTCAAACAAATGACTTTTAAAATTGGTACTTGTCGCTAACTAGCCTGGTGCTTGGCATTAATAGGACAGGGTAAGGACTGGTTAGCTCAGTGTCAGTATAATGTGACTGAGTGGGATATCAGGTCATGGTGCTTGTGGGCTGATTTCCAAGTGGGGCAGCACTATAAATATAAAGTCACCATGAGTGTGCACTGTCACAAGTCGGTACCCGTCCTGATATGACCTGTCAGGACGTAAAAGTCAAACAACCAACCATTATTTAATTATATAATTATGTAATTTGATATTCTGATATGACATTCTTGAAGATTTATACTGCCTATCATGGATAAGTCTGAATAGACTTGTTTTCACCATTGGACAGTTTGACGATAGAAAGCCCGAGCCTACACTTTTACCAACCCAATGGATTTTTAACCTCCCACACCACATAGACATGGTATGAGAGCAACTGGCCTTTGATGATGCTGTAAGTTATCCACAGCGGTGGAAATCCAAATTGGCAGAGGTGGGGGCACGCGGAATCAAACCACCAACCTTCAGATTAGGAGTTAGGAGTCTGACCAGAAAAAGTCAGACACTCTAACCACTCCACCACAGAGAACACCACATTAGATGTTGCCAGGACATAAGACTCCAGCAACCAACCGAGCAACCTAATCATGTTACTAACAGTAACACACATTCACGATAGAAACTTTATAAGAAAACAAATTGTGGTAGAATCCGTTCTCAATCTCTCTTATTATCTGTCTGTCTCTCATCATCTCTCTTATTATCTGTCTGTCTCTCGTCATTATCTCCACATATGGTATACTTAATGATGCTAATATAAATAACGAATTGGTGAATCTCATGGAGGCTAGCCATTGTTCTCCAGCAGTCTACCAACACCACCTCCAGTTTCCTTCAATACTCCTTGTCGATGTATGGTTTTCTCTTTGGCCACTCAGAAATATTATATATATATATAAATGTATCTACAGTAGAATGACAAGATAAACAAACTGTTTAATGGTGAGTTGTTTTAATCTCTGGCAAGGGATTATATCCCCTTGCCCATACAAAGAAATAAAAAATGCTTTGGTGTGGCTGACACTGGTCAACATCCGGGGAAGGTGAGGTGAGCGAGATGTCGCCACCGGTAAGGCATTGTATCTCACGGAGGATACCAATAATAATAAGTAATATTCCCTTACATATCTTTATACTCGCATAATACATTCATACAATACTGTAAAGCCACATAGTCAGATGAAAACATACATTTTTCAAAACTATATCAATATCTAGATTTAATTCTCATATACCACCCTTAACCATCATGAACAAACCATCAACACACTGAACATCATACACAACTATCAATCTGTTTAAACACGTTGAACATTATATAAGACAGACAAAATATCTTGTCAACTATAAACTTAGCTTGTTTTATAAGAGAAAAAATGTAATCCACAAGGATTGTTTGAGTTGCCCCGAGTATACATCTTCTACTCGGTGCTGCTCCCCATTTTTGCATGAACCACAGTGACTGGTGCTGTACATTATACAGCAGGAGCCACTCCCTTAATTCTACAGGATCGGTGCTGTGACTAATACAGCACTGACCAAACTTAGATTATTTAGAAGGTCAATTCCAAGAGTAAGATGGCCGGAAGCCCAGTCCTCTGGCGCTGACAAATGTCATATTCAGATGAATAAATACTTTACCAAATAAAAAAGAAAATCTAACTTAAATACTGGTGCGCTTATTAACCATGTTTCACAACCTAGAATGGAATAGTGAGGCAATTGAATCAAACCTGTTACTGCAGAAACCTATGGTGTATGAGTTTTGGCATGCTTGGTAAAATTAATTGTGCATGTTGGCACTTCAAATATCTCCTAAGTTAGCCATATCAAACAAAAGTTATTTCAAACTAGAGTAAGGTAGATTATAACGATCAACCTCATATATTTATCTCAGAAAATTACAGAAACTCAAAACCATGGAACGATGCAACTTTAATCTCTGTAATATTATCACTAATTATGATTAATTCACAAAGGCGGAGAGAGTGTGTGGGTATAGTGGTTTTTATTTTGTGCATGACAGAGAGAAGGGCTTATGGCCAAATGAGCATTATGTAACATCAGTCAATCAGTTCCAGGTCAATAAAGGTCAAGATCCAAAGTCAAAGTTCAAGGTTCAGAAATGTCAAGGTCAGGTGGGTGGGGCTCAAACCCTCAACCCTACCTGTCACATGTCTTCCCAGCGGTGTGGGTGGGTGGGGGGAGAAAGCGTAGGTGTTCTCATGTTGGGCGGTTAGGCGGTTGTGTGGTTTAAACCTGGCGGGGTTCGGTCACGTGACCGTTTTGGCAGGAAATTTAACTCCTGGGAGGATGGAGCCATTGTGGCCCTGGAGGTGGTGGGCGGATCCGCCAGATGGCGTGGGGGAGCCGGGCCAGTAGATATTAATTCCAGCATTCCCTGTTGATGGCGCCACCATAGCCATTCGTGTTGGCCCCGCCTTCGCCCCGTGAATTACGCATGTTAGGACTAACATGTACAATAATATATAATAATAAGATTTATTTATATATCATTATATATATCACAGTGTACAATATCTGAGACAGTGAATCTGAGCACGAAAAATACTAATGGAGCACAAGAGAAATAAACTGAGTAACTGGTTGACGTTTTAGGTCAGTGGTTCTGACTTGTGACAATGTGCACCCATGGTTACTCTATCGTGCTACCTCTCAAAAATGCCACGCCATCATCCCCGCGAGGTAATACCGCATTGGGCCACTCTATTCTGATGCTAAGCCAACCATTGTCCTCTCATACTTATTGACTAATTGACGGTGTGAGATGTGTCAAAATTAAAAACAATTTTAATGTTAAAGAAGAAAAATAGAAAGTCGGGAAAAGCAAGAGCAAAAGTTTCCTCAGGCATAATTATAGTTTTCATATTACAGTATAACCCCGTTAATCCAAACTTGAAGGGACCCTAGAAATTTGTTTGGATTAACCGATCATTGGTTTAACCGAGCTTTTGCTTCGACTTTGACTTGGCATTGGCAAAAACGTGGGTGCATTATGCATGTAATATACAATATATGTGCACACGTTGATTTTTGTTTTTCATTATGTATATACAGTATAACCCTGTTAAAGCAAGCTCAGTTAAACCAAGCAATCGGTTAATCCAGACCTTTTTCGTCGGCCCGGCAAAATACTGCCATTTATCATATACAAACGTCTCAGATGACCTTATAACCACATGAAAGTTTGGTTTAACCGTACCGGAAGTGGCATGGGGACCGACAATTGTGTTTGGATTAACCAATACTTTGGATTAACCGACTGTGGTTTAACCAACCTTTTTATATGATAAATGGTAGTATTTTGCCGGGTCGCCGAAAAAAGTTTGGATTAACCGATCGTTTGGTTTAACCGAGCTTGGTTTACCGGGGTTGTACTGTATTGGTGTACCTTAAATTTGTTTGGTTGTTGCTGTTTTACTTCCTCGCAACATCTAAGGTCATATCAGTACGGGTTTTACCTTTTCTTCTTGAAGATTTATACTGCCTATTATGGATAAGTCTGAATAGACTTGTTTTCACCATTAGACAGTTTGACGATAGAAACCCCGAGTCACTTTTACCGACCCAAGGGATTTTTAACCTCCCACACCACATAGACATTGTATGAGAGCAACTGGCCTTTGATGACGCTTTAAGTTAACCACAGCGTGGAAATCCAAATTGGCAGAGGTAGGGTCATGGGAACTTTGTGACGTAGGGTATGGCAAAATCACAGAATTGGAAAGTTGTATAAACCCTACTGTCTTTTAAAGTAATTTTGAGGTGATCTGTTTGTTTGTTTGCGGTGTTGCGGATTCCGAGGGACACCAGTTTGCGAGGGACACATCGCTTCTGCACATGCATCAAAATCAAACAGCGTCATCACTAACCTTATAAATTTAATATAATGTTTTTGGTAAAGATGTTTTCTATATGTGTACCAAACGATTTGTTTCTAGATGGTGTAATTTGAGAGATATTTGACTTCTTGTGTATTTTCTGTATGAAGATTGCTCACGGCCATTGACAATGCCTTGAGTTTGACGCTACGCGCAGTGCAAAACGTTAGTTCTATTCAAAAATAATAGAATTCAAGAACCCTAACCATATAAATTTAATACAGTTAACAATGCATTTGAATGGAAGTGTCCCTGGCAAACTGGTGTCCCTCGGAATCCGCATCACCGGGTAACGTCTTAACAAGGGCAGGTACCGACTTCTTACAGTGCGCACTCACGGCGACTTTATAGTGCTGCTCATTGAGATTAACATGACCCAACAGTACCCCACTGTCACATTAACCTGATTCCGCGAACCCCTATGTGCCTGTTATCATACCCTATGTGTTATGCCGAGCACCAGGCCAGATAGACAGACGTGAATTTGGTTTTACTCGGCTTGGGTTTGAGAGCGCAAAGGTAGCGGACGCTCGACTGGCTAGACCATCGCACCTGGTGATTCCCCACCGGATGTAGTTGTGTGAGACGCCGGGAAGCGACAGCTATGGGAAACCACTGGTGGCTTCTGGGTCAACACCTGCAGTTAGTTAAAGCTGCGTAGTCCGATTAAAATATCAATTTTTTTAAACCAAAACAATGACCTAAATTTGATTCGACATATCTAACTTAGATACTGGTGCACTTATTAAACATTTGTCACCACACAGAAGGGGACACTGAGGCAATTGAATAGAACCTGTTACTGCAGAATCCTATGGGGTCAGAGTTTTGACAAGCTTGCCAAAATTAATTTGGTATGTTTCCACTTCAAATATCTTAAAAGTTAGCCACTTAAAATAAAAGTTACTTCAAGCTAATTTAAGGTACATAATAATGATCAACCTAATGTATTTATCTCAGAAAATTTCACAAATTCAAAAACCATCGGACTATGCAACTTTAATGGGTTATCGCCCAGTGCACTCACTCACAGTTTGGGGTTTGAGCCCCTCCCATACCCCCCCCCCCCCCATCTAGAAATACTTAATAACCCTGCCGCACCTACCCATATACACACACCGAACAAAAAAGAACGGAACAAGAGAAGAAACATCTCACCCCTCCCCTCACAAAAAAAATTCGCAGAAAATGATGGTCAAAGTGACCCGCCTGCTACTTCTTATTTTTCCCTTTTTTTTCCTTGAGGGCAAAAGAAAGCTAAGCTTCGTGTTCTACTTAATTCTCTAGCTCTCCCCCTCTCCCTCTCTCTTTCCCTCTCGCTCATTCTCCACCTTTCTCTCTTTGTCGACTTCTCCCTCTCTCCCTTTATCCCTGTCTCCCTCTCTCCTTCTCGCCCTATCTCCCCCTCTCTCACTCTTTCTCCATGTTTCTCCCATATCTCCCCTATATCTCTGTCTCCCTCCATGTTCCTCTCTCCCCTCTCCTTTACTCTATCTCCCTATTTCGTTCTATTTCCCTCTCTCAATTCCTCTCTTCCGCTCCCCCCCCCCCCCTCGCTATCTCATTCATATTCATTTAGTGAATAACTGCATTATCACCTGGCTGAAAGATTATCCCCACAATGGTGACAGAATTCTCGTCAATTAATGAACCATATTTACAATAATAATAATAATAACAACATATATTATGCTTGGGATGGGGGAGGAAATAGGGGAATGAATCTGGAATTTATCTAACATCCTCAAGTGGCGGACGCATGCTATCCTCATTCGTCATCATGATTACTACGAATATGTTGCGTTGCTAGATGCCATCGGTAGTAGACGTTTGTAGCATACGGGAAGTCACTAGAGTCTACCTGATTTGTCATACCTAATGGACACAGATTGCCATTTTAATAGCTGATATCAAATTGCGAATTCCCTCGTGCAATAAGGTTAGTGTTCTTTTGTTCTGCTAGTCTGTGTAGAGGGGGAGGTGTGTGTGTGTCTGGTGTGTTAATATTGCTGGTTTGTTATAGTCGCTAGTCGGGAACCGATCGGCAAGACTAGCGATCAGTGCGTTCTGATATGACCTCAAATGTTGTAGGACGTAAAGCAACAGCAAAAAAACACAACTAGAGACCAGTAATCGGGTGATGCTCATCTGCCGACTGAGTAATCATCGCAAATCAGCATCCTGTTTGCTGGAAAGAGATTAGAGAAAAAATTAATTTAATGTATGGGGTTATTAAGTGTTTAATGTGTTAGTATAATGTAGGGTTTTCTAATAATGATTTGTTGTTTGTCGACGCGGGGAGGGGTGGGGGTGAAGGGCAAGAAATAATAAAACAGGCGCGGTGGTTGAGCTGACTTATCACAACCTAGTGAATGAACTTCCAGCCACGTGACAGCTGAGACGGACACATGCTGTCCGAAGAGGGTAGTGTGGTGGTCCGCTTTCCACAAAGGAGATCATGGGATCGATCCCCGGCTGAGTCAAACTAGGGACATAGAAAAATGATACATGTGGCTACGTTGCTGGTGCTGGACATTACTAGGATAGGGCATGGAGTGGTTAGTGACTCAACAATGGCAGGATAATGTGACTGAGTGTGTATATCATGTCATAATGCTGGAAGAACTGTCTCCGAACAATGCATCCCTATAAAGCAAGCTGTGTTCGGTATGTCGCACTGTGACAAGTCAGTGCTCGACCTCATATATGGTTATAGATGTTGATAGGTTGTTAAGCCGCAAACCAATCACTGTTTAATAAAAAGAGAAAGTAGTCAACATATAATTATTATGGTTAATATTAGTAGTAGTTGTAATACCTTATGGTATGTAGGTATTGCAGGTATAGCAATACCTCAGGGAGTTTGACGCCCCTGACTTGCAGAGTTGTAAACCACTGCCTTGTGGTACAAGTTCTTGACAGAACCGAAGGCTAAGGGAGCAAACCCTAAACAGAAAACCATGTCACTGTGGCAGCATTAAGGGCGGTTGATGTATGGAACTCCCAACATCTCCCGACCAGCCACTGCAGGGACAAATAGTTTTGCGCCTGTCTTGACATGTTCTTGCCGGTGTGAAACCTCTATTTGCTCCCCGAGAGAGTGGCGCTGGTAACTTGCAAAAGCCAGCAGCACTTCAACACTTTTGCAGGCAGCTTTCATGAAATGTTTAAGACCGACTCATGGACGCAACTCTCACAGCAGAGAGCTAAATGGAGAGCGGCAGTCAAGTAATGAAAGCAGTCTTTGTCGCATCGCTACCGACAGCATGATGATGAGTTGTAATTATAGTAATGGTACTGGTAGTAGATCTTGTGTTCAAATCGCAGGTTTACCATTTTAAAATGCATTGAAATTTACTCATAATTACACTCAGCCGCAATAATCATAATAGCTCTAGTGCAATTAATTTAATCTGTCTCTTTTCTTTTGTCTTGAGGCGATCGGGTGTCCTGTTTCTAGGTCAAATTTGAATGCTTGGTTACTATGAGAGATACAATGCATTGATGTGATTGACGGCTACAAATGGGCTATGATATTTACATCCATGGTTTTCGACACCTCACATTCTCGGGCAATTTAGCAAATTAAATTCAGGCAGGAAAAGATAGCCATAGTGCTGTGCCTTTAATGAAACACAACGACAAATGGCCCCCTCGGGACATTATTATATTCACCTTAGTTTGATGCATGCGCTGCGCTGGCAATGATAGCGGTAGGCGAGATGGGAGTGGGGTTAGAGTGAGGTCACTAAGTAGCACTTCATCATGGTTTCTCATGCTGCACTCCAAGCTACAGATTAACTGTGAATGCGACTGGACGGGGATGCGCGAATCAGTAAGAGCGTTGACTGGCTTCCCATGTGAGAGGTTGTGGTCTGTACTCTGGCCGAGTCAAATCAATGACTTACAAAATTGATACTTGTCGTTACCGAGCCGGGCGATTTACATTAATAGGATAGGGCAAGGGCTGGTATGGTCAATATCAGGTTAGCATGATTAAGTTGGAGAATGGGTCATGGCAGCCTGGTATCCCAGTAGGACAGCACTATTAAGTCATCAGGGGTGCACACTGTCACAAGCCAGTACCTGTTCTATTATGACCTTAGATGTTGCTCCAATACACAACCCCAAAACCAAACATATAAAAGTAGGGCTGGTGGGTGGTAAGAGTAAGTCTCGGATTGGCTAGACGATCAGAGTTCCTGTTAAAGGGGCAGTAACCTGAGTAACAACTTCGCTTAAATCTGCACAGTCTGTTGAAAACAAATGCTCAAACGCAAAGTAATTACCTAGATTCGTTTTATATCTTATAAGGCACGGAACTGATCAAGCATTGAAGGGAAGACTATAACTTTATTATAAGTCAATTTTGGTGAACATGTTACTGCTGAAGCCAATGGTCTCTAGCATTTTTATGTGCATGCCAACACTAGTTTGCCATGTTTTTTCAACTCAAGTATGAAGTTAATATATATATAATATTTAATATTCAAAGCGTTCTGCAATTAACGATGAACACTTCTTACTCACACAACTGAACCAACTGCGTTCTTTGTAATCCACCTCCTTAACCACACCAACCAGGTGCCTTAACCCACAAACAGTTTCCTAAAACGATATTAACCATGTCAATCCCACCACTATTGTCTGAACCTTACGCGAACATACCCCGCACAAACAACCACTTTAGCACCATCAGTCGCTCCCTCAAATACACCACACACATCTTAGCACTGACACCACCAAAGCATCAACCTCATTGCCAAATATGTTAACTTATTGGTACGTATGGACACAACGGGAGGCATCTCCACCAGACAGAACCCGCACCCCCCCCCCCACGTCCTACATACACACTTCACCCATGTGTCTCCATATTAGCATAATGCACTGCATCAGAAATACCCACCCACACATCAGTACTTACAGCATGTCAACACTGCCATCATGCACCCACACATCAGTACTTACAGCACGTCAACACCACGATCACACATCATTACTTACAGCATGTCAACACCGGCAGCACCAACCCACACATTAGTACTCACATGGCAACACCACCATCACCAACCAACACATCAGTACCTACAGCACATCGATACTGTCAGCACCAACCCACGCATTAGTACTCACCTGGCAACAAACACCACGATCACCCACCCACACATCATTACTTACAGCATGTCAACACCGGCAGCACCAACCCACACATCAACACCACCATCACCCACCCACACATCACTACTTACAGCATGTCAACACTGCCATCATGCACCCACACATCAGTACTTACAGCACGTCAACACCACGATCACCCACCCACACATCATTACTTACAGCATGTCAACACCGGCAGCACCAACCCACACATTAGTACTCACATGGCAACACCACCATCACCAACCATCACCAACCTACACATCAGTACCTACAGCACATCGATACTGTAAGCACCAACCCACACATTAGTACTCACAAAGCAACACCACCATCACCCACCCACACATCAGTACTTAGAGCATGTCAATACCATCAACACCAACCGACACATCAGTACTTACAGCTTGACAACACCGTCAGCACCAACCCACCCATCACCACCATCACTCACCCACACATCAGTACTTACAGCACGTCAATACCATCAGCACCAACCGACCCAGTAGTGCTCACATGGCAACACTGCCATCACCCACCAGCACATTAGTACTTACATCACGTCAATACCACCATCACCAACCCACACATTAGTACTCACATGGCAACACCACCATCACCAACCTACACATCAGTACTTACATCACGTCAATACCGTCAGCACCAACCCACACATTAGGGCTCACATGGCAACACCACATCACCCACCCACCCACCAGTACTTACAGCACGTCAGTACCGTCAGCACCAACCCACACATCAGTACTCACATGGCAACACCACCATCACCCACTCACACATCAGTACTTACAGCACATCAATACCATCATCACCCACCCACACATTAGTACTCACATGTCAATACCACCGTCACCCACCCATACATCAGTACTCACATCACATTATTACCATCAACACCCACCCACACATCAGCACTTACATAACATCAACAGTACCATCACCCACCCATACGTCAGGACTTACTTAACAGCAAAACCACCAACACCCACCCATACATCAGTACTTACATCACATCACAGCACCACCAGCACCCACCCACTCATATCATCCCCACATTACCAGCACCCACCCACATATAATTATTCACATCACGTAAACACCACAAGCCCCCACCCACCACCCACAGATCTGTATTCACATCAGGTCACCAACTGGCACAACCCTACCGTCACAACCAGCGTCTCAACTGTCACCACTGACCTATCACATATACCATCACTACTGTCAGCACATGACTCAAGCACCCCACCCACACCACCCTCCACCACCACCCTCACCACTACTATCCCTACACCAACACTAACCTCACTCACGCGTCCATCCTCACCTCACATCCCCCCACCCACACCACCCTCCACCACCACCCTCACCATCACTATCCCCACACCAACACGAACATCACTCACGCGTCCATCCTCACCTCACATCCCCCCACCCACACCACCCTCCACCACCATCCTCACCACCACTATCCCCACACCAACACTAACCTCACTCACGGGTCCATCCTCACCTCACATCCACCACCCACACCACCCTCCACCACCACCCTCACCACCACTATCCCCACACCAACACTAACATCACTCACGCCTCACTCCTCCCCCCCACCCACCCACCCCCCTACTCCCGACAGCCCACACCTTATTAATTGCTACATAATTAAGGTGTGTTCCTCTCTGGTTTCAGCTCGTGTAGACGGCGGCGTGTCGAGTCGCTGGGAGATGCGTCGCCCCGCCCACCGCTAGGACTCACCACCCAGGGCCCGTCGCCATGGCACCCGGGCCGTGCGCACCGTTACCTTGGCGACGGCGGCGTGCTGGCGACACCGGAGGCGGGGGCCGGCGGCGCGGGCCGCTCACCTGTGTGCTCGCCCTGCTGCTCACCTGTTGGGTGGGGGTTCAGGGCGAGCTGCTCATCAATCACTCCTACGGCAGAAGTACGTCTTGTTTAAAGTTGCATGGTCAGACGGTTTTAAGTCTTTGCCATTTTCTGAGATAAATACATTAGATTAATCATTATAGTCTACTTCACTTTAGTTTGAAGTAACTTTTAATTTAAATGGCTAACTTTGGAGATATTCGATGCAAAAACATGCCAAATTAATTTTGGCAAGCACGCCAAAACTCTAACACGATACGCTTCAGTAGTACCAGGTTCTATCAAATTGGCGCATTATAACCCTTCTATGCAGCAACAAATGTTTAATAAGTGCACCAGTATCTAGGGTGAATATGTAGAATCTAATCTAGATAATTGTTTTGAATTTGAAAATTTGATGTTTTCATCGGACTATGCAACTTTAATAGTCTAGTCTGGTAGCGAGACGCCACCTAGTGTGGGGTTGTGGTGGGACTTTTTGAAATTCATTTAATTTCTTTTTTGTAGAGTAAGTTATTCCTCTGAATTATTATTTGTTTTAGTGCTAGTGCCCTGATTTGTTTGCCATTTAGAAAGTATTGTTTTCACACAATTATCATCATCACAATCATTATCAACATCATGATCATTATCATCACCATGATCATTATCATCTCCATGACCATTGCCATCCTCGTTAACCACTTATTTAATATGTATTTTATTATAATTGTCATCAAAATTATTAATAATGTATGTAGGTATAATAGTCGTAAAAATATTCATATTATTTAACTAAGGAAATATATAATATAGTATGCTAATAGAGGCCTATCTATACCATATGAGTTGCGTATATTTGTATATATTTTGTATATCATCATATATAGTAGCCGTAATATCCCTTAATATCACCATCACAGGTTCATACATGTATATATTGTCTCTACATATATACACATCAGCTATCTGTTATGAACCCATATTTATATATGTGTATATATTTGTGTGTCTTATATTTTAGTTAAAATAATAGTAGTGGTAATTGTCTGTCGTTACGGAACTATAGACAATGCAAAGACAAGCTTTGCAGTATTCAATGGACAACTCTTGATCCAGACCAATGATGTCTTGACATAGCAGGTGCCCTGTCTTTAGCGGGACAAAGACAATTTGTATATTGAAAAAACTGTCCACGCATGATAAGAGTTCGCCGATCACACAGGTCGCTGAAAACAACTACGCATATATATATATATGTTATGTTTTGCTAAATATAAATATATACAGCATGCTATATATACATATAATTCTATATGTGTATATATGTGTGTCTGTGGGGAGTGGGACGTAGCTCAGGCAGTAGAGTGTCCACCTGTGAAGGTCTGGGTCATCTGATCGATCCTGTTCAGTGGACACATTTGCAGTTTGGGCTATTTTCCGTTCCAAGAAGTGGTCTACAACTGGTTCATCAAAGGCTGTGGTATGTGTTGTTGTGTCTGTGGGAAAGTGCATATAAAGTACCCCTTGCTGCTTATCAGAAAGAGTAGTCTATGTGGCAGCAGTGGGTTTCCTCCAAAGAAATATGTCAGAATGACCATATGTTTGAGGTCCTATAGCCGATGTTAAAAATCCATATGCTCAAGAGGTGTTGTTAAATAAAACAAACTGTATATATGTGTGTAGTTATAAGTGTATATATGTACATGTATGTGTATATAGGTATATGTATATATGTATATATATATATATGCATATATATGTATATATATATATATATATATATATATATATATATGGTGGGTGACCTAGTTAGCTGGCACGGATTACATGACACAGGAAACCACAGGTGAATTTCGTATTGAGCAAATGCAATATTGTTACAGTGCTTGGGAAATAGGAACACAATTTCGTTGTTTATATTATAGTCTACGTATAGACCAAGCTCATATAGCATGCCCTGGAATACGGAGGGACAATATTGGCTAAGGTCAATCCCATATATTAAAAATATAAAGACATTTTATATTGATGTCCTTTAGATTCAACCTTATTCTAAGTCTAATGTCAACGGAGACGTGATGGCCGAATAGGTAGAGCGCGGGCCTCGCATGCGGGAGATCGGGAGTTTGGTTCCCCGTCAAGTCAAACCAATGACTTATGAAATTGATACTTGCCGCTTCCTAGCCAGGAACTCGGCATTAATAAGATAGGGGAAGGACTGGTTAGCTCAGTGTCAGGATAATGTGACTGAGTAGGATATCAGGGCATGGTGCCAGCGGCCTGATTTCCAACTATAAAGTTGCCATGTGTGCACACTCTCACAAGTCGATACCCATCCTGATATGACCTTAGTTTTTTTCTGGGACCTAAACCAACAACAAACTAAATCTAACATCAGTAGCTTTAACCCTCTGAACACAACTAGTGTGTGGGTCGGGTAGCATACACTGTTGTTGTTATTGCAATCTTTGGTGTCGGATAATAGCTCTGCGCAGAAAGTGGCCTCTGACTCATCTATAGTCGGCGCGGTGAGGGTGGGCGCGCGAATCAAATGGAGGTCTGCCCGGATCAGTGGCAACCTCACCAGCGGCGAATGTAATTTGTATTCTGCGCGTTGTCGGGGCGGCCGGAGAAAGTAAGTAGTATATACCTCCGGGAGTTGGGAGTTTGGCTCGGGGTGACTCAGCAACTAATATATAGACAACGCCATGACACTATTTTATTCTATATGTTTGTTATTTCATACAGACATGGTCGAATGAGTTGAGCGTCCGTCTCCCGTGTTTGTAGATCGTGGGATTCGAAGTCACGGTTTCGAACCCTGGTCGAGTCAAACCAATGACTTAAATATTGATACTTGTTGCTTGTTAGCCAGGCGCTCGGCATTATTAGGCTAGGGAAAGAACTGATTGGCCCAGTGTTAGAATAATGTGACTTAATGGCATATCAGTTCATGGTGCTGTCGGCCTGGTCTCCTAGTGGGGCAGCACTATAAAGTTGCCATTAGTGCGCACTGTCACAAGTCGGTACCCGTCCTGATATGATCTTAGATGTTGCCAGGACGTAAAACTCCAACGAACAACCAACCATTATATATTGGTGTTCTCTGTGGCGGAGTGGTTAGAGTGTCTGACTTTTTTCTAGGTCGGACTCCTAATCTGAAGGTCGGTGGTTCGATTCCCCATGCCCCCATCTCTGCCAATTTGGATTTCCACCGCTGTGTATAACTTACAGCGTCATCAAAGGCCGGTTGCTCTCATACCATGTCTATGTGGTGTGGGAGGTTAAAAATCCCTTGGGTCGGTAAAAGTGTAGGCTCGGGCTTTCTATCGACAAACTGTCTAATGGTGAAAACAAGTCTATTCAGGCTTATCCATGATAGGCAGTATAAATCTTCAACAACAACAATATAATTATAAAATGATGTAATTTGTTCGTGCACATATATATATATAGTAACAAACATATACAATGTATGTAAGCTCGCATTAAGCCGAAGGCAGTGTGGTGGATACAGTTTTTATTACTAAAGTCAATGTGGTACGATCTGGCTGGGCTACAAATGCCCTACCAAAATATAAGGTATAAAAGAAATATAAATATCAATAAAATAAAAAATAAAATAGTACAGGTGTGTATGGGCTTCCAGCAGTGGCAGAGTGAACAGCAGGTGGAAGCAGTGGGGTATATATGAGGTGGGAAGGCTGGTGGAATAGCCAAACCCCTCCCAGCGGGTTCGTCGAACCGGCGGGAGGGGGCAGCACCATGCGATTCCTACATCCGCATATGCTTAGTATATACGTTGGTATATATGGTTGTTATTACATATATGTATGTAATAATACATTATATATATAATTATCGTATTCTTATTTTTGCATGCCACAAATCAATGCGACCGAATCTTCCAAAACTGTGGCCTTTTGCATTACCTAGGTGAGATCGGAAAAGGATTATGACTTAATTTGTAATAATCATCGTTAATAGCGTGGTGGCTACTACTCTGCTTGTGGTGTTCTCTGTGGCGGAGTGGTTAGAGTGTCTGACTTTTTTCTAGGTCGGACACCTAATCTGAAGGTTGGTGGTTCGATTCCCCATGCCCCCCCCCACACCTCTGACAATTTGAATGTCCACCATTGTGTATAACTTACAGTGTCATCAAAGGCTGGTTGCTCTCATACCATGTCTAGGTGGTGTGGGAGGTTAAAAATCCCTTGGGTCGGTAAAAGTGTAGGCTCGGGCTTTCTAGCGACAAACTGTCTAATGGTGAAAACAGGTATATTCAGACTTATCCATGATGGGCAGTCAAGAAAAAAAAAGGAAAAAAAAGAATGAAGAGTGATGCTGAGATTGCTTCAAAACCCAACGTCCACCATGGTGTATTCCACTAAGTTTAGAATTGACCTGTCACTGCCCAGCCGGGTAGTATGTAACCTTCGTCGTAGGGTGGCAGTTAGCGAGCAGTGGAACAGTTTACCCTAGGGATTGTTCCTGCTAGCGTGCTGCCACCTGTTGCTACTTCTCAACAATAGGGGTCAGCATAGTCGCCACCACCACCATATCGCAGTGGGGCTCATTGCAGACTACTATTACATTAGTAGTAGAATCAGTAGCAGTTGTAGGGTGGAAGTGTTGGAAATAAAGGAAACGTCGTGTTTTTTGTTAGGGTTTTACATCCTGGCAACATCTAAGGGTGTTTGGAGTGAATTATGGCTTCAGCTTGATTAGTGGTATCTAATCAACTCAGGGACCCTCTGGGTGTGTCTATATATTATATATATATACACATACACATAAGGTCATAGTATTGCCATGAGTAAACAATGTATCCTTTGGCTACTGTTTGTACAGCTTTGTCATTATGGAGTCCGGTGTGGATCTTGCTATAGAGAAGGGGATTAGGATCTTCAGAAGATTACCTAAAATGTCACCCGCTATGTTAAGTTTGACGCTGACCCTGAAGCCCCTGTCACACCTTGCCGGATGGAGGAAACGGAAAGAAACCGAACAAAGTCCATTGATATCCGGCAAAGTCTGGTTTGTGTCCGTTGCATATCCGTTGCATATCCGTTGATATCCAGCCTGGTCCGTTACAAGTTTTGAACATGCACGAAACTTGGAATGGATGCTGCCAGATTGACGTCCACAGTTCTTGTCCGGATTGAGTCCATTTAGTCTGCTTACCGTCCGTTGGCTATCCGTTCATGTCCGTTTCATGTCCCATTATCGCAACATTTTGAAATATTTTAATACATGTTGATACTTATCACGCCCGAACACCACCGGACTAGACAATTCTGTCAATTGCTCAATCCGGCGAGATGTGGTGTGCAGGGCAAAATCAATTTCACTTATATCCACAGTCTGACCACATGCCTGATTTTGAATGACATAAAGAATAACATATAATTATTAGGTTGGTCCGTTGGTTGTTGGAGTTTTACGTCCTGGCAACATCTTGGGTCATATCAGGAGGACGCACACCAATGTGTGACAGTGCGCACTCACGGCGCGGCGACTTTATCGTGCTGCCAGCACCGTGACGTGATATCCCACTTAGTCACATTATCCTGACAACATCTTGGCTCCACTATTACCTAATTAAATAACACGTTATTCATGTTATAGCGATGTTGCATTTGTTTGTTTGTTGTTGTTTTACGTCCTAGCAACATCTAAGGTCATATCAGGACGGGCGAAGTTGCAAGATAATTATCGGAGAATTATTATTATTTATTTATTTTTGTACATTCATTGATTTAACACAGTAAATTTCAACTGTGGAAAATTGGGCTTCCTCGAGTCACTGCTCCTTGCTCGGTCGTAGTAATGCCAAGCGCCAGGAATGATATAATCTGGATAATTATTAATTCGCAATCATCAATTGCCGTTAATCAGAAATTAACTGAGCAAGCACGGAAAAACAACGGCAAGTGGTGAGGTAGCAATCAGGTGCAGAAGGTGTTGGGGGGATGGTGATGGCGGGGTCAGGGGGGCACTCCCTGATTGAAATTAAATACAGTGATGCAGAATCTAGGGAGCAGCGCCACTTCCAGAACTCTCAGAACTATCTCTGGTCCCTCAGTTTAAAGTTCATCATCATCATCATGCTGTCGGTCGCGATACGACAAAGACTGCTTTCATTACTTGACTGCCGCTCTCCATTTAGCTCTCTGCTGTGAGAGTGATGTCCATGAGTCGGTCTTAATGTCTCTCAGCTTCAGGTTTCTCTTGATGGTATCCTTGAACCAGAGATGAGGGCGCCCTCTCTTTCTGTAACCAGAAGACAGTTGAGAATAGAGGATCTGCTTTGGTAGCCTGTCTGATGACATCCTCATGAGGTGTCCAGTCCACCGGAGATTCTTTTTGATCAGAAGATCTTCCATAGAGGGCAGCCCCGTCCATTCGAGTATTTCCGTTTAAAGTTACATAGTCCGATAAAGGCATGAAACCTTTTAAAGGAAAACACTTCTCTAGATCTCAACCTACATATCCGACGTGGATTCTGGTGCACTCATTAAGTAGTTGTCATTCTATAGAATGGGACACTAAGTAACTTTAATTGAACTTGTTACTGTTGAAACCTATGGGAATAGAATTTTGGCAAGCACAGCAAAATTAATTTGCATGTTTACACTTCAAATATCTCCAATGTTAGCAATTTTAGATTAAAGTTACTTCAAGCTCATGCATGATAGGTTCTAACGATGAACTTAATATATTTATCTCAGAAAATGATAGAAATTCAAAACCGTCGGAGTATGCAACTTGAGTTGAAATATGCGGGTAAATTTTTTACCAAAGGACATTATTAGGCACACCTGTTGGTGCTGAAAGCTGAAAGCTGCCTGCATCAGTGTTGAAGTGCTGCTGGCTTTGGCAAGTTACCAGCAGCACTCTCTCAGGGAGCAAATAGAGGTTTCACACTGGCAAGAACATGTCCAGACAGGCACAAAAATATTTGTCCCTGCATTGGCTGGTCGGGAGATGTTGGGAGTTCCATAGATCAACCGCCATTGATGCTGCTACAGTGACATGGTTTTCTGTTCAGGGTTTGCTCCCTTAGCCTTCGGTTCTGTCAAGAACCTGTACCACAAGGCAGTGGTTTACAACTCTGCAGGGCAGGGGCGTCAAACTCCCTGAGGTATTGCAATACCTGCATACACATTCAGTACCTGTTTGTACATGCAATATATCAAATGGGTGGGGAAAGTTATTTCAGACAGGGTGACATCGCCTTTCTACGGGGATTATTCATGTTATTAGCAAGTATGTATACTGATGCAAACTTAAGTGAACCAGACGGGATGGCCTAATGAGTTGAGCGCCTCTCTCCCGTTTTGGTAGATCGTTGGATTCGAACCCACGGGTTTGAACCCTTGTCAAGTCAAACCAATAACTTAACAATTTATACTTGTCACTTCCTAGCCAGGCGCTTGGCATGATTAAGATAGGGCAAGGACTGATTGGCTCAATGTCAGGATAATGTGACTACTGAGTGGGATATCAGGTCATGGTGCTGGTGGCCTGGTCTCCCTGTTGGGCAGCACTATAAAGTCGCCATGAGTGCACACTGCCATAAGTCGGTAGCCGTCCTACTCTGACCGTAGATGTTTCCAGGATGTAAAACTCCGAGAACCAACTAACCAAATTCCAGTCAATATTCCATATATATGCACTATGCAAGAGTACTATTGTAGCTGCTGTCTTCAGCGACCGCTCACGGGCGCGGTGGCCGAATCGGTAGAGCACTGGCCTCGCGTGCGGAAGATCGGGAGTTCGCGAGTTCGGTTCCCAGTCGAGTCAAACCAATGACTTAAAAATGTATACTTGTCGCTTCCTAGCCAGGCACTCTGCATGATTAAGATAGGGCAAGGACTGATTTGCTCAATGTCAGGATAATGTGACTACTGAGTGGGATATCAGATCATGGTGCTGGTGGCCTGGTCTCCCTGTGGGGCAGCACTATAAAGTCGCCATGAGTGCACAGTCACAAGTCGGTACCCGTCCTACTATGACCTTAGATGTTGCCAGGACGTAAAACTCCGAGAACCAACCAACCAAACTTCAGTCTTTCTTCCATATATGCACTTCAGGGATGAAAGATCTCCGCGATTTCGCGGATTTCCGGGATTTCTGGGATTTCTTTTATTCACCGATTAACGTTATACAGAATTCCAAAAGATGGGATGCATATGACAACAGTTGTGTGGTTCGAATCCTGTTCTTATATGACCTTAGATGTAGCTAGAACATAAAACCTAAGCAAGAAACTGTTAGATATGGACGATAATGCAATCACAACAATGGCAGTTCTCTGTGGCGGAGTGGTTAGAGTGTCTGATTTTTTTCTAGGTCAGACTCCTAATCTGAGGGTCGGCAGTTCGATTCCCCGTGCCCCCAGCTCTGCCAATTAGGATTTCCACTGCTGTCTATAACTTACAGCGTCATCAAAGGCTGGTTGCTCTCATACCATGTCTATGTGGTGTGGGAGGTTAAAAATCCCTTGGGTCGGTAAAAGTGTAGGCTCGGGCTTTCTATCGACCAGTCGTCTATGACTGAAATTTCCCCTGCTTAAACAACTAATGGACCAAAAAAAAACAAGGCTAGTTGAAACCTGACTTCCGCTATTTTTCTGCGATTCCCTGACAATGCTAAGTATATGGGAGAAGATCTGTGTTATCGCGATAATTCGCTGTCGGTGTAATAATGTTGGCTTGGTTTCCGCGTTTTTTGCTGGAGACCTGCACTATGCAGTATGAGCTGTCTTCAGCGACCCTCTGATAGATGAACCCTGCAGTGTGCAGATCTATGAACGTGGCGTTCTCTGTGGCATAGTGGTTAGAGTGTCTGACTTTTTTCTACGTCGGACTCCTAATCTGAAGGTCAGTGGTTCAATTCCCTGTGCCCCACCTCTGCCAATTTGGATTTCCACAGCTGTGTATAACTTATAGCGTCATCAAAGGCCAGTCGCTCTCATACCATGTCTATGTGGTGTGGGAGGTTAAAAATCCCTTGGGTCGGTAAAAGTGAAGGCTCGGGCTTTCTATTGACAAACTGTCTAATGGTGAAAACAGGTCTATTCAGAATTATCCATGATAGGCAGTATAAATCTTCAAGAAATGAACTGTCTTTGTTTCATTTGATTGTCCGGCTGATGACAGGACACATCCTATGTCAGGACAAGCATTGGTTTAAATCCAACATTGTCCATTGAAGGTGGGTGCATTGAACCCTGGTCGAGTCAAACCAATGACTTAAAAATGTATACTTGTTGCTTCCTAGCCCGACACTCGGCATTATTATGATAGGGCAATGACTGATTGGCTCAATGTCAGGATAATGTGACTGAGTGGGTTATCAGGTATTCATGGTACTGGTGTCCTGGTCTCCCAGTGGTGCAGCACTATAACGTTTATATATAATATAGAAGTTCCACAATATTATAAATCCAATATAATATACAGGTCCACAATCCCTTGTCTGAAATCCTTAGTGCCACATGTGTTTTGGAATTCACAATTATTTAAATTTCCGAATAAACGTAGTAATCAAGCACGAATACATTTTTTTTTCATTTCCAAGACATCCATTTGATAATGCTTAAGCATACATATAGAGTTTCATATGAACTGTAATCAAACGCATCCATATTTCTCCAGAGAAACATATACTAATTGGGATAAATAAATACTATGAATAGTATTACATTTAGAGTTTGCTTATAAAACCAAACCTCGATTTCCGGATCTTTCCACGATTCAGAATTTTGGATAAGAGGTTGTGGACCTGTGATATGATATTTAAAAATAATTATGTGAGTATAAAGGCGCGGAAGAGAATTATGGTACATTTTATTGTATTGTTACTACAAGGTGCGGCAAACCGCCACTCGCACCGGAGGATCATGAAATGATATAGTAACTACAGCGCTTAACACACATTCACACTTCCGGTTCCGTTTGCGCAGTGACCCCATCGAACCCACTGGTGGAGACCAACAAGACGCTGGAGCTGAACTGCACTCTGGCGGACGGTCTGGAGGGCGCCGACGCGGGCGCCATCTACTTCATGTTCCGGAACCAGGTGATGGACCCCGGGCTGGTGCACGTGACCGCCGAACGGACCGCCACGCTGCGCTTCCCGGGTGCCACCCGCGCGCACACCGGGCACTGGTTCTGCTATCTGCCGCCTTCCAACCTCACCGGGCCCCTGCCGCCCAAGGTGGGCCAGCAGTCAGTCACAATAGCAGGTGAGTGAGGGAGAGAGTGATGGAGAGAGTGAGGGAGTGAGAGGGAGGGAGGAGTGAAGGGAGAGGGAGTGTGTGAGAGAGGTGACTGAGCAGGCGAGGAGGAGAGTGAGGGAGCAAGTAAGTGAGGGAGTGAGTGAGTAGGTGAGTGAGGGAGAGAGGGATTGAGAGAGTGAGGGTGTGAGACGGAGGTAGGGAGTGAAGTAATGAGTGAGAGTGTGAGAGGGAGGGAGTGTGTGACAGAGGTGAGTGAGTAGGTGAGGGAGTGAGGGAAGGAGGAAGAGAATGAGGGAGTGACCGAAAGAGTGAGGGAGTAAGTGAGGGAGTGAGTAGGTGAGTGAGGGTGTGAGGGAGTGGGTGAGTGAGGGAGTAGCGGAGGGAGGAGAGGAATGCACGGCTGCCTGGTTTGTCATAGGCTCTTGTTCTTCATTTTACGAATAGAGGTAGTTTTTTTAGTATCCGGGGAGAGGTAGAATATTGCACATGCCTCCTAACTGGAATTTAGTATCAGGGGAGAGGTAGAAGATTGCACCTGCCTCCTAACTGGAATTTAGTATCCGGGGAGAGGTAGAATATTGCACATGCCTCCTAACTGGAATTTAGTATCCGGGGAGAGGTAGAATATTGCACATGCCTCCTAACTGGAATTTAGTATCTGGGGAGAGGTAGAAGATTGCACATGCCTCCTAACTGGAATTTAGTATCCGGGGAGAGGTAGAATATTGCACATGCCTCCTAACTGGAATTTAGTATCTGGGGAGAGGTAGAAGATTGCACATGCCTCCTAACTGGAATTTAGTATCCGGGGAGAGGTAGAATATTGCACATGCCTCCTAACTGGAATTTAGTATCCGGGGAGAGGTAGAATACTGCACATGCCTCCTAACTGGAATTTAGTATCCGGGGAGAGGTAGAATATTGCACATGCCTCCTACTGGAATTTTGTATCTGGGGAGAGGTAGAAGATTGCACATGCCTCCTAACTGGAATTTAGTATCCGGGGAAAGGTAGAATATTGCACATGCCTCCTACTGGAATTTAGTATCTGGGGAGAGGGAGAGTATTGCACATGCCTCCTAACTGGAATTTAGTATCCGGGGAGAGGTAGAATATTGCACATGCCTCCTACTGGAATTTAGTATCCAGGGAGAGGGAGAGTATTGCACATGCCTCCTAACTGGAATTTAGTATCTGGGGAGAGGTAGAATATTGCACATGCCTCCTAACTGGAATTTAGTATCCGGGGAGAAGTAGAATATTGCACATGCCTCCTAACTGGAATTTAGTATCTGGGGAGAGGTAGAAGATTGCACATGCCTCCTAACTGGAATTTAGTATCCGGGGAGAGGTAGAATATTGCACATGCCTCCTAACTGGAATATAGTATCCGGGGAGAGGTAGAATATTGCACATGCCTCCTAACTGGAATTGAGTATCTGGGGAGAGGTAGTATTTTGCACATGCCGGAATTGAGTGTCTGCAATTGAGTATCTGGGGAGAGGCAGAAGGTTGCATATACCACCTAGCTGAAGTTTTCAGGTTGAGGAAGAAGCTTGCACATGACACATACCTGAAACAAACGAAACAATTACTTCACCATGAGCAATTCTATCACCGTATCGATTCTAATGTTTAAAACCGGTTAATAGGCAGGAGATGTTCTCACTAATAATAATACAATATTTATTTCCACATGATCAATTTACAGACAAGTTGATATTTATATCAGTAATTTTTTCACATGAAAAAGGATAAAGCAGAAGTACAATACTTATGAGGTGACATGAAGCATATCACAGTCAACGGAATACCTCAAACTAACCCAGTTTCCTGTGACGCTGCTATTGAGTCAAGAGGCTACACGAGTCTGTATGTGCTTATATATGCTTGCCTCCACACAGACCCGCCGGAAACCCCGCGAATTACCGGATGTAGGGTGGCCAACTGGCAGAGCATGACCTGCACGTGGGAACCTAAAGTCCAAGACACCGGCCTCAGCACCAACCAAACGCTCTTCTGGACACTGTCGTAAGTGTGCACCCTCACTTTGTTTACCTCTCAAAGATTGCTAATAAACAAATGTCACCAGTCGAAGCGAACCGCGCTTAACCTTTTTGTAAAAGAATTTAAAAGAATTGTTTTTTAATTGAGAAGAAAATTTAAGACTTCTTTTTTTTTCGATTTTTTTTTTTTTCAGATTTATTTGGGGGTGGGGGTGAAGAATTATTTCATGACATTTTTTAAAGAAATGTTTTAAAGGAATTTTTTTTAAGATATTTTCTTCTCGATGAATTTGTTCTTTTTTGTGGCAATGATATTTCGGAAACGCAGTGCGTCAACATTATTTAAGAATTACTCCAATTTGAGAGAAGCGAATCAAATTGGCCTTATTCGTGCAAACAAATCGAAACCGAGGCTGTCACGAGACAACTGAGGACAAGATGCGTTGGAACACGTCACTTCCGAGATACCAAAATTGGTGTCCACCCACCTCCCTCTAGCTATCCTAAATTGAGGGTAAAACACCACACTGCAGCACTGCATACGGCTGTGCACCATATAGGAGGTGGTATTTTATTTAGCATAGAACAGTTGTTAGCACAATTCACTGCAATCCAGTTAAAAAACAATCTATTGTCATATCAGGATAGGTATTGACTTGTGAGTGTATGCACTCGTGGTGACTTTATAGTACTGCCACACTAGGAGACCAATCTGCCAACACAATGAACCAATTTCCCATTCAGTCACATAATTAGTGACACTGAGCTAACCAGTCCTTGCCCTATGCTAGTAATGCGACGCGCCAGGCTAGTTAGCGACATATATCAATTTTGTAAGACATTTATTTGACTCGACCCGATCTTCCGGACGGGAAGCCTGCATCCTACCGATTCGGCTACCGCGTCCGGTCAAATATTCCTTTGAAGGAATACATGGGAAAATCACCCAGTTATATGTTTAAAGTATTGGGCCAATCGTGAAAGTTAGCATTGGGAGAGACTACAACCCTACTTCCGGGTGCTTAAGCATGCCAGCTCGCAGATTCCTTCCCTCCTTGGTGACCATCGGATAGTAGATCATCAACACCAGGACCAGAGGGCACTCCCTGAAGCTGAGGAAGCGGTACTCCAGACTGGACCTGCAACACAACTTTTTCGGCTTTAGGGTGGTTGACCTGTGGAATGACCTGCCGGAGAGTGTCGTAGCAGCAGAGTCGGTGAACTGTTTCAAGTCCCGACTGGATGCATACTGGCCAAGCAATACATATATCTTGGAGCCAGTGACAGTTGCTACGATCCACCACATCTGAAGAACTGTCTCCATTTCTATTAATTAAGAGCGGCTAACAGGTCCAAGGCCTATTATAGCTGTATCCTATTGATTGATTGATTGATATGCATTTAGATACTAATCGCAATGTACTTGTACATGTATAAGTCTTAGAGTGCTAGTCTTCAAGTATGGTACCTAAATTGCCATATTTTTCCCATTGGGTGCTAGCGTTATAGATTTAGGAGTCACATTTCGCCTAAAGCGTTTGCTATATAAAAGAAAGAAGAAAAAAGATTCACCCAGAATATTGGTAGACTTTCCTTGTGCTTTGGGAGTCCTGATATGACCTTAGATGTTGCCAGGAAGTAAAACTCCAACAACCAACCAACCTTGTGCTTTGGTTGGTACTGTTTCTGTAGTCATTACGCATACATGTGTTCAAGTAGACAACACTTATCTGTCTATCTACAATGTAGACCAGCGGCACGGCTGAATCGGTAAGAGCGCTGGCCGGCTTCCAATGGAGGAGGTTGTGGGTTGACACCGAGCCAAGTCAAACCAATGACTTGTCAAATTGATACTCGTCACTACCTAGCTTGGCGCTTGAAATTAATAGGATAGGGCAAGGACTGGTTTGGTCAGTATCAGGATAATGTGACTGAGTGAGATATTACATCAGGGTGCTGGTGGTCATGTCTCCGAGTGGGGCAGAACTGTAAAGTCATCCTCACCATGACTGCACTTTCCTAAGTCAGTATCAATACTGATATGACCTGAGATGGTGCTGGGATATAAAACCCCAACAAACAACAAACAGCATCTGTCCTGTGTACTCCATATGTAATGATCAATTCATCCACACTCATTACACAGTGCCATTTGATTGTAAGCTAAGGAACAAATGTTTTGCATATGTATGAACTTGAATTTAATTGTAACATTAATTGCTCGGCTTGAAAATCACCCCTTGGGGAAGCCATGGAGTTACTTTATGTACTATATAAGACATGGCTATGCCCTCATAGGAGAAAAGAGACAAAGCGAGGAGTGGTGGAAGCCTCCGATTTATTGACCGAGGCTCTGGCCGAGCAATATACCCTCCTACCTGCTACAAAGCTTGAAATCTAGGCTCATGTGATGCCAACTGTATGTACAGGCGCGTGACCAGAGTGGTGTCGCACAAAAAGGTGTCCCGGAACGCATTAAATCGGCTGAACCGGTGTATAAATAAATAAATAGCAGCATAATAAAAGAGAAATAAATATCACAAGAATGCTCGCCCCTTTATATTCATATAATACGTTATAACTCACATATATATATATATATTATTTTCTTTGTTGTGTGTGATGAATTTATTTATCCTGCTCGTAACAGATAAGTGTGTTAATATGTGTTTTCACCGCTGGGCAGCACTATTCCAATTTGATTCAAATCTTTTTGAATTTAGTTTTAGTAATAATTTTGGGTTTCTTGCTTCTTGTTTATGGCTTTTTTTTTATATAGAAGTTGAGAAGGAATATTGGTCAAGGTACTTGTCGTATACTCATAATGCATCGTCACTACCTAGCTTGGCGCTTGGAATTAATAGGATAGGGCAAGGACTGTTATGACTTAAAAATTGATACTTGTCGCTTCCTAGCCAGACGCTCGGCATTACTACGATAGGGCAAGGAGCAGTGGAATGAGGAAGACCAGTCGTCTACGACTGAAATTTCCCCTGCTTAAACAACTAATGTACCAACAAAAATGATATCATGCAAAGGGAAAGGTAGCTATTTCAATATGTGTTTTCATTACATTTAGTCAAATATGCCGAACTTTCAAATACAACTCAAACTCAAATCCGGCACATAAGCCTCGTTTTCGATCACGCCCGAATAAGGCTTTGTATAAGCGGTTTCCACCACTTTAATTTTGGCGGTAATCGTGGGGAACTGGTTGTAAAGAAAAAAAAGAAAAAGAACAGGGCCCATGCGCATGCCCGTCAGGAGGTATATGCAAGGAAATTAACCGGCACCGAACCTGGGGATTGGTCACCGAGTCAGAGAATATGTACACTCAGTCAGGCCATGATCGGTGGTCATTTACAGAAGAAACATGCCCCTGACTTTGTTAACGATATAATACTGTATATAACAGTAGGATATTGTATGTAAGTCATATGTCTCACACATCTCTGGGTAATTCATGGTTGCAAATCGCCATTATCCTGCTGGCTATGTGAGTAATTACTGTGTGATGTTGTGTTTGCTGTTGTCTTCGCTATGTACATATATATTGATATATACTGATTTGTATGACCCTTGTGTTGCTTAGATGTTGCTGTAAATAAATAGTTACATATCAATACATGCAGGAGCATAGCAGTATATCGTTATATAATGGTTTTATAATGATGATATAGTGCATACTATATTAATAATTATATAATGATTATATAATGTTATTATATTACAGTTGTGCTACTTTCTATCATACTTCATCATGGTTATATAGAATGTACTATATGAATAATTATATTGTATAAGATTATATGATATGATTATTTGTGTGTCTCTATTGTGTAATTATATACTGCTTTAGGATGAGTATTAGTTTGTACTATATGAATAAATATATAATGATTATATAATTTAATTAAATACATACGGGTATGCACTTTCTATTATAGCCCCATTTCCTGGAAAGCATTATTATATATGGGATATATTGCTTCTGTTCACACATGTATGTTATATATATTACATACATGTGTGTATATATTACATACATATGTGTATATATTACATACATGTGCATATATATAGTATGTTTGTACATGTGTTATATATATGCATATATAACAGTTGAGAAGGAATGTTGGTCAAGGTACATGCCATATACTCATAATGCAAAATGTTACCTTTTGAACGACTGTTTTCATTACATTTACATTCCATGACTAACCTTTATTCATTCAGATATTTTCCTTTACTATTTACATGTACCTATGCACCGCATGTACCCCCTAAAATGTGCAATTAAATTACCGTAAATGTCCTACACTCATGCCAGCCAAACACCTCCCAACAGGTGCCATTAGTAGCGTGGTACCATTACAGTTGTGAGATTCACGAATATGCTATTTGTTTAATAGACTTGTTTTTAAATCTTTGCTGGTTTCTCGATCGCTGACATTTCCGACAGCAGGTTGTCGGATTGAATTAAAATATGAAAATGTAAATGTCCGATATATGCAACTAGAAACCTAAAGCCCGCAACATCCCTCCCGACACTGGGAAGTATCAGCAGTATGGCTGGTAGCCTTCTACTTGGCAGAATTGACAATAGCTTGGCAATCCCCGTAGGGTTATTAAATTTGCATAATCCAATGGTTTTGAGTTTTTGCCACATTTCTTTTTTTGTAAGAGATAAATATATTATTTTGACCATTCTACTCTACTTTTCTTTAATATGGTGCAACCTCTATTTTGAAAATGGCTAGCATTGGAGATATGACAAGTGAGAACATTCAAGTTTAATTTTGGTGTGCACATTGAAATGCTGCTGGACATATCATTGGTTCCCTGTTTTCGAGCATGTCAGCTTGGCGCAAGAGTGCTAAGCTTCGCTAAATCCTTAGATGTCTGCATCAGTATCTTAGTAGGATATGTAGCTTCAAATGTTGTTAGGGATATAAACCCCCGGTTTCAAATTCTAGTCGAGTTAAACCAATGACTTAAAGATAGATACTTATCTCTACCTAGCTTAGCATTCACTATGTTTCAGCATGGCAAGGAGTAGTGTAATGACGAAGACCAAAATTATCCGCGATTGAAATTTCTCCTGCTTAATCAACTAATCTACCAGAAACACAAGGGGGGAGGAGAAAGTGTTTTGTTTTCAAAGATTTGATACTTTCCTCATATTATGCGGCTTTAACTAGGTCACCTTCTGGTGCTGCTGGTTCTGGGGGAGTCCCGATATCCGGTTGCCGACTTTCGCGATGTTTTCCTCTGTAATTAGGATATTCTGCGCTAGACGAGATCTATGCAGAGTTGACCTGATCTAGAGTGTTCTTTTGCATCCACAACTGATTTGGCATGGCATAATATAAGCCGGTACCAGGATGGCCGACTGGGCCCAATATTGCTTAAAGCCTTATTTATTTCAAACCAAAACACCAGACGGGATGGCCGAATGAGTAGAGCGTCCGTCTCCTGTTGTGGGAGATCGGGAGATCCGAACCCATGAGTTTGTGGGTTCGAATCCTCGTCGAGGCAAACCAATGACTTAACAGTTGATACTGGCGCTCGGCAGTAATAGGATAGGGCAAGGACTGGTTGGCTCAGTGTCAGGATAATGTGACTGAGTTGGATATCAGGTCATGGTGCTGGCGGCCTGGTTTCCCAGTGGGGCAGCACTATAAAGTCACCATGCGTGCACACTGTCACAAGTCGGTACCCATCCTGACATGACCTTAGATGTTGCTAGGATATAAAACAACAACCAAACAATCAAACCAAGACATACACGTCGATTTAATTCTACATATCCACTATAGATACTGACGCACTTATTAAGCATTTATTGTAGCACAGGATGGAATATTAAGCTAATTTACTAGAACCTGTCACTGCTGAAGCCAATGTAATGTTGTCAGAACTTTGGTATGCATGCCAAAATCAATATCACCTCAAATAGCCCCAAAGTTAGCAATTTATAATAACATTTATATAAAATATCATCACCTCAAATCATATCAGATAATATATCATCACCTCAAATATCTCAAAAGTTAGCCATCTATAATACAAATTACTTCAAACTAAAGTAAGGTGGATTGTACCGATCAACTTGGATATATTTATTTAACAGAAATGAGAGAAACTCAAAACCATCAAACTGTGTAATTTCACCTGTGGTTAAAGTTGCCTAGTCCGATGGTTTTGAGTTTCTGTCATTTTCTGAAATAAATATATTCGGTTGATCGTTACAATCTACCTTACTTTGCTTTGAAGTAACTTTGATGTTAAATGGCTAACTTTTGAGACATTTGAAGTGCAAACAGGCAAAATTAATTTTGGCAAGCTTGCCAAAACTCCGACACCATAAGTTTCTGCAGTAACAGGTTCTATTAAATTGCCGGAGTCTTCCCTTCTACGTGGCAACAACATTTTAATAAGTGCCCCAGTATCTAAGTTAGACATGTAGAATTAAATTTAGGTAATTGTGTTTGTTTTGAAAATTTGATGCTTCATCGGACTATGCAGCTTTAAGCGTTGATGTTCTCAACGTGTTCTTAGCGATATTCTGATTGTCTTTTTTATTTCTGCCAATGTAGTAATTAGATGTAGCGCAGTGCGAATTCAAATGGGTGTTCTATAATTGATAAGTAGTGATGTGTCAAATGTGATGTACAGTATTAATACAGTGTGCAGTTCTTTACCACAGGAAGCCAACCCATGGTGTATTTATCTTCTTAAACTGCCGATTTATATATTTCTTAAATTTGCATAGTCCGATAGTTTTGAGTTTCTATCATTTTCTGAGATAAATATATTAGGTTGATCATCATAATCTACCTTACTCTATTTTGAAGTAACTTATATTTTAAATGGCTAACCGTTGAGATATTTGAAGGGCAACCATGCAAAATTAATGTTGGCAAGCATGCCAAAACTCTGACACCATAGGCTTCTGCAGTAACAGGTTCTGTTAAATTGTGTGTATTCCCTTCTTTGTTGGGATAAATGTTTAATAAGTGCACCAGTCGCTAAGTTAGCTATGTAGAATCAAAATTAGATAATTGTTTTTGTTTTGAAAATTTAATATTTTCATCGGACTATGCAACTTTAATGTCGATCTCATTTCTGTGCAACTAATCCAAAAATCTAATATTCCAGGTTTCTATTTGTCCAATATTTTGTCAGCTACCACTGTTTTTGTTTCAACTCAAATTCCCCCACTTAACCTATTTAAATTTCAGCTTAACTCAGTGTATAATTATAATCCAAGGATTGCAAGCCTTCTTATTACTAAACTTGAAGTGTTAAATTCTTTTAGAACTAGCCGAGATTCGCTGTCTTCTTTCAGTATGGACACAGTCATGTTAATGAATGGAACTTACTACATTTCCATGAATTCTTTCCAATGTATTGTGTT
The DNA here is from genome assembly GCA_030323885.1 of Branchipolynoe longqiensis. Lineage (NCBI taxonomy): Eukaryota > Metazoa > Annelida > Polychaeta > Phyllodocida > Polynoidae > Branchipolynoe > Branchipolynoe longqiensis. Next base: position 38,978,007 of record CM059196.1, on the reverse strand, counting down.
CTTTATATTTTAATATGGCTTGATGAATGCATGTTGTTGCAGTGTTATAAATCACATCTGAAAATAACCAATGGATGTGAAATTTCGGTGTCTGTCCAGGTCTGAACCTATGTCTCCTTCATGTGCAGGCTGGTGCTCTAATTCTCTCTAGACCTTGATAAATACATACAAAGCTGTAAGAGTAAATATACTGATGCCGTCTGTAAACAACAGACAGGCATCTTGCCAATATAGGGAGACACTTTACCACCTCCCCTGAATAGTAATTATGGCAACCGCCAGTAATAGATTGGAAAACCATGAATACTAGAGCCATTGATGAATGTGCACTGTCACAAATCGGTGCCCATCCTTATGTGACCATAGATGTTGCCAGGACGTATAACTCCAACAACTAACCATTAATGCTGAACACGAGCCAAGCTAATGAGAAGCATACATTTTAAGAATAATTTGTCTGACTGTGCGAGGGAGTAAATCCATGATCTGCCGGATGGGAATCGGGCGCTCATCTCATTTGGCCATCCCGTCTGGTTAAGGTAGAACCCTGTCACTGACCACCAATGGCAGGCGGCCATTTGCAATTTCCCGTTGGCTTCCTCTGTAATACTAAGCCTCACTTCCATTAGCGACACCTTCTGACCTAGTTATGCTATTCTGCGCAGCGTTCGGGGTGACGGGTTCACCAACAGTTCCCCGATTATTTGTTTATGGGAATATGCACATGAAACAACGTGACAAAATATGGGGTCGAAGGGCGAAGTACTCAGTAGTCAAACTCAAATGAATTTGAAGTATTATTTTTATTATTTGTAATTGTACTTTGGTAGGACATCCTTGGAACTAGTTGGATTAGCGAAGTATAGTTGTACGTAATAGAAAGACCCCCAGTTTTTGTGTTTTTTTAAGTAAAGAAATTGGGATAAGTAAAGTCACCATGCTCATTCAGTCGGTAAGCATAGTAGCAAACAAGACTTTCTAAGGGCTCTTTTTGAATGTGCACTGTTGGAAGTAGCATCATCCACGCTCTGGCTTCCCATTGCGGAAGACAGAGGGTTCAAATCCTGGCCAAGTCAAAGTGGTGGCTTACACATTTGATACATGTCACTACCTAGATACAAGATTCACCCCGTACTGCTGCAGTAGGGGTGCAAACCAACCCTATGTAAAAGCTGTCGAAAAAACGGGTCAATGAATTGAGAGCCTAATTTCACAATCTAAGAAGCAACATTTATTCTTTACATATCTCTTATTGATAGCCCGCTACCTTTGAGTTGAAAAATATAATATCTAGTTTAATCAGATTTAAAAGTGAAATCGACGGCGTTCTCTGGCCGCCATCTTGTCTTTTTGCATTCTCTCTCATTCACCAACTCTGTTCTGATATAAGTAACCATTTGACACTGGTGCCAGGCATTCTACTTGTTGTTCCATACTAATGCTGCCGCAATGTGAGATCAGACTGCCGGCACTATGGCCCAATATCCCACTCAGTGATATTATCCTGACACTGAGTTAACCAGTCTTTGCTCTATCCTAGTAATACCGAGCGCTTGCCTGGGTAGTGACAAGCATTAATTTTGTAAGTCATTGCATTGACTCGTCCAGGATTCGGACTCCCTACATTCCACACGGGAAGGCTGTGCTCTACCACTTTGGACGACGCGTCCGATAAGGGCTGTGGGAGTAGTTGGTGCAATCTCAATCGATCGGGTCAATCAATCAGTAATGATTGCGCAGTCATAATGGGTGACTTGCATGTAAACCCCATTCGGTTGTGGAGGCAATATTAATGTTACATGTCTGGTGCTGAGAGGCAGAGGAAATATACTAGCACCAGGGTGGGAGGGTTCCGCGACAGGTGAGTTAAAGTTGCATAGTCCGATGGTTTTGAATTTCTGTATTTTTTCTGAGATGAATATATTAGATCGATCACTAGTATCTACTTTACATTAGTTCAAAGATACTTTTATTTTAAATGCTAAACGTTTGAGATATTTTGAGTGCAAACATGGAAAATTAGTCTTGGCAAGCTTGCCAAAACTCTGACACCATAGACTTCTGCAGTAACAGGTTATGTTAAATTGACCCACTATTGCCTTCTACGCAGAAACAAATGCTTAATAAGTGCATCAGTATCTAAGTTAGATATGTCAAATCAAATCTAGATAATTGTTTTGGTTTTGAAAATTTGATATTTCATCAGACTATGCAGGAACTGATGTGAATGATAAAGGGTGACGGTACCATCCACTTTTGTTGGTTAACCCCTTTGCAATGTTGTTCAGTGACAGCAATTGAAGTCGCATACTCCGATGACCTTGAGTATCTGTCATATTTTAAAGATTATTACAGTAGTTTGGTCATTACCATCTACTTTACATGACTTTGAAGGGATTCTTATCTTAAAGGGTTAATTTTGGAGGTGTTTCTAGTGAAAAACATAAAAGATAAATTTGTGCATGCGCATCAATATATATATTTTTTTTCTTGAAGATTTATACTGCATATCATGGATAAGTCTGAATAGACTTGTTTTCACCATTAGACAGTTTGTCGATAAAAAGCCTGAGCTTACACTTGTACCGACCCAAGGGATTTTTAACCTCCCACACCACATAGACATGGTATGAGAGCAACTGGTCTTTGATGATCCTGTAAATTCTACACAGCAGTGGAAATCCAAATTGGCAGAGGTGGGGGCATGGGGAATCGAACCACCGACCTTCAGATTAGGAGTCCGACCTAGAAAATAGTCAGACACTCTAACCACTCCGCCACCGAGAAATGCTGGAGGTCATATGCCTTTTTTTTTTAGCCGTGTCGGGTTGTTTTAAATCGACCTCAGTATTCCTTCTAGGCGTCGATAAATTGTTAATTGGTACTGGCACCAGTAGTTCTGTTGGATATTCAGCAGCAAATCTCGATAAAGAGTTTATTCATGGCGAATATTTGCTTCAGCAGCTGTCTATGCGAATTCACTGATAACAGTTGACCTGGAAATTCAAGGCCCAGCAGTACAATCCACAGTTATCTATGATTAGTTAGTTAGTGGTGATTGCTTAACATTGTGTCGGCAGAGGGGTATTCCCAGTTCCACTGGTCCCTCTGGAAAGGTTGTAGTTACGACCCAGCATATCAGGTCACAGCGTCAGCTTACATGACAGAAGTTTGGGGTTGGAACAACGCCCAGGCCTATCCTCCATTGTAGGGCCCGATACTTTTAACTCACTTTGCATCTATAACCTGACCAGACGGGATGACCGAATGAGTTAGAGCATCCGTCTCTCGTGTTTGGTAGATCGTGGGGTTGTGGGTTCGAACCCTGGTCAAGTCAAACCAATGACTTAAAGATTGATACTTGTCACTTCCTAGCCAGGCGCTCGGCATTATTAGGATATGGCAAGGAGCTGTGGAATGAGGAAGACCAATCGTCCATGATTGAAATTTCCCCTGCTTAAACAACTAATGTACCAACAAAAAACTCATTTCTCCTGGTGACCGACCCCAGTCGGGTCTCTGCCATAGATATGTTTCTGATGCAGATTGCAATGAAATTGTCTGAGCAAATATTTTCCATTAGATAAAGTAGTATTTCATGTATGTGTATTCACCACCGCACCCCCTGACATTACGCCAGGTGTTCAAACCATAGTCGAATCAAACCGATGACTTAAACGTTGATACTTGTCACTACCTAGCCAGGCGCTCGGCATTATTAGGATAGGGCAAGGACTGGTTGGCTCAGTGTCAGGATAATGTGACTCAGTGGGATATCAGGTCATGGTGCTGGCTGCCTGGTCTCCCAGTGGGGCAGTACTATAAAATCGCCATGAGAGTGCACTGTCACAAGTTGGTACCCATCCTGATATTACCTTAGATGTTGCCAGGATGTAAAACACCCAACAACCGAGAAAGCTCATACCAGGTATGCTGTGTTCCTTCCTTCATGAGGAACCAGCGGAAGATGGAACTTAGGTAGAGTAGGCAATACATGGTCTTTATAACTCACTAAAGGGACGTAAAAGAAGAATACAAACTTACAGAAAGGCGTATTAGTTGATTGATTGATTGATTGGTGGTTGCTTTACGCGGTGTCGGCAGCATAGGCCATATTCACGGCGGTATTAGTAGTACACTCATATCGTTATTCGCGGTAGTTGTGCTCACTGCCGTCATTTAATTAAATGTCATTTGATCTGAAAGAAGGAACCAGCTTAGACCTGACGTCTTTCTTATTGATTAAAGGTGAATTCTTTATCTTCCAACATGTCTGCAATGCACTAACCGACTTTTATATCAGAACCACCTTGTTATTGTAGAGCCACATTTTATTTGACAAAACATCAAATATTGGCATGGTAGCTTAGAGGGGAGAGGGCTAGGTGGGTGAGTGTTTTTCAAAATGACCAAATTGTAATATGATCAACTTCTAAAGTGAATGAATTCCAAATATCAAATTTTAAGAAAAGGTTTTAAATGGCCAAATTATATAATAATTTTTTTTAATGAATTTGTTGACGAAATTTTGAAACACTAACTTTGTTTATTAAATTCATTTGGGGAGGGGGCATTCTTAAGCAACATCTTTGTTCAAATTAATACAGTTGGTAAGTTACAACATTAAAAAGAAAAAAAACGTTTCATACTTTGAGTTTGACTAACATTTAAAATGATTTTTCAAAATGACAAAGGTTAAAAAAAATCAAATGTTAAAAAGACAAAATAAAAATATATTTTTAAATACCACAATTGACAATTTTACAAATTTAAAAAAAAAAACATTTTTTAAAATGAATAACTTAATCCCGACGTTCTTTATAGATAATTCCCTCCTCCCTCCCACCCTCATTTGTGCACTGATGAGGGGGTTGTCACGTGTCACGGAGGGGAGTCACGTGTGTGAAGGCTAATCAAGGACCATGCCACACATTGTGTACAGTGGATCACAACCTGATACCAGATGCCACCTTCCTACTCCATCAACCCTCTCTGAGCAGCCATCGCCATAAAGTTCAGCATACACTAACCGGATTCTGCAAAGGTTTCTGCAAATAATCCAAATTAGCCTCTCTTCTTTTTTGTTCTTCGATTCGATTTCCAGATTGAAATTATTTCTGTTGTTGTTATGTCTATTTCAAAATAAAAGTTGTATTGTTGTGCAATTATTGTAACTATGATTATTTTGTTGTATTATTTATTAGTATGTATTAGTAATCCTTAGTATTTAGTAGTATTGATTATTGTTTGGTATTACTATTATAACATTCTTTTAATTCTTTTTGTCATTATTTATTATTATCACTTTTTAATTTTTTTTTTTTTTTTTTTTTTTCTGGGTGTATTCGCACTCTTCTATAAAAAATCACCCCAACCTATGGTTATTTAAAATCTTAGATGGTTAGGCATCAAAACCAGGTAATTTGGGGGGGTCCTTTTAAACAAAATATCCTACCAAGAACCCCTTCTGTGAGTTAGTGTTTGGTTGGAGAGATGTTGGGATGTCAGGGGGTGTCTTCTTTCCACCAGGGTGCGTTGTCCTGGGATTGAGAATCCCGCTTTTCTCAGTTGTCCATCCCAATAGGGTTTTACTGAAGTAATGACCTGATAACCAACCTCTCAGCGCCACAGTCACGTGACATTCAAATGCCCTACAAAATGGCCATTTCTTTTCCGTCTGGTGGGTGCCACCCAAATCCAGATTTTGTTGTTGTCACAGGTTTCCCTTCTTTTTAAAACAAGCAAACACATATATCATGTAAACTACTTTACTTTAGTTTGACAATTTTTTTTATTTAATGGGCTAACTTTTGAGATATCTAAAGTGAAAAACATGGAGCATTTAATTTCGGTGTGCACATCGAAATGTAAATACATATGTAAGATACATAAGTAAGATATATAAGTAAGATACATAAATAAGATACATAGGTAAGATATATAAGTAAAATACATAAATAAGATACATAAGTAAGATACATAAGTAAGATACATAAGTAAGATACATAAATAAGATAGATAACTAAGATACATAAGTAAGATATATAAGTAAGATACATACATAAGATATATAAGTAAGATATATAAGTAAGATACATGAATAAGATACATAAGTAAGATACATAAATAAGATACATAAATAAGATACATATGTAAGATATATAAATAAAATACATAACTAAGAAGCATAAGTAAGATAAATAAGTAAGATATATAAGTAAGAAACATAAATAAGATACATAAGTAAGATATTTAAATAAGATACATAAGTAAGATACATAGTAATATATTTAAGTAAGATACATACATAAGATACATAAGTAAGATATATAAGTAAGATACATAAATAAGATACATAAGTAAGATAGATGAGTAAGATACATAAGTAAGATACATAAGTAAGATATATAAGTAAGATACATAAATAAGAAGCATAAGTAAGATGCATAAGTAAAGTACCTGCATAACAAATACAATTAAGATATAAAGGTAAGAGACACACATCATCGGCTTCAGCATTGAGAGTTTCAATTACACTAGCTCGGTGTGGCTTTCAATGCAGTGATATGTGATTAATGAGTTCACCAGCTTCTGGGGTGAATATGTAGGATCAAATCTAAGTTAAAGTTTTGATTTTGTTGAAAATTTGACGTTTTTCTTGGATAATGCAACTTCAGTATAAAAGCAGAGGTCTTATAACAGACAGCACGGAATGAGATTTAAGCCTTGTGTGTGTGTGTGTGTGTGATATTGTAGTCACAGTAGAGGGTTGGTTTATTCACACGAAAAAAAGGACTGAGGGGACAGTGAATGTGAGAGGGGGGGCATGAGATTAGCTGATTAGGGGAGTTGAGGGGTTTGAGATGTGGTGAGGGTTCTTGATGGCAGTCAGACAGCGGCAGACATATTCGTTTTACTTTGAAAAGATTACGTGTCTATTTATAGCCCGCCTGTCCAGCCTATTTCTAAGTTTACCGAATACCCGCCATTGATGAACGGAGCAGCTGGTTATTAAAGTTGCATATTCCCATGACTTTTACTTCCTGTCATTTTTTAAATTTGTTTAACTTTCCATAAGAAAAAAAAGAAGATATTATGGGTGGCAGCTCTTGAGTTCATTTTTGCTCCTTGAAAAGTAGATATGGCATGATGGAACAAGATGGCTGAATAAGTTGAGTGCTCCCTTTCTTTGTAGCAGGTTCTCAAGTTTAATCCCGACCGCATCGAAACAATGACTGTCAAATGTATACGTGTCACTACCTAGCCTGGGGCTTGGTATTACTAGGATAGGGCAAGGAGCAGTGGAATGGGGCAGACCAATTGTCCTTGATTAAGATATTTTTCGCTGACCACTTAATCAATCAAGCTAAGAAAACAGGAATGGAGGAGTGTTTATAAGATGTGGACGGAGAGAGGTGTGTTGGGGTCTACAATTAAGAGAGAACTGAAATCATTGTTAATACAGAATGTAAGAGTTGTTGGTGTCTTTTGTTGCGTTGTGTGTGGTTTTCTTGTTGTTGTATTCTTTTAGGGAGGCTTTTAATTCATCTGACCATGTTTGCTTATTGGTCAGTGCCGCGGTGTTCCTGATTTAACTAAGTATTTGACTGAAATGACACTGCTTTAGTGTCCAGGCATTGACCAAATTAAAGGGTGCTAATCATCATCATCATCATCATGCTGTCAGTCGCGATGCGACAAAGACTGCTTTCATTACTTGACTGCCGCTTTCCATTTAGCTCTCTGCTGTGAGAGTTGCGTCCATGAGTCGGTCTTAATGTCTCTCAGCTTCAGGTTTCTCTTGATGGTATCCTTGAACCGGAGACGAAGGCACCCTCTCTTTCTGTAACCAGAAGACAGTTGAGAACGACCTGCCTTGGTAGCCTGTCTGATGACATCCTCATGAGGTGTCCAGTCCACCGGAGCTTCTTTTTGATCAGAAGATCTTCCATAGAGGGCAGCCCCGTCCGTTCGAGTATTTCCTTATTTGTCACTATTAGAGATCGCTAAAAGTTTTCATGTTTGGGATGAGTGCTGATTTGTGTATCCCCCCCCCCATTACCACCCCCTTTTCCTTCCCCCGTCCTTTTATGGGAAGGGGGGCGAATATTCCTGTTAGGAGAGAGGGAGGGGGGGGGGAATATTCCCATATGTCATCATACCCCTCCTCACCTAAACACCCTTATTTGGCATTGCAGTAGGTGTGGGAATTAGTTACTCATATGTAGTTACTCATATCCTGTCATCCTTAGGATTGTTTGTTGAGGTTTTATTTCCTGTTAGATCAAGGCCGCTTTCAGGGTCCGTCTCGGAGGCGCCTCAGAGGCGCCCGTGACATCAGGCTAGTCTGAACGGATTTAGCTGTTGGCCGCCTCGAAAATGGCGGCCTCCATAGGCGGCGGCCATTTGCAATGGTAAAGCTGTGCTGTCATTGGCTGAAATCACTGAATGCGGCGGCCATTTTCGAGGCGCTTTTCGTCTCCAGTCTGAAAAGGGAGGCGTCGCCGTGACGTCGCCGTGACGCACTCTGAATGCAAATAGACCAAAAAGCATCGCCGAGACGTCGCCGAGGCGCCTCCGAGACAGACCCTGAATGCGGCCCAGGATGGCTACCGACTTTTGACAGTACGCACTCATGATGACTTGATAGTACTGCCCCACTGGGAGACTAGGCCACTGGCACCATGACCCAATATCCAACACAGTCACATTATCCTTATATGGATGCAGTTTCATGTCCTATCTGCAGTTGAGAGCATATCAGGAAAAGTACTGCTTTGTAATCGTGCATTACTGGTGACTTTATAGTGCTGCCTGCTTCGGATGCTTAGTTATTCCCGCAGCACTGTCTCTTGGACAGGGCTGCTAAACAAACCTTATGAAAAAGGTTTCAGAAAGCTGGGTTATCGACACAGTAACACAAATTATTGATTTAGAAGCTAAATATAGTGTTGCAATACCTATTATAGCCTGCTACCTTCTAAATACAGAATTGATTAAATAATCTAGATGAATAGACTTTAAAAGTTTAATGGAGTGGCCACCATCTTGGTTTGTGTACATTCTCTCCCAGTTCATCAACGTTATGTCAATATACATATATACACTTCATGCTGGAACCAGAACCTCCATGACTTGTTTACAGTTGATTCATCCCAAAGCAGCTTTTGCTCAGATATAAACGTGGTCGCCATAAACCCCCGCCCCCTGCAAGTGAATATTTTATCTAAGAATACCGTGCTGCAGACACCCATAATGCAGGTCACCTCCTCGCCTATTCAACTATATTTTCTTTACGCTGAGTCAGCACACTCTTTCCTTATTCTGGTAAAGCCAAGCAATATGTTTAAATGGTGAGAGTCCCCGCCCGTGGCTGAAGAAAGTCCCCGCCCCTGAGTTAAGCAAATTAATTCTTTTTTTTTTTAACTGTTCAAATTGTGTCGGGCTAGCAGCAATTTAATTCTTTCAAGCACACAATATGTGCAACATAGTTACATTTCTGTATGATATAATACGTTTCTAAATGAGAACACAGTGTTCATTGTTTGACTGAAAACATTATGATCTGTACATGAATGATGTGTAATCCTTTTATCAGTCTAGGGTGGTCCAATATTTAATTTTAAATACTGAACAACAAAAAAGATTTTTTTTTAAACCCTCCCACCCGACCCTGATTTGTGTGATCAAAAGGACATTCACCAACTTAACAAAAAAATGTAACTAATTCCCAGCACCAAGCGAAGTAACAAGAACACAATTTTGTAATATATTTGCTTTGATTCGGTCGGATCGAACCCAGGACCTCGGGTCAGGTTAGTAGAAGTTATTAGCTGTAAAAGCAGTATGTCAGCCCGAATTGTCGCACAATATCTCCGTGCTAGGCCAACGACAATGGAAATACTCCAAGTCCTCGCCAAGTGCAATTGGACCTGCATTCAGTTCTCCTCAGAATTTGTAGATTTAAGCCTCAATGCTTTCTTTGGATGTAATTATATCATTGTTTGTTGTTGTTAAAATTGTTGATTAAGCGAGAGAAATTCCAATCACCGTCAGTTCTGCTTCACCATTCCACCGCTCCTCTATCTATCCTGGTAATGTCAAACACCAGATTCGGTAGTGATGACGAGTATACATTTTTATGTCATTGCTTTGACTCGGTCAGGATTAAAAACCCCACAGCCTGCTACACAGGAAGGGAGTGCTCAACTTATTCAGCCATCCTGTCCCATCAGGCCATACCTACTTCGCAAAGAGCAACCCAAAGCTGAAACCAAGTATCCTAATTTAAAATTATAACTGAATGAACAACACAACAAAAACACTAGACCTTTTCTTCAGATACAAGCAATGAGGGAGACATAGGAGCCAGGTTGATAATCATAATTTTACAAAATAATAACAAATTAAAAATTGGAGTTGTGAAATTATGGGTGGTGACATTTTGGTGAGTAGGTTTGTTGAATTGTTAGTTTAAGGGCCCCCCCCCCCGAAGGCTAGTACGTCATATGTTCATGGCAGAGTCATATGTTCATGGCTGTAGCTCTGACAGAGAGTAAGCGTCCCCGCCGCCACTACCCCTCTTCTTCCCCCACTAAGTCCCTCCTCCCCACGACCCCCTCCTCTCCACTATTATCCCCCCCCCCTCCCCACGACCCCCTCCTCCCCCAACCACCCCTCTCCTCCCCACTACCCATTCCCTCCAATACCCTTCCTTCTTCACTAGCCACCCCCCCCCCCCCTTCGCCCATTACCCCCCCCCCCCCACAACGGCACTCCCCCCCCCCCCCCCCAAACACATAAATACACACATCCATATGCACACACGTACACTGCAGCTACACCAATCCCCCTTACCCACTACAACGCCGGCACACCTGTTGCACCTCGGTCTCCTCCCACCGCCTCACTGTGCCTCTAAACCAGAGTGTCCCGACCACTCCGCAGTGTGCTACGCCCTGGGTTGTGTACATTTCACGCCTTGCCGACGAGCTAGGTTGGTTGTTGGAGTTTTACGTCCTTGCAACATCTAAGGTCATATCAGGACAGGTACCGATTTGTGACAGTACACACTCATGGCGACTTCATAGGGCTGTCCCACTGGGGAGAACAGGTCACCAGCACCATGACCTGATATCCCACTCAGTCACATGGAGCTGTGGAGTCGCTGGGTCCAGTGTTCCGTGTTTATCTATTTTACCATAGTGTTGGGGAATTGGGAGAGAATGTAAAGAAATCAAGATGGCTGCCACTGGAATCTCTCAATTTTACTTTTAAAAACGGCCACCGATGTTGTGGTGGGGATTGTTCGCTGTTAGGTGGAGGCAATGAAAGGATTTCTCAGTTTTAATTGCAACTCTGCAGTATTGTGACAGCACCCTCACGGGAACCTTTTTAGTGCTGCATCACTCAAATCCAATGTCACCACCAGCACCGTACCACAACGCCCCACTCACTCACATTATCCTGACACTCTTCATACCAACCCCAGTAATGTTGAGCACCAGGCAAGATCTATTTGCGGACAAGTATCAATTTGTGTAAATTCGTTTGTTTTACTCGGCCGGGGATCGAACCCATGACGTTCCACGTAGAAAGAGAGTGTTCTACTCCTACAGTCATCCATTGTGTTTGTGGGGGAGGGGGGAGTAGGGTGGTATCCCTCCTCCTCTCCACCCCCTCCTCTTCCCCTCCCCCTCCACCTCGCCCTTCTGCCAAGCCTCAGCTCCACATATTTCACTGTGGAAGAGTACCGTGTTCGGGGTACCAGCCTAATGTACCGGGTCCCAGATCTGACAACCGCTTAGCCGGCATCCGGCCTCATCTTCTGGCTTGGACGCTCACAACCATTTTCCCCATCTGAGAATCTTGTCTGAGCATGTCCATTAATCTCAAATTACACTTTGCTTTGTGGTCTACCCTTGCACTGTGTAATATTCTGCGAGTCGAATCGAACCTGCTGAATTTTCTTTTTTGTCACTGGTTTATATATAATTAATGCATAATATATATGATATGCATGATATATATTATATTGTATATGTATATATAATACATGTTATAACATTATATATATGATATATATATATTATTTATATATATTATATATTATAGATATTATATACATTGTATATTTTATATATGTTATATATATATATTATTTATAATGTATATAGTGTACATACATTATCTATTATATGTTATGTGTTCATTATATGATGGATAAGTAATGGGGAGTGATGGCGTACTACAGTAATAATTGGTAGTATCGCAAAAAGGCGGTGGTTGCGCCACCGGTACAGATATCAGCTGCGGATCTGGCTATAGTAGCCACAGAATAAAGAAAAAGGGAATAGTTGCGTTATTTATATTCGCATAATAGTTTATACTGCACATAAGTGGCAAATACAATTCTATGTATTTCGGGCTATAAAGTGGCCTTGCTGGTATTTATATGGAACCCCCTATTATGTACACGGGGGCCACATTTGTTTGAATTTAGCATCCTTTATTGTGGCATATATGAGACAAGACAGTTAGCATAATATTATTGGGCAATTACATAAACGTCTATAAAGTATAATGGAGCGCCATGCATCGTGTTACTGGTTAGGGGAAGCCGCAGTGACCGTGATCATTTGGATTTATACCAACTTTGACTGTTTGTTGTTTGTTTGTTGTTATTTTACGTCGTAGCAACATCTAAGGTCATATCAGGACGGGTACCGACTTGTGAATGTGCACACTCAATGTGACTTTATAGTGCCACCCCACTGGGAAATCAGGCCACCGGCACCATGACCTGATATTCCACTCAGTCACATAATCCTGACACTGAGCTAACCAGTCCTTGCCATATCCTATTAATGACGAGCGCTGAGCTAGGAAGCGGCAAGTATCAATTTTAAAGTCATTGGTTTGACTCGACCAGGGTTCGAACCCACGAACCCATGAGTTCAGATCCCCCGATCTCCCAAAACAGGAGACGGACGCTCAACTCATTTGGCCATCCCGTCTGGTCTTACCAACTTTGATTTTGTTTGTTTGTTGTTGTTTTACGTCCTATCAACATCTAAGGTCATATCAGGACGGTACCAACTTTGAAGTAGACTTACTAAATAACATGTAGCAAAGACTTTTCTTTTTAAGTTGGAGGTTAAATAAGAAGTGAATTTGATATTTTTATGAAAATTTCAAAGTGAAAGCCACCTAAAATATCGATAATCTGAAAACTATTAAAAGAATGAAAGCGGACTAGAAATGCATGGTTGATATAGTCGGACAAAACGTGGCAGTTTGAATTAGGAAGGTGGGCAGGAAAGAAATATGATGGCAGGGAGCTTGGCCATGGAGAGAAGGATCATTTGAGCAGAGCATGATTACATGTTAACCAAGTTCCGCTGGTTATTCAGGAAGGACTAAGGATGTGACCCATGACATAGGATCACAGCTTCACCTTATATACTGAAAACTGGCCTCCACTATGTTTACCTAGGTCCACTAATGGGTATGTGACCAGGGCTTCGTCCAAGTATGCTAGAGCATGTTAGAGTATGCTAGAGTATGCTCGAATATGTTAGAGTATGCTGGAGTAGATTATCATCATGGATGCAAATTCAGCCTCTAACGTAGCGCTCTTTTGAACATGTCCAAAGATTAAATCGGAGCTCACGGCCCACCCACGTTATTACGAAGTTAGCATGATGGAGAAGTATGGATGTCGGTACGTTCAACTACGTTTAACTGCATTCAACCACATTAGCCTCCACTATCTTCAACTATGTCCACTAACGCGTATGTGACCGGGCCTTTAGAAAGAAATGTAGGGGGAAAACCTGATCAAGGTTGGTCACCAGAAGGCGTCTGGTTATCGGTGCAAAGTCTTGGGGGCACCTATTGTTAAGAATAGGCCTGAGAAGCGGACCAATAATCAGCTTCCGCCATGTAAACTGAAGCTGTGACCCAGCATGCCAGGTCACAGATTGAGTGCTTCCTGGGAGACCAGTGTAACTCAGAATATCTGTACTGTAAAGGGTTGGAGCTTTTCTATCACTCACTGGATATACATAAATAATTCTCAATTTTAGGCATTCTCCAGTTTTTTACTTTGCGATGTTGATAATCCCCAGCCTGCCCAGTCTTCCCACCTTGGTTTCTTATCTCTCATGGACCAGACGGGATGGCTGAATGAGTTGAGGGTCCGATTCCTGTTCTGGTAGATCGTGGGATTTGAACCCACGGGTTCGAACCCTGGTCGAGTTAAACCAATGATTTAAAAATGTATACTTATCGCTATCTAGCCTGGCACTCAGCATTATTGGCATAGGGCAAGGACTGGTTAGCTCAGTGTCAGGATAATGTGACTGAGTGGGATATTAGATTATGGTGCTGGTGGCCTGGTCTCCCAATGCAGCAGCACTATAAAGTTGCCATGAGTGCACACTGTCGCAAGTCGGTATCCATCCTGATATGACCTTGGATGTTGGTATGACGTGAAACTCCCAACACCCAACCATCTTGTCTCATACTATAGACTCCCGCTAGTGTTGGTCCACCCACTCACCATTCGCGCATGCCCATCGCCGTGTATATGCACAGTGGCGCCCCCTGGCTCCGTCACATTACTCATTTCCTGCTCAGTGTTCACCCATCCCTCTGCTATGACTAAATATCAAACTTAAAAAAAAAATTCAGTCAGTTTTTTATTCACCCAGTTTCTGGTTGTAGCGTGAGCCTCGTTATCAATATACCATTTCGACCACCAACCTACCCTCTGACGGAAACGGGAGATTCTACCAATGCAGCATGCTCTGTGGTACAGGTCTCAATAGAGGATTTACACCACCAACCTGCACTCTGATGCAATGGGGAGAACTACTGTTGTAGGTATCAGCTCACTGTGCAGTATCCTCTGTGGAAAAGGACTTCTATATGGTTTCCATAAGGAATCTAACCTCTCATGGCAGTGGAAAGAATTAATGTTGTGGGTCGCAAGCAGCCCGCGTCATGTGCTCTGCGATCAAGGTCTGAAAGGTATTTTTGTCAACTGTGTATGTATTACAAGCCGCGACTTTGTAATGTTCTTGTTTTGCTTGAAGACGTTATTATTTCATTGTCAGTGACTTTCTTTCTTTCTTTTCCCACCTGTATACTACAGATTGTACTAACAGAGAGATATGTTTCAGCTTCTATATAAAGAAACTCCCCTTCAGTTGTGTACTACTGCAACTGCAATATAAATCATCCCTGCTTATATATAGCATATATATAGCTTATATATGTATATTATATATATATGTATATAGACATGGATATACATATGTATATAGATATGGATATATATATGTATATACACGTTTATATATATAGAGATATGTATATATAGACACATATGTGCATACATATGTACATATATTTATGTATGTACATATATATGTATATAATATATACTTATATATATATTTGAGCAACAGTGACGCTCAGGAGTCGGTGGTAGTACAGGAAACGATCACGATGTGGTGCCACGTGTTAGTTTCACAGGGACAGGCAGGTTGGCGAAATAGAAATAACAATAATATGTGTGACTTATATTCACATAGTGAATTATATATATATATACATGTATATATGCACATATATATTATGATATATACATTTATATATGTACATAGAGATATACACATATATATATATGATGTATAACAAATTATGCGAGTATAAAGAGACGTAAGGATTAATGATTATTATTATTGTTATACTCCGTAAGACCAACACTGCACCGGTGGCTCCACCTTCTCTCCACGCCTCCACCGGATGTAGACCAGTGTCTGTCGCAATATATATGTATACAGGGCCACATTATGCGAGTGTAAAGATATGTGGATGTATACCGGTGTCACTCGCACCGGAGGATTTTTTTCCTTAGGCTACCTCAACACATGAAATGCTACCTGGTTTTGACATGTTCCTTGTTTGCCTCCTTGCCCCAACCCCCACCAACCCCCACCACAAACCTTACTCCCCCACCCAACTCCCAACTCCACCACCCCACCTACTAGAGTCTACCACCCGCACCCCCGCTACTACGTCTGCCCTCACCCAACGGGCAATTCCTGCACGTGGAAGCCCCTGGATAAGATGGACAGCTTCAAGATGGGCCGGGTGTATGCCATATTCATGATAGCGCAGAACGTGCACTTCACCACGGCCACCCGGGTGCAGCACGTGCGGACAGACAGTTTAGGTATTTCCGGTCTCTTCTACGGTGTCGCGCCCTAACCGCACACTGCGCTAACCGCCAGGGGGGTGGCTCGTAGGTCGGCGTGAGGGGACGGTCGCTGCTTCTTTGTTTTGCACGCCAGGGGGCGCGTGGTGGTTGGGTAGCGGAAGGGGTGGAGCGCAAGTTGCACCATCACTACTATTGCTAGTATGATTATTACTGCTGAATTGGGTGTTTTTGATTGTTGATGTTTTGTTTGAAGGTGACACCTTATCTCCCAGGCGCAAAGACGTATAGCTCGCAACAGCTTTTTATTTTATATGTTGTGTAAGAATTATATTTGTTTACCGCGCTGCCACCCCGCTCCCCCAAACATTGGATATGAATTGAAAGGGGGCTGTGTGGTTAATAATAATCGATAGATAATACTTTAATAGTTGCTGTTATAACAAAACAAAAAAACATAAAATCTACTTAGCCTCGTTGGAAATAGAAAGAAGAAATTCTAATTATGTTTAGGGGTGGGTTGAAATAAAACCCATATAAAACCTCCAAATTAAACTTTCAAAGCCTGCTGTGGTTAATTTAAAATTTGGGCGTATATATAAATATATATGAATCTATAATAAATTACAAATTTATTTATATATATATAGATATGGATTATATAATAAATTGGTAATTTATTCTTTACGAGGGTGTATAACATTTTCTTTTACCACCGGCCCCCTTTTAAATATGGCGTGCAACTCAATTGTAGAAGGCCCAATGCAAGGTGGAAGGCACAGTTAATATTATTTTCGCGGGGTGCGTTGTATTAACAATCCGTCGACTAAACGCGCGAAAGCTTGAGTGATATTAACCACTATTGACATAGCATTAAGACACCCGGCGGAGTGAATCTTGTCGCTGTAAGAAATTGTGTTAATAATGATTACAACACAAAATGGGTATGCTTGTCCTTGGAACAGGCATTTATATTAAATTTGTTGTAAAATTGCCAACAATAAAACGATCGTCCATTTTCGAAGAAATTGGTTAGATTTAAATTGACATCTTTCTTTGTTAGTGTTCGATTTGTGTCAATTTAAAAGGCGGGCGTCTGGGCGTAGTGGTAGGTGGGGCGGGGGGAATAATAATGTCATGAAAATAGATGGTTGATTGTTGGTGCGACGTGCCCCTCCCCACCTGATTCCGTACACAGCGAAACTACAGGCGGAGGTGCTCACAACCCGCACCATTTAATCACGTTAACACTGCACCTGCTCGCGCAATGTAAACGAGGCGTGCTATATATACACATATATACACATGTGCTATATAATCTATTATGGGAATAGAAACAAGGACACTACCACTTATCAGTTCTATTCTATAAATTAGTTATTACCTACTATCCTACTGTCATATGAGTTAGTTCCTGCTTCTGCCACTACGGCACCACCTGTGAGTGGTTCCTGGCCACTCTGAGACCAGCTGTGTCTGGTCACGACCGCCTCCAGACCTGGTCGGATGGTCAGAGTTTAACATTTAAATATTCAGATAATAATATTTCCGCCAGAGAATATATATACTCTTCTCAACCACTCCAATCTTTTTTTAAATTCTGTTTACCAGGTGCCAATTGTTTATATATAATATATATATGGGATTCGAACCCTGGCCGAGTCAGACCAAAGACTTAACCATTGATACATGTCGTTATCTAGCCCGGCTTTCGACATTACTAGGATAGGGAAAAGAGCAGGAGTAGGGAAATGAGGTACACTGACAGTCAACGACACGTGAGGTTCCACGTGTGTAGGCATATATGTAAAATATGGGGGTGATCTCTAGTGTGCCTTCGGCTTCAGGCCATTTGAAATTACTGCGCCGCCCCCCCCCCCTCACTCGGACTATGATGTAGATCTATATATGTATGAACACACATAGCTGCAATTATGTCACTTGACAATAATGTGATATATAACTATATATAGCACGCCTCATACAAACACTGCCTCCTTAAAGTGCATGTATGTGCATATATATATATATACAATATATTTGTTATATACCGTATTCTCATGGGTTAATGCCCATGTGTGGGTTAATGCCCACCCCACACTTTACCAATATTTCGTAAACGCCCACCCCTTAAACGTCCATGTGTAGGTAAACGTCCACCCCCCCCCCCCCCACACCTCAGTGATTTTCCAATTTAAACGCCCATGGTGTTAACCCTCGAGAATACGGTACATGCCATATATGTGTCAGCACACCGTTAACTCACATATATTTATATATATTGCTATGCATATATCAATATGTATCCACATACATACACATGCATTCTAATGAGATGTTTAATGTTAACGTTAACATGTTAATAATACGAAACCTTAAGGCCCTGTCACACTACGACGTTTCTCACCAACGCGCTTCGACGCGTGCCGACGGGTTGGGTTTTTGTTTAACACGTCGGTACACGTCCGGTACGTTACCGGCGCGTTGCCGGCGCGTTACCGGCGCGTCGGTACATAGCAACGTGTGAATGGACACGTCGACGCGCGTCGGGGCGCGTCGGGGCGCGTCGAGGTTTTGTGCATGCACAAAACTTTGGACGCGCGGCGACGCGCGCCAACGGGTTGGAGGGCGCGTTACGGACGCGTTAGCAACACGTCGACACGCGTTGGCGGCGCGCCGGCGGAACGCTGGCAGGACGTTGATCAACGTTGGTTAACGTTGGCTTTTTTTCCCCCAAAATGGGAGCGTTCCGTCGGCGCGTCGGGAACGTCCCATCGACGTGTTGTGGGCATGCCATTGGCGTTGCTGGATGCGTTGGCCGCGCGCTGTGGACGCGCTGCGGGCGCGTCCTAACGTGTTGCTGGCGGGTATGTACTGGTTCACGCAATACTAACACGATACCAACGCGCTGCCTCCACGCCGTAAACGCGCCGACAACGCGCCGACAGCGCGCCGACAACACGCCAATAACACGCTACTAACGCGCCAATAACGTGCCAATAACGCGCCAATAACGCGCCAATAACGCGCCTCCAACCCGCCACTAACACGCTGCGCCGCGTCAAACTTTCTCCCAAAGCGCCGAAAAGTTTGACGTTTCTCGACGGGTTGCAAATATTTTGCGCGTTGCCGGCGCGCCGGGGAAACGTCGTAGTGTGACAGGGCCTTTAATGAAGCCAGCAATGACTTTCCAGCTTGGTTAACTAAGTGGCCCCTGTTTACAACAAAAACAACACCTACACCAACACACTTCCAGAGCATCTGTATCCACATATAACAAACATCCTGATGACGCACAAACAAAATATCGGACAGTATTTTGGAAGCAAACAGGAACCGGAAATGGAAGCGTTAAGATTTGCAGGTTCGGCTGTGTTAAGCCACCCCGCCTGATATGATTATTTCCTCTGTGCGTTTCTACACGGTTGTCCTGTGCCTGCGCACAGCCAGATCCGGGTACCAACAGGACCGGAAGTCGTCAACTCGACGCACCTGATTAGTGACAGTCGCATTGTTGTTGTTGTCTCCTTTGTTTTGCACATCAGCGAGCTGGCTGAATGCTGCATAGTCCGATGATGCATCAAATTTTCAAAAGAAAAACACTCACGTAGATTTTATTCTACATATCTAACTTAGATATTAGTGCACTTATTAAACATTTGTTTCCACATAGAAGGGCATACTGAGTCAATTTAACAGAACTGTTACTGCATAAGCCTATGGTGTTAGAGTTTTGGTAATCTTGCCAAAATCAATTTAGGATGTTTGCACTTCAAATATCTCAAAGGTTAGCCATTTAAAATGAAAGTTACTTCAAACTAAAGTATGGTAGATTATAACAACCAATTAAACATATTTATCTCAGAAAAATTGCAGAAACTCAAAACCATCGGACTATGCAACTTTAATTTAATTGAGGTGCATTATAATTCATGACGAGACTGGGAGTGTGGTATATAGTGTTCTTTTTTTTAAAGCTGCAAAGTCAGATGTAAATATAACATTTTAAAAACCGAAAGAATTATGTAAATTCAATTTGACATATCTAACTTAGATACTGAACCACTTATTAATAATTTATCACCACACAGAATGGAACAGTGAGGCAATTACAGAGACCATGTTACTGGAGAAGCCTATGGTGTCAGAGTTTTAGTGTGCTTGCCAAATTAATTTTGCATGGTTGCACTTCAAATATGTCCAAAGTTAGCAACTTAAAATAAAAGTTAAATCTACATCAAAGAAAAGTAAGATAAATTATAATGATCAACCTAATATAGTTATCTCAGAAAATGAAAGTTAAAACCATCGGACTATGCAACTTTAATCACAATGAAGTACAGACAATGACAGGCATGGTGCTGACTGAGGCACTCAACTCTTCTCACCGAGAGTCCTTCCTTCAAAATTCCTGGGGTGGGTGGCGGCAAAGTAAAAGTGTGCCCGACCTCGCAGTTTTGTTTTCTCCACGCTGCGAGTAATTTGAACCAGCGGTTGGTGTGACGTCAGCCACTGGAGGAGGAACTCGCCACTAGGTGGTGACAGTTTCGATTTGAGTTAGCAGAGAGGTGACTGCACAGTTGACGATAAGTGGCAGCATCGTTGTCCATTGAATAACGTTAGGCTTAGCCGAGCTACTCCCTGTCGCGCCTCAAATTAACAATGTTATGAATAACATGGAAGACACCAATCTCCGACGGGTTTATTTGTAGTCTGCTGTGTGACCCGAATCAGTGTCGACTAGGGATTGCATGGGGGAGGGAGTGTGTGTGTGTGGGGGGGGGGGCGGTAGTCCTTGTTTTAAAATTTACTCCTAATGCAATTCACCGTCGCACCTTTTGATTCTTATGTAGGTCATGGCGAATTAATTAGATAGAATGTGTGCAAATACGATCACATCCTTGTGAGGCTCCCACTTTCGTGGATAGGCAAACATTTTTCTCCCAAGGAATTGACGGCAGGCATGCATTTGGCATGGAATTCCCAGACGTCAATTGGTCACACTCATATCCAGTTCTCGTCTGAAGCTCGTCTCTTCTGATAATGGACTATTTGTCTAATTGGCCTCAAGTATGCTGTCATTTTGATATGTTTTGTCAATAGAGTTGTCTTGGTTACTTAGGCGTACAGTGACAGTCTTCCATAGTAAGCACACAGTGATTAGCCTTGTGGCCCAGGTCTATTGATTCCTGATTGTGGCGCATAATTGCAATGAGGCAGGTGCTGACGTCATACATTGTGAGAACATGTCGGACATGTGTTGTCTAGTTCCATGCATGTAATTGATTATGAGAACATGTCGGAAATGTATTGTCTAGTTCCATGTACGATGCAACCCGCACTGGGAGTAAGTAGACTCTAACTCTAAGCAGAGAACACCTCCCCACATGTCATAAGGGTATTTATTCCGAGTTTCGCTAGTCCCTCAGGAAGAACTGTCGCTGAGACCCAACACGCCAGATCACAGCTTCAGTGTACATGGCGAAAGTTGGTGGTTGTGCCCCTGGCGGTCCTTTCCTTCATTATAGACTCCATACTTTGCGGTTATAACCACATGCCTCGTGATTACCAAATTTGGTTGGTTTCTTTCTTTTCCGTACAGTTGTTTCTAATGTAGATTGCCGAGAAATTATCCTAGAAAATATGTTTACATTACATAAAATACACCATTGTATGTTTATTCACCGCCTCTCCAATCTATGAGCATGTAAGCTGAAGCTGAAACCCCCTATTGTGCTAGGTCGCAGCTTCAGTTCATGTCGTGGGGGTGATGAAAATGCGAAATATTGCACCTAGAGCGGGACTCGAACCCACTTATCTTTGCATTCCGGGCCGGTGTGCTAACCATCACACCACCTAGGCTCCCTGATATAACCACACTACCCACGCCTACCTGTCTATATGGGTACTTGCCTGAGAGGTCAGTGCAGACTCCTACATATATATATAAATGTATATATTCTGATGTATATATCTTTCTTTTTTTCCTTTCTTTTTTTTTTGGTATATATATAGATTATAATGATTGTATTTATATATATATATTGTATTGATATATCTTAGTATATATGGTGTTTCTTTCCCTCTAATATATATATATATTTATATATATATCCGTCACTGCTTCTCGTGGGATGGGATGCCAAACGCTGTCACACAGAATAATACTAGCTACTAATATATTAATTCATTAATCAGTTTTCAGTTCAGTCAAGGCGCCTACACACTCACCAACGGTTCCTACTCTCCAGAGATGCACCCGCGACAGACACTGTCAGAATAGCGGCCGCCTTAATGTTCACATTGTGAAACCTAATAACACTGTTGCTTTGTCTAATATTTCTACAGATTATGATGTCATTTATGTGTGGCTGTGATGTATACTGTGTCATGTGTGTAAGGGTTGGGTAATCTCGTTGTATTGTGCCCCTTTATTGTGGTTTGCAGGTCGACGATTACACAGTGTGTACGTTTAGTCACACGTTGCAGTTTATAGTAACAGTATGTTGATACAGGCCGCCTCACACTACGCGATAATTTGACAGGAACCCCTTTGATCAGCAATTGAGAATTGTATCTTCAGGTTCCCGATAAAGTATTTGTATTTATATGTTTATGTTTATATATACATATATATATGTACATATATAATATATATGTTTATGTATATATTATATATGTATGTAGTATATATGTATCCATTATATATACTGAGACTGTCTCAAAAGTTGCGAAGCAATATGGGACAAAAGTTTGTCCATTGTAACGATCAACATAGTATCTGCTTATGCATTTGCTCAGGATAAACCAACTTGCTTTTTACATGGTGTTTCATTAATCCCAATAGAATACATATTGATTTGAAGCCAATGTCCTTGTGTTTTCAGTGTAACCATTTCTGTGCTGTTTTGTGTCAATCGTTACAATGGACAACACAAAAAGAAGAGTTATCACCTTTTGAGACAGGCTCATCTATTTATGTACATGTGTATATATTATGTATATATATATACATGTCATATATCTATGCATGTATATAATAAATTGATATATATGTGTACGAAATATATATATATATATATTTACGGCTTAAAATAACAGCAATTATTTATGCCTTTTTTCTTTAATTAATGTTATTTTCACAATTCCCTAAACACACCCAATTCTATTATATTATTATGGTTCTTATTGAAGTCCTTGCATTAAGTGTTTCCAATGCTGGTTCCATACACGCACACCGGAAGGAGAACCTCGACGCCATACTGCGCGATTCCATGTAAGCCGGAAGTAAGAGATCATCGCCCCCACCACTTCCATTCCACTTCCAGGATCCTACATACACTAAAGCACCTGGCCACATTGCATTGACTACTGCTTCACACTAACTAACTGCAAATGGCGCCAGGGCACAAACCGGAAGTCGCCCCTCCCCAAGCGCCGCTCTGAGTGCATTCTGGTTATCCGACTCTTGGTCATGCAATATCTGTTGTGTCTGAACTGTCAATTTCGTCCTCCGGACAATTTTATTTTAACCAGGCAAAGGAAGAAGGAAAAGAAACACCGACAAACGAATATTAACTGATTTACAAACAAGAACAACAAATTATTTAGCCAAGGAAAGGAAGAAATAAAAACATCAACAAACAAGCAAATATTAACCGATTTGCACACAAGAACGACAATAAATTATTTAGCCAAGCAACGGAAGAAATAGAAACACCAAAAAAAACAAGCAAATTATTAACCGCTATATATTTTTTTAATATAAAAGAGGAAAGAAAAGTATGTTTTAAAAGAAGAAGAAGAAGAAGAAATTGTGTTTACTTGTTTACTTTATGTTATATTTTGTGTGTGACCATTCTGTTGTAGCCCCGGGGAACTGTTCTTCTGCCCACCCACCCACCCTCCCCCCGATGTTAACCAGTGCAGGTGGTACGCCAACGACGGGGAAGACTCGTTCCAGCGGGGTGTGGTGTACTACGTGACCGTCAGGGCCATCAACCGACTGGCCACCCGGCAGATGCAGCTAGCCTCTGTTAAGACTAGGGAGCTAGGTAATACTCACTGATAGCCAGCACTGCCCGCCACCTCGGCCCGCCCTGCGTGTATGTCTGTTATATGTGTATGTAGGTGTACATGGATGTACATGTAGGTCTATGGATATATATGAGTCACCCTCACGAAAATGGGCCAATTGGTGGTTTATTTAAGATGTCGGCGCCGCATTTCTTAAAGTGTAGTGCATTTCTTTGTTTTATATTAAATTATCCTAGAAACAAATAAGGTTGTTGTATTTTCTCTACCTTTACATTCAGGATAAATTTAAGGACTTTCTAATACCTCTGTCAATGCTAAACTATAATTATGACGATCGATGCCGACATGTAATGATCGATGCCGACATCTTCCCCCAATTGGCCTCTTTTCGTGATCCTGACCCATATATATGTATGTGTATGGATATATATGTAAATATGTTTGTAGGTGTATATTATAATTGTGTATATAAGTATATAAATGTATATATATATATGTGAAATATATACAAGGATAGATGTCTATCCCTATATATAATGTTTATACAGAAACATATATATGCCTATATGTACATGTATACAATTGTGTAGAAACATGTCTATTTATATACAAGTAGTATACAAGTATGTACATTTATATCCATATATATACATATATACACATATATACATATATTTAGATATATAGATATATACATATATGTATATACATATACATCTTATGTCTGCAATTATACATAGATACATATATATGTACATATATATATACAGGTGCATACATATATATGTATATATACATGTATGCACATAAATATATGTATACCTACATATATGCGTAAATGTATATAGACATGAACTCAGCCATATTATGTTCCTTCCCACCTCTGCCATCACTAGCACCACCACCACCATTACCGTCACCATCACCACCACCATCACCTCCACCATCACCACCACCATCACCAGCAATTGGAGTTGTCCAATTTAGAGTTTGCGTCTTCCTCTACTGCATGGTTTATATCCTAGCTGACAGCACTACAGCCGCCTGGACCTCACCCACACCCACACACACACCTCCTCTCCAACCCCCCCCCCCCCAGGTTAAGTAGAGGCGATGATGAGAGATAGCGATAACAAGTGATAGATAGTAGGACACAACCAGTTCCTCTTGTCTTTTGTATAGGCGTTACTACACCTTAAACCACTAGAAATTGGGAAGGGGAGTGGTGTACTAATTATGTATTCTATTTATAGCCAAACATAATCAAAATACATATGGGGCATTATCTTTTCACAAACCAATTGGAGGATTTATCTCTGTCAATTCAAAAGTGATAGTCCAGTTGTCGCCTGAGTAAACTTGATTTGAATCCTTTAAAAAAATGTTGTATATAGGTTTTCTTCCCCAGTTGTTATGTCAGATATATTCACCGCTAGGAGAACTCACGGATACTCGAGTCTTTTTCCCCCTCGATTATTGAAATATTTTTGTTTGCAAATATAACTCTTTAAAAAATGTTTGATTTTTTTTACAAAGACTATCTGCAGTTTGCTGAAGAACTGGTCAGAGTCGATGGATATTTTGTGTATTTGGATATTTCACATTTGAGAGATAACCCTAAAACAATATAATGATAACTACCTACCTCTGCATAGGAAAAACATTAAGATAAACTACGGATGGTACATGTTCCCTTTACTGGCCAACCTCGGGGGAATCAGGTAACTGGATCTAGAATGGTGACAGCGCAGTGGTGCAGTCTACTGTTCACTTCGGCAACCAGCTGCAGTAGCCACTTTCCACACACTACTCACACCTGTGTGCTACACTGGTTCTCAACACTCAGACCATGCTGTGTTGCATCCCTGAAGCGGTCCGTGGAGCGATAAGTAGAGTAGAACTCCTGTACATATTTTAGTTTAGTATTCGGGGATTTAAGCCGGCTGCAATAAGCACATTTAGTTGAAAGCAATGTAATTAATATAGCTGCAACAAGGCGGTCATTTTGGAAGGAGAAATTTCCAGTGCACGAGTGACAGTATTCGTGGCACTGGTAGGGAGGGGCTGGGGGTGGTGGCGCCACCTGTCCCAACAGTGAAAATGGGTCACCCATAAAGTAATACACAACATATGGGTGATCAATATCAGGAATCTTCCCTTCCGCACCTTTATTCTCGCATAATTTGTATACATCACATATATATACGTGATTTTAAATGTATCATGCAAGTATGACCCCTTGCTGCTTATTGGAAAGAGTAGCCATATGTTTGACGTCCAATAGCCAATGATAAAAATCAATGTGTTCTAGAGGCGTCGTTAAGTAAAACAAGAAAGCAAATATTATGCAAGTATAAAGATACAGAAGGGAATATTAATTATTATTATTGTTATACTCCATAAGACGCAACACTGTACCGGTGGCGCCAACTCGCATCCACCAGATGTTGACCAGTGTCAGTCGCATCAGATGATTTTTTATGCTGACAGGGATTAAAGTAACATAAAGTCATTTTCGCTATTTCATCATTATCGCCCCCCCCCCTACACTTTTTATATTTGAGGAAATATTTAATTTAGTGTTCTGCACCTGAGTGGACCTACAACGTCCATGTGTGTTTTCTAAGCCACCCACCCTCCACCCGCACCTCCATGTACGGCTTTGTCTTGAAGTATGTCTACCATCCAGTAGTACCTGTCTTCAACAGACCCCTCTGAATCCATCCTCCATGTTTGTGCTGACATATCAGGTGTCTATTCATTCAATCGAAGAGCGAGAGTCAAATAAGTGAAAGAACAAAAAAACACAGTTTGTATCTTGACACAATTTTTCGCAAATGGCAGAGACTCGCCGATCACAGGGTTCAGTGAGATCATTGAAAGCAGGTGCTACTGTCCTCAATTATCGCTCACCTTAATACATTTAACATAAGTTCAAGCCTCACAAACCATCACCGCCTGTCCAGCCTGCTTCCATCCCTCCCCATAAACCACCCCATACACTCACACCGTCCAAACACTACCATCCCAACCCTTCCATTCTTGAATTTTTATTTTCTCTCGACTACACTTCCGGTTCAGATGTCAGCGCTAGTATTTACTTCCCTCCCCATCGCCAGCTCATAGTATGAGGGACAGGAAGTGAAGATCAGGCCACATTGGCCCCCTTCAGTATCCTCCTACACCTCACACTGTATACCCCCGCACATCCTCATAGTCCCCACACATGCATGCGCAAACCTCATAACCCACTGGATAAATGACCAATGCGCAATACCCTGCATTCATGACTAATGCTAGGATTCCATATATGCAGTATGCGAATGCGTAGAGAGTTTGCGGTGACTTTTTGCTGTTTGTATTCGAAACAGCATTCTTGGTTCGCATCCGCACTGGATCGCTACATGGGGCAATTGGTGCGAATGCGAACCAAGCGTGTCATTTCCAATACAACCAGCGAAAAGTCACCATATACATCATACTCATTTGCATTTGCACCCTGCGTAGATTATATGGAATCGTGGGTTTAGTTGTCTTTTCAGCGACGTCATATTTGAGCAAATAACCAACATGCCACTGCCAATGATGGAACTTTAATATACAAGTTTAAGCCCACCATAATTCATCCCCACGGGGTCAAGAGTTCGGTCCCGGTCGAGTCAAACCAATGACTTTAAAATTGATACTTGTCACTTCCTAGCATGGCACTCGGCATTAATAGGAGAGGGCAAGGACTGGTTAGTTCAGAGGCAGGATGGTGTGACTGAGTGGGATATCGGGGCATGGTACCGACGGACTGATATCCCAGTGGGGCAGCACTATAAAGTCACCATGGGTGTGCACTGGCACAAGTCGCTACCCGTCCTGATATGACCTTAGATGATGCTATGAGGTAAAACAACAACCAACAACAACAACCATCCCCACGGACAAAGGGACCCTTATATAATTAAACAACCACAACAAAACAACACCTGTAAGGAGAGCAATGTCCTTTTAGCTACGGCCGGAGAACCAGTGTCTCGGTGTTGATGATTGAAGTTCTATTCCATGCATTATGCTCGAATATAGCATAAATATAGCTTAAATACAGCTGCACAGTGAAGTGTTATTCATGCAATGTACTGGATTGTAGAATAAGATAGATAAATTACCACTTGCTATTCATACCTTATCCTTCAATATAGCATATCTATAGAGTAACGGTTAAGGCTTATCCGTGCATTATTATAGGATATAGCATAGACGTTAGATTCACGGTGAGGTGCTATTCAAGCAACATGGTTGAATATAAAACGATAAGTCGAGCCATTACTAAATAGATTTCAACATATGGTGCGGATATCCTGATGAGTAGGCACTTATAAGGAGCAGATACTGTGCCAGATTTACTAAGTATGGCCGGCAGTGGCTAGGGCATTGCTACGGAGAGTCAACGTCATTGTGACAATGTAGAATATAATGTCAACTAGACTAAGGTAGTGACAGTGAATATGTAAGTGTGGGGGTGTCTACATTAAAGGGCGCATTCCATATACGCGTAATGCGTAATGCGAATGCGAATGCGAATGCGACAAAAAATCGAAACGCCTTGAAACCTATGAGGTACATTCCATATACGCGTAATGCGTAATACGAATGCGAATGCGTCAGAAATTCATTATCCCGATCGCTCTATGTAGCGATCGGTGCGTAATGCGTTATGCGTCAAGCTGGTTGTGAATAGAAACCTGAGTCTGATGTGTCCATTAGCTTAACACCAGGAGAGGCGACTGAGTATTAGGGAACAGTCTCACAGAGGGGTGCTAATTGGAAACACATGGTGAGCTGGGCACCCCAGAGACATACGGTTAGGGGAAAGCTAAAAATGCTACCATATGCACAGAAATATGAATACTTATCTATAATTTGGCTATAATAAAGGTAGGAACCCCCATGTGACATACAAAAAGTTACATAGATATACATGCAATATTTGGTCATATACAGAGCAGTATGGAGAATAATTGTTTATTTTTATTTTTTAAATATAGCCAGTCGTGCGCCACATAACGCATTACGCATTACGCGTATATGGAATGCTGGCATTCGCATAACGCATAACGCGTAACGCATAACGCATTACGCATTACGCGTATATGGAATGCGCCCTTAATGCCGTGGATTCTGTTGAGTCAGCCACCTGGGTAAATAACAAAACCGTTAGGGGAAGAATATACTATTTGAGATCAAATAAGATGAGTATATAATCCAAAGACTGTCTGATGTTGTGTTCTCAGATCGTTGTTGATGTCATCACTATCTCCGTGTAGAGGATTATGCCGGAGACTATGTTGAACATAAATAGTCATTATTACAGTTGCATTGTGTGCTCTCTATTCGCCACTCCAACCCGGCCCCTCCTCCCTCCCCGCTGTAGGTTGGGTGGTTTAGTTTATTTACCTTCCTCCAGGAGGCACGGGGGGGGGGGGTTATCTGTCGGTTGGCTCCTTTTCCCTATAGGGGGAGGTACATTTCTTGAAGATTATGACATAGTAAACCCAATGTCCGACTCCCCCCCCCCCCTACCCGACCCCCACTCTCTCTCCGCTGTAGGGTGGGTGGTGTAGTTTATTTACCTTCCGCCAGGTGGCAGGGGAAGTATCTGTTGTTTTCCTCTTTTTCCATATAGAGGGAGTTACAATTCTTGAAGATGGTGGCATTTTTTTTCTTGAACATTTATTTTGCCTATCATGGATAAGTCTGAATAGACTTGTTTTCACCATTAGACAGTTTGTCAATAGAAAGCCCGAGCCTACACTTTTATCGACCCAAGGGATTTTTAACCTCCCACACATAGTAGTGAACCCATTGTTATATGCATACATATATGGATATAATAGATATATTATAAATATATCTGCATACATATATATTTGTATCGATATATATTATAATATATATATATATTTATATATGATATATATATATTATGTTTATTATGTATAAATATATGTATTAATATATATGTGGGGGCAAGAACCATCAATATAACCTCCATCATTGGTAGGTGGCACTGCACCCTTTCCTATTTATATCCTCTATAATATTCAGGCAACTGAACACAGCTCTCACTATCCTCATCATCATCACCATTATAATCATCCGCCTTATTCGACTAACCCCCCCCCCCCCCACTCCACCTTCCCTCACCAGCCCTTTCAACTGGTGTTCCGTGGTGAGTTTGTCCAGTGTGTGTATGTGTGGTGTATGCATTTTGTGCTTCTACCCCCCTCATATATTTACCTATATTTGTATTACTAACAATACAAATCCTATTTACTTGTATGCCTTTAATTCTGAAACTAACGCCAAGTAGACAGCCTTTCCTTGCCATTGCTTTTAGTGCTGTCCATATCCAATGCTTAGGAAGACTGTCAACTCAGTCATCTCCACCCCAATCCCCTACCCGTTCTCCAGGTTGACACCAATTTGTATTTCCATAGCAGCAGCGCCCACCTCTTGAAGTTCCCCCTTCTTGACAGCAGTACCGTGTCGTCGATGTGACTGACAGTGTCAGTGACAGTGACAATGACAGCTCGCCGTGGGTATGCGCAGCTCGCCTGGACATGCGCAATTCGCCCGGAGATGAGCCTCTCACCTGTGTGTGCATAGATGTATGTGTGTCAGCAGACATGCGCACTGCGTGAAGGTTCCAGACACTCCGGCGTTTGAGTAGCATGCTTACCGAGCCATGCCCGCCATTGTTGTGTTGTTCTATAACTACAAGGAGAATGCTGTCATTTCACATCGTATGTACGTCACTCGTGTGTATAGTGACCATCATACATCATAATGTATATGTCATATATATATGACATATACATTATGGCAGTATGTATTAACCATCTGTACAATGAGTCATATATTGATTGACCTGTGTGTATTTAAATAATATGTAGTATATATAAATATATATATATATATATATATATATAGATATATATGCATATTGACCAGGTATATAATGAACAATATATTGGCCCATGCATATTGAACATGACATTATATATAGACCATATATTTTGACTATGATATATATATATATGAACCTATTTATATATCTATATACATTACCTGTGACCTATATATAGAACATAATTAGTGGCCATATATGTTAACAATGCATATATATATATATATATTAACCATTTATCATACTTTCTGGCCATATCAATTTATTCACAATATCCCTGTATATATTGATTATTTTGACAATATATATTTACTATATATACCATATCCATAAATATATACATTGACCATATATATTCGTCATCTGTATTGACCTAATAATACAATATTATGGATCATATGCATAAATATTTTGGCCACACACATAACAGATATATATATATGGTACGACCGTCGCTTTGTTAACCATGTTCATATGGCTCCAGGACGATATTGTTTACAATATTAATTCAATGTGTGGAAACTAATAAGAGGTTTGTGCATGCCTGAGGTTTTGGTGGTCATTTTACCAAAATAATTCTCCCAATTCGCAAATCGCAAGAACTACTGTACGCTTTGAGGATTGCGATTTTGGATGTCACTGTAACAGTTTGCCACTGTGCTGCATCTACCGAAGAGATTCAAGGTGCAACATACAACAAGAAACACAACTAAAGAAACCCCCCACCCCCTCAATGAATTATCAGCCCTACCCAAAGTGTGTCCATGCTGTCGACTTTTACCTCGTTTAAATTCACTGAAGTCAGTAGGTATCGAGATACGCCTTGTCAGATGCTGTGTTTGCCGAAGATTCCTTAACGAAAATTGCGTCATGTTGATTCCGTCCGTTTGGTTGATGAATTGTTTACCTCAAATCTAGTTCATAATGAGATGGACGTCAGCATTGCTGATATTGGTTCTTAGACACAATTTTGTTTTTTTTAAATTCAGAATGACAAAGCGTTTTAGGTATATTTCTTGATTACTTGCCGAGTTCTGGTTTATTTTCTGTGCCAAGTTTAATGGGTGCTGCCACCTTGTGGTGGGCACAGGCTGATATTTTTTTTTATTTTACTATTTTATTTCGAATGACAAAGGGTGTAAGGTATATTTTATTGATTAGTTGACGAGTCCTGGTTTATTGTCTATGCTCAGTGTAATGGGTGCTGCCACCTTGTGGTGGATACAGATCGACGTTGTCGTTGTTGTAGACGAGGTGTATTATCTCTAAAGCCTGATTATCCCGCTGGTTTTAGAATTCAATTGCAGCCCGACCAGCCGACAGATTCTGTGTGTGTGTATGTAGCGAGGGGTATACAGTAGTGTCTGTCTTCAAAAGGACAACTGTGCAATCAGAACAATGTTGTCCTAACATTGCAGGTGTAGTACCTGACTTCGAAAGGACAACTCTGCATCCAGAACAATGTTGTCCTAACATTGCAGGTGTAGTGCTTGTCTTCAAAATGACAACTCTGTAATTAAGCCAATGGAGTTCTTACATAGCAGGTGTAGTACCTGTCTTCAACGGACAACTTTGCAATCAGACCAATATAGTATTGAGATAGGCACCCTATCATTGGTAGGGCAGTCATATGAGAGGCAATGGACCTTTGACCTT
The DNA here is from genome assembly GCA_030323885.1 of Branchipolynoe longqiensis. Taxonomy (NCBI): domain Eukaryota; kingdom Metazoa; phylum Annelida; class Polychaeta; order Phyllodocida; family Polynoidae; genus Branchipolynoe; species Branchipolynoe longqiensis. The sequence continues at coordinate 38,945,134 of CM059196.1, read as the reverse complement.
GAACAATTGGTCGCATTTGGAAGGGGTTCGCTGATCGCAGTGGTCGTTGAAGAGAGGTACTATTGTATCTCTTTCAAAATGACAACTCTCTATCAGGACCAATGTTGTTCTGACAGCAATCTTACCATCAGGAGGACAGTTAACTATGACCAAATAAACAATTTGACCACAGTGGTTCTCGCCTGGCAGGGATTCACTCATCACTGGTGTCACTGAAGACAAGTACTACTCTATCTCTCTTCAAAGGACAACTCTGTACCCAATGTTGTCCTGACAGCAGTGTTTCTTCCCATCAGCTACACAGTCAAGTAAAACAAAGAAAAAACAGTTTGTACAATGAAAAAAAGTGTTTGCTGATCAACGTGCATCTGTCTACAACTGACAATTCAGGATCCATACCAATGTTGTCCTGACGGCAAAGTCTTGCTTGCCATCAGAGACAAGAAAACAGAATGTTGGCACAAAGCACGGGGTTTGCTGATCAAAGTGGTCCCCGAAGACAGGTACTACTCTCAACCCCGCCACCAGGCCCCTCGTCGGCAGTAACTAACATGTGCACCACTCTCTCAACCCCACCACCAGGCCCCTCGTCGGCAGTAACTAACATGTGCACCACTCTCTCAACCCCCGCCACCAGGCCCCTCGTCGGCAGTAACTAACATGTGCACCACTCTCTCAACCCCGCCACCAGGCCTCTCCACGGCCAGTTCCATTGCCCTCACCCTACAAGTAACACGTGCAAGTGGCTGGAGCGAGACCGCCTCGACTCGTTCATGCTCGACACCGACTACACCCTGGAGGTGGTCGCCGAGAACCAGGTCGACCGGAAGTCGACGGGCCTGCAGCTCTATGTTACCTCCGAGTTAGGTAGTATTCAGTGTTGAAGCATTGATGTATCACTGTGTCATGTACCATGTACTATGTACCACCACCACCATTAACTACCCTGTGTGTATAGACTATAGCCCCGTTCACACATGTACCTTAATAGTCGCCTCAACTAGTTCGCCTCATCTAATCCACCTCATGAAGTGGTTTACATGAGGCAAACTAGTTGAGTCAATTCAGCGCTAATTCGCGTCAGCGGCGCGTTCACACACCCGTTTGCCTCATCTAGATTGAGCTGACTTAATGTGCCTGTGTAAATGGGGCTTATGTGTGCATTAAAGCTGCCTAGTCCGATGAAACATCAAGTTTTCAAAAACCAAACCATTTATGTAGAATGGATTCTACATATCTAACTTAGACACTGATGTATTTATTAAACATTTGTTGCCACATAGAAAGGAACGCTGAGACAATTTAATAGGACATGTCACTGCTGAAGCATGTGGCATATCAGAGTTTTGGCATGCTTGCCAAAACTGATTCTGCATGTTTGAATTTCAAATATCTTATAGCGTAGCCCTTTAAAATAAAAGTTACTTCAAACTAACGTAGCGTAGATTATAACAATTATTTTAATATATTTCTATCAGAAAAGTGACAGAAACTCAAATCCACCAGACTATGCAACTTTAAAGCTGCATAGTCCGATGAAATATCAAATTTTCAAAACCAAACCAATTATCTAAATTTGATTTTACATATCTAACTTAGATACTGATGCACTTATTATGCATTTGTTTCTGCGTAGAAGGCAATACTGAGTCAATTTAATAGAACCTGTTACTGCAGAAGTCTATGGTGTCAGAGTTTTGGCAAGCTTGCCAAAACTAATTTTCCATGTTTGCACTCAAAATATCTCAACGGTTTACCATTTAAAATACAAGTAACTTTGAACTAATGTAAAGTAGATACTAGTGATCGATCTAATATATTCATCTCATAAAAAATACAGAAATTCAAAACCATCGGACTATGCAACTTTAAGCTCAAGGCTAAAGTCCGGTCGGTTAACTGGTTAGGAAGTCAACTCGCAGTTAGCGCCGCCGTTGCAGAAATTGGAACTAGGCCCTTCTCTTAAGATAACTGTCGTCTGTGTAAGTGGCGAGACAGGACAGAAGCTATTGGTGAATAGTATCTAGGTTTGTTATATTCCTATAATGCATTATGAACCATATATGTATATAGACTATGCTATATATGTGTACAGTAAAATCTCTAACTGACCACCTCCACAGATCGACCACTCCCCTATAATGATCGCTTTATATTGGGACCCAAACGACCACCCATTACAATACCATTTTAATGATTAAAAAAACTCCCTAAACCGACCATCCCCCCACCCCCTAAATGGACCATTTAAAGTCGGTTCCATAGTCGGTCGATTTAGAGAGATGTTACTGTATATATATATATATATATAATATATATATACATATATATTAATATAATATATTTATAATATATATGTGTGTATTGTATGTATATAGATGTATACAGTAGCACCTGTCTTCAAATGACAACTATACATTCACGCCAATGTAGTCTTTACATAGCAGGTGGTTCTATCAACAAAGGGACAGTTAAAGGAGACAAATTTAGTCTGTACATTAAAGTTGCCGAGTCCGATTCTTTTGAGTTTCTGTCATCCTCTGATATAAATATATTTGTTTGATCATTATAATTTTCTGACATAAATATATTAGATTGATTGTTATAATCTATCTTACCTTAGTTTGACATATCTTTGCTTTAAACTGACTAACTTAGGAGATCTATATAAATTTGAAGTGTAAAATGCCAAATTAACATAGCACCCTGATGAACATTCTGACCGACTAGGCATCAGAGGTAACATGTTTGATTAAATTGACTTAGTATGTCCTTCTATTTAGCGACATATATTTAATAAGTGCATCAGTATTTAAAGTTGCAGAGTCCGATGGTTTTGAATTTCTGCATATATTTTTAGATAAATATATTAGATCGATCCCTAGTATCTGCTTTACATTAGTTCAAAATTACTTTTGTTTAAAATGGTAAACTTTTTAGATATTTTGAGTGCAAACATGGAAAATTATTTTTGGCAAGCTTGCCAAAACTCTGGCACCATAGACTTCTGCAGGAACAGGTTCTGTTAAATTGACTCACTATTGCCTTCTACGCAGAAACAAATGCTTAATAAGTGCATCAGTATCTAAGTTATATATGTAGAATCAAATCTAAATAATTATTTTGGTTTTGAAAATTTGATGCTTCATCAGACTATGCAGCTTTAATGTGCTTATGTCTGTGTACATCTAGATAACTACTTTGCTTTTGAAAATGTCCTGCCTTTATTTGACTAAGCAACTTGACAAACAAACAGTAATCAAACATGGTAGGGGTTCACTGTTCACAGGGTCTCTTAAAGACAGATACTACTCTATATGTATTGTATGAATACCATATGCACGTTTGTATTATATATGAGACTCTCTCAAAAGGTGCTAAGCAATATGAGACAAAACTTTGTCCATTGTAACGATCAACACACTATCTACTTATGCATTTGCTCAGGATAAACTGATTTGTTTTTTACATGGTGTTTCATAATCCCAATAGAATACATATTGATTTGAAGCAAATGTCCTTGTGTTTTCAGTGTAGCCGTTTCTGTGCTGTTTTGGTCAATCGTTACTATGGACAAAAAAATGAAGAGTTAGCACATTTTGAGACAGGCTCATATGTCTGTGGTGTATTACAGTATGCCTGTGCATATATATATTTTTTAAATACACATGTACATATTAATCATGCATACTTATGTGCATATTTATATGTATGCATGTGTATGCATGATATATCACCGACATTAGTTCTGATATGTCTGGTGCACATTGGATATCAGATATCAGTTATCACCCTACGCGTTAATCGAATTAGGGATTTTGTGTCTGTATCGAAATGTCCTTGTACTAATTGGCCCCTTCACATGTGCGTTATTCAATGTTGTTTGCCCTCAACAAACTGCAGCCTCAATCCCCCATGTACACCTCTCACTGAAATTCAGGTTTTTTTTCTCGCCATTCTTCTCTACCACTACCAGCCCCTTGTGTGTCTTATGTTTGGGTTCCATTGAGGTTTGTCACAAGCAGCATTATTGTAATCGAACAGGTGTGGTACTGAACATGCATTAAGGTTTGTTGACGTGCATCATCACTGATCATATATATATTTAATAATTATTACGTTATCTATGTACAGGAAGAGAAGAGAAGAGATAATATATAATAGAGATAGAGACAAGTATGTGATATGAGTTGGGAGTAACTTAGACCCCAACTCCTTTATTGAAAAAAGAAATTCCCCCGAGCGAGTGGAGGCTAGGCCCCACGCAGGAGGCGGAGTGGTGCATAATGGGGTCACCCCCCCCACCCCAGACAGGGGGGTGCAAGACACTACAGGCATTATTACACGTGATAAAATGTTTATCACTATCCAATAATTCTTATGTTATCTATGTACAGGAAGAGAAGTGATAAGGTCAAATAGAGATAGAGACAAGTATGCGATATGAGTAGGGAGTAACTTAGACCCAAGTAAAGAACCCAACTCAAAAGGATGAGTGATGAGCGAGCAGCAGGGCCATGAGTGAGAAGTGAGGGCTAGGAAAGGGAGCTGACCGGAGAGAGGAGGTTGGCAACCCGAAGATTATTGGCAATGCGCTCCTGCTGGGGGACATGCAAATACAGGTACACACAATCGCTCACCCAGTCACCCCTAGTCTTGATCTCGTGGATCGAGATGACAGCCATGAGTAGATAAGTGGCCCCCCCCTCCTGAGCGAGTGGCTCGAGAAGAGGGCGGGGTCGAGGCCTGAGAGGCAACATAGTCTTTTTAGTACTGTGGAATAGTGGGGATACTCCATGGGCATTGAGCCTGAAGCTGTCAGGGTGTGGAGGCCTGGGCGGAGGGGGGGGGTGCTTGCACCTGAGCGAAGTGGAGTTCCACCGCACTAACCGCGCACAATAGCAGGTGAGAGACCCTGGCGAGTGGAGGCTAGGCCCCGCGCAGGAGGCGGAGCGGTGCATGATGGGGGTCCCACTCCCATCCTGACAGGGGTGGGGTGCAAGAGACTACAGGCAAGACACTACAGGCATTATTACATTTGATAAAGGGTTTATCACTATCCATATATATATATATATATATATATTTATATTTTAACTCGGTACTACGCCTCTGGCTACTCGTAGTCCAGGGAGAAGGAAGCACATCCGGATCCAGCAATTAGCATAATCTACTCACAACAGGAGGATGTTTGTTGAGTAGCTCTGGCAGTTTTCTACATAACTACTAAACCAACCAGGTTAGTATAGGTTTTGAATGGATATGTTGGTATAGTTCATGATAGCATTCACATACATCAAGTTGTTTAAACTTTTGATTGAAAATTAACTGATTTACAGGTTAACTACTGTGTGTCGCAACATTGTTAGAACAATGCAGCCATTATTTTTTGTAATGCTGCCCATTGCCGAACGGAGAGATGTTTGGCAGGAGCCACTAACATCGTTAGCATTTATTACTGGGTTTCTTTAAGATTCCCCAAGAATTTTGAGGTGTACCTCCGAGTCCCGTAGTATTTTCCCCAACTTGTTGGCCACAAAAGACACAGATGGGATAAGTTTATTGGACAGAGAGTGTGGGAGGCTTCCACTACATTTTTCCAAAACCACAGGACTCTCACGATGAGGAGTCCCAGGAAGAGGTGGTGCTGCCCATGCGTAAGCGTAAGCACAAAAAGAGGGCGGGCTCATCCCGGGGGGACGACTTCACCAGGGCCCATAAAAAGAAGCTGCTGATGAAGAACCCAAAGAAGAAGAAGTCGAAGAAGACTAAGAAGAGCAAGTCTTCTTCATTGGACTCTTAGTCCGACTCGTCCTCAACAAACACGGACTCAGACACTGAACGGGCGGGGAAATACGCCAAACTGAGTGGCAAAGTGGTCAAAAAGATCAAAGTCCAAAAGAGGAGAAAGATCCAGACCACCACCATTATGAGGAAGACCGTACAAGGTCATTTCCACACCTTCAAGCCAGCTGAGGTGATCACGAAGCTGGCGGAGAAGTTTACCGGGATTAAGAGCATCCCGGAGTTCACCCCGCAGAAGCCATTCCCCTGCCCAGGGAACAAGTAGAGGTCACAATGCAGACTCCTGTAAGCATATCTAAGGCTGGTAACAGCAATAATTGCCTACCGGAATGGAATAACATTACCGATAATCTGACTATCCTTAGCCTAGTCGAATGAGTTAGGATACCACTTATGGAACAGCCCATACAAAAAGGCATAGCCTGACCGTATCATTTTTATTTTGCAGAATGAGAGGATTTGAATGAGCAAGTCCTTCAATTCATTGAAAAAGGCATTAAAAAGCCAGCGCTTCATGTGCCTGGGGAATTTATCTAGAATATTTTCACCAAGCCCAAACCAAATGGGGACATTACACTTATTTTGCACTTAACAAGGTTAAACAAATTAATTCAGTATCAACATTTCAAGATGTTTTCCCTAGAAACAGCTAGAGGCTTGGTGACGCAAGACTCCTGGCTGGCTAGTCTGGATCTCAGGGACGCATACTATACAGTGCCAATTTATAAACCTGATCGGAAATTTCTCAGGTTTTGTTGGAATGATGAGCTTTATGAATTCAAGTGTATGCCGAATGGTCTAGCTTGTGCCCCATGTATTTTCACAAAGTTGTTTAAGCCGGTTTTTCCCACATGGCTAGGAAAGGACATATTATGTTTCCCTATATTGATGATTCTTTCATTGTTGCACAAACACAACAACAATGTCAAACAGCAGTAGACCAGCTATGTGAGACACTTACAAAGTTAGGTTTCTACATACATGAAACTAAATCAGTATTACACCTACAAAGAAATTAAAGTGTTTGGAGTTTATCATTGACACCACAGACATGACCATTTCATTAACGAAACAAAAAGTTGATAAATTTACAATAATGGCAAACCAATTATTACAGTTAAGTAAACCAAAGATAAGACAAGTCGCAATACTGATAGGAATCATGATAGCCTATGCCACTGCTATTCTATATGGTAAAACCCATATTAAATCACTAGAAATAGATAAGAACTTTGCGTTGGCTCACGCAAAAGGAAATTTTGAAAGGCCTATGACAATTTCGCCAGAGGGCCTACAGGATATTATGTGGTGGTTTTCACACATTGATAATTCACCTAACCCAATTAGAATGGGAGAACCCAATACAGTAGTGACGGCTGATGCATCATTAGAAGGAGGGGGGGCTCAGTCATCAATCAATCATTAATCAATCATTAAACAATCATCAATCATCAACTCTACATTAATGCACACGTTTCAATAATATGAGTTTCAATTCTTTATCAGGTCAATTTATTTTATTTTATTTTTTTTTCATTTTGTTTTTTGCTCGGGTTTATTTTAAAAGATCGAGTTAAGTGAATTGGTTGTGTGTGGGTGGGTTAAGAAGACATGTTGCTGCTACGGTGGGCCGTGTGCGAGTGGCTATTCCGAGGCTCGCAGGAACAAGGGGTTTTGAGGTTGAAGTTGATTGGTGGAGGGGGTTTGTGAGGTTGGCCAGTGGGGTGGCAGGTGGGTGGGTCTGCTTACCTGTTCTCTGCACCCCCAGCAATGAGGCAAATGAGTGACACCCGCTCATTTAACCCAACTAAACTATGCAATCATAACATACTTTAAATTATATCTTGCTGTAGTTATATTGGCGTCTTTTTTTTTAACACTAAAAGTTGTGGATTAAATCACCATTTTTGCCTGCCCCAAGCACATTCATGTATGCATCCTGAGTTTGTAGGCTTTGCGCATGAGCAAAAATATGTTTGGAATGATCCGAGGTGATTAATTGATTACGGCCCAGCGGTATGGCTGATTTGTTAATATTCATTTAATGCTCTATGCGTCATATATTTAACAGACATATATATATATATCTATATATATATAGATATTACAAATTATATATATATGATATAACATGTGCTTTATGTTATATACTTTTTATTATTTTATTTTATGTATATTAGATATACATTATTCTATTAACATATGTTATATGTTTTATTTGTATTATACATACTATATCTCGAATATATTATGTATTTGACTAATTATATATAATATATATTGTATATGTTATATATAACTTTACCAGATATTTTCAAGTCATGTTCACGATTTATGCTAGATGTGCGTGGGTTGGCTGATCATTTAAGTTTCCAAAGCCACATTGAGTTCCCTTGGCCTTGCCTCGAGTTTGGTGCGGGTGACTAGTTGGGTTATAACTTGTCCCTGTACGCTGTGCCCATCACAATGAGCAACAAAGTGTGAGCATGCGCATACTCGTTGATACATCCCATAATATGTCATCACCAGCTAGTGGCCTTGAGTGTGATTTGATTCTGTTGGCTCAAATGCTTGATCTTCCGAGATTTGTGTTATATATTCATTTAATTTATTTCTCAGCTTGGAGATGTTTGTTTGTGTTTGCCTATATTACTCAGTCGCTGTGCATTGCAATGTTTGATTTTGATAAAAAAAAAATAATGTGCTCTAGAGGCGTCGTTAAATAAAACAAACTTTTTGCAATGTTTGGTGTAGTCTCAATTGCAAGTCTGGTTTGGGTTTGGGGGGATCGGTCAGGCGTTGTGTTGAGTCAACATGTCATTACAACAGACGGGATGGCTAAAAGAGTTGCACGTCCGTCTCCCATTTTCGTAGATCGTGGGATTCGAACCCACGGGTTCGAACCCTGGTCGAGTCAAACCAATGACTTAAAAATTGATACTTGTCCATTCTTAGCCAGGCACTTGGCATTATTAGGATAAGGCAAGGACTGGTTGGCTCAGTGTCAGGATAATGTGACTGAGTGGGGTATCGGGTATTGGTGCTGGCGACCTGTTATCCCAGTGGGGCAACACGGTAAAATCGACATGAATGCACACTGTCGCAAGTTGGTAGCCATCCTGATAAGACCGTAGATCTTGCCAGGGCGTAAAACTTCAATAACCATTGAACCATTATATTGACTTAGCACTTCTCCCTTCTATGCAGAACAAATGCTTAATAAATGCACGACTATGGTCGCTTGATGTGTAGGATAAAATCTAGTTGTGCGAATTGGTTTAGAATCTAGATAATGTGGTGCTTTGGATTGGCTTGTGAAGCTTTTTAAAACATTGCTTATTTGGTGAAAGCAAGTTCTGTGTATATACTTATTTATATATATATATATATATCTGTATAACAAACAGTGCTGGGTGAATATGCAGGGGTTGGACCGCCCTTCGAGGCGCGTCTACATCCGCCAACTTGACCTCCGTGGCAGGAGAGCTACCTCCTTGACAGGAGAGCTCCGCTATCCGGCACCACCTATCGGAGACTCTCAGGGTTTTGACTGTTATTGCAAATGTTGGGCAAAAGGCGACACCTACAGGGCGTTTTACTAACTACTGTCGGAAACAAAACAGCGCTTTGATCTTGAAAGCGAATTGTATTGTCGCAGAAAGAACAGTTAAATATATGAGCAGGACTGCCAGGAGGTTTATGGTTTATATGAAAATGTGAAGGGGAATTAGTAGTCGAAAATATAAATGTGATGAGTTAATTGGAATGAATTAAAGTTGAATTGTCTGATCGTTTTGGAGTTTCTGCCGTGTTCTTTTAGATAAATATATTCGGTGTATCGTCATGTTCTGTTTGACTTTAACTTGATGTAATATTTTTCAAAGAGTCCACTTTGGAAATATTTGAAATGAAACGATGCAAAGTTAATGTTGGTGTTCCACCGAACTGGTGGGTCTAATTATTAAACAATGTAAGCGACATAATCCGGAGAATATTTGAGAAACAAACGCATTTACTGACATGTTATCATATGCATCAAACTTAGACACTTGCGTGCGTTTTAAATATGTATTTCTGCACAAAATGAATATTAAGTTAATTTAATTGAACTTGGCACTGCTAGTGCTACAAATCAAAGAAGCCTCTTATGTCCAACATGTTGGTGTGAATGCAGAAATATTGTTACACCTTTTCACTGCGAATATGTCCAAAGTTAGCCATTTCTCATCAAATGTACTCCAAATAAAATTCTAGCAATTAACGTAATATGTTTATTTGAAAATTAGAACGTCAAACCCATTGGATCATGCAACTTTAAAGAATCCTTGATAATAATAACACGTGTAGGCAAAATTATCATATATAAGCCGTGTTCACACGGGGCAGCTAATTCGATTCATATAAATCGCCTTGCCTAGTTCGACTCACATTTGGCGTGTGAACGCGCGGCTGAGGCGGTTTATGGCTGAATCGATTCATATAATTCGGATTTTATAAACCACCTAAGCAGGTGGTTTATATGAAGTGAACTTTATGAATCGACTTATATCGCCCATGTGAATGCAAGCGACTTAGTTGAGGTGGATTAAGGAGGTCACACTATATAATATAATTTGATCTATGAACTGGCTAGCTGTGCATAGATATTTTTTCATGATTTATTTTTAGGGTTTCACTGCCCAGCAGAAGTTTTGACCCTTCCAAACCAATACGATTCAGTCCACACTCTCTCGTGGCGATGTCGACTAACCGAAACTGGTGCTGGTTTGTATCGACTTGCTCATGCGCAGATATCGATTTCCGGCCCAAGTACTGCCCATGTGAACGCGCGTCTAAATCGATTTATATAATTCGCCTTGTCGAAATCGATTTAAACTTTTCCCGTGTGAACACGGCTTTAGAGAACTGGCATGATCATAGTCATATCAAAGAACTTGCCGTTTATTTTTCTTATTTTCTGCCTTTTCATTTCCCCCACAACCTATATGGATTCTATTTGATGTGTTTGATATGAGGCCATAAATGTTCGCATAGTCATGTCGCAGTTTGTGTATACATATCAAGGTCTGGTCCACCAACCAAAGATTGTTTTCTTCCTAAAGAGGGTGTGTCTTTTATGTTTTGTGTGCAGATAAGAAACAATGATTGTAAACCACTGCAAACTTATGGCTGAACATTGGCCAGTGTATTTGAGTTTTTATGTTCACCGCACACTAACAACTAAATAGGCATAGCGCTAAGCGATTTCAAGTCTTCTTCTGTTTGCCACACACTAACAACTAATTAGTCATAACTTATTTTGAGTCCTTTTATGTTCACCGCACACTAACGACTAAATAGTCATAAGCGATTAAGAGTATTTTTATATTCACCATACACTAATGATAAAATAGTCATAAGTGATTTAAAGTCTTTTCATGTTCGCTATGCACTAGCAATTAAATAGTCGTAACTTATTTTGAGTCCTTTATGTTCACCGCACATTAAGAACTAAATAGTCATGAGCCATTTCAAGTCTTTTTATGATTGCAACACACTAACAAGTAAATAGTCGTTGGAGATCTCAAGTCTGCTGCTCACCACACACTAATGATTGAACAGTCGTACACAATTTGGGTTTCAGTCTTGCCACACACTAATACCTGAACCGCCATAGGTTACTCGGATTTAAAAGGCCTCACACTAACAAATAAATAATTGTAAACAAATGTGGAGTCTTATGCCCACCACACACTAACGACAGAACAGTGACGGGCATCTTGGAGTCGTATAGTTGCACACCATAACGACTAATTAATCGTAGATAATGCCCCCCACACATTAACTGATCAATAATCGTAAACAATTTGGAGTCTTTTTTAACATTTACTTTTTATTGACGAGGTATTTACTCTGCCCATAACATATAAGCTCCCGTCAGGGTGCTTGTTTTCAATGCTGGACAGCTGTGGTGCTGTCTTGATCTGTTCCTTTGCCCAGGAGTGTTTACCTGTGTCTGATCAGGTCAGCCTTCTGGAATCTTGGTTGTTAGTAATAGCCTATGTTAGTTTTTTAAAATAATTTTCCAGTTTTTTTGTCTAGTTTGAGTACGATACCTTAGCCTACTATGTACATCTTATGACCACGACACACTACCAACTAAGTAATAGTGATATAGTGATTGGTAGACAGGAAGTGTGAACACTTATTTATCTCTCATTTTTGCTTGAGTGCAAGTAATTAGCAGCACAAGGAATAAATTAGTAGCATGTGGTGAATAAGTGGTCAAATTTCCCTATATCATCAGCCCATGCTTTTTCTAATCGGTTCTTGAATGAATTTATTGAGCCGGCATCTATAACATTTTGTGGGAGACTATTCCAAATATTTATGATCCTGTTTGAGAAACTGTGTTGCCTTAATTTTGAAACGGCTCTGGGTTTTACTAGTTTGAGAGTATGGCCCCGGCTGCCTTCTCTTTTATTCAAGGTGAAAAATTGGTTCATATCTATTTTATCAAAACCTTTCATAATTTTAAATACTTCAATTATGTCACTTCTTTTCCTTCTGTAGGAAAGAGTAGGAAGTAATCTTCGACAATTTGGGGTTTAATGCCCCACACCCACTAACTGATAAATAATCGTAAACAACTCCGAGTCTTATGATCACCACACACTACCGACTAAATAATCGTAGACAATTCGGATTCGTATACAAACAACTAAGTAATCATAGACAATTTGTATCCACCACACATTAACACTAAATAATCGTAGGCAGTTCAAAGTCGTATGCTCACCCCACACTACCGACTAAACAATCGTAGACAATTCGGAATATTACATCACCCACCTACTAACAACTAATCAATCATAGACAATTTGGAGACTTATTTCCATCATACACTAACGACTAAATAATCGTTGGAAATTCGGAGTCTTATGCTCCCATACACTAACGACAAAATAATCGAACACAATTCGGAGATTTATGCCGACCGCATACTAACAACTAAATTAGCATTCTTATGCCCGTACACTAAGGACTAACTAACATATTCATTAAAGATATATCAGAATCTGAAAAACATCGGATGATACACATTGTACTCACCTGTTGGATAGCGGAACGCGGTGTTTGTGGTCAGGTGCGACTTGGTATATAACTCGGTTTTCCCTAGATCCATGCGGATTACTTTTAATCATTGTTTGTTATCTGACAAAGCGTATCCCCTGGATTGAGTTTGTAATGTATTGGTAACATAGTTGATTGTATTTTATTCGAAACTGCGTGTTGAAGATCTATTAAAATCTGTATTTGTACACCGGGGTAAATACGCGTATGAATGTCATCTGTCTTTGTACATTTAACCAACAACTAAATACAAATCGGTGCTACTTTAGACAGGTCAAGTCAGGTCAGATGGGGTCTTCTATGATCCCTTTTTAACTAACTTCTTATGGTTAGTGGTAGGGTTGAAGTCCCGGTAGCCTGCACGCTAAAGTAGCACCTAAAAATCACTATGTACCACATTTGTATTGTTCACCCCTGTACGAGCTGAATATAATTTCATCTCTTGGTTTTCAACTTGACAATAATCACTCACCCATAATTTTACATGGTTTGTGTCGATTTTAACCTAAAGACAAAGAGAGTGTTCCACACAGTTGAGAAGATTGCTTGTTTTGTTCCCTGTCACTTAACATGAAGTGTATATATATGTATACATACAGGTGTCACTGATCTCATTTGTCGTGTTACCACTATTGATTGATTGAAGAGGGGGAGGGGGTGTTGCTGCTGACCTACTTCCTCAGTTCATTATCCCATGACCTACTTTCTGAGTTCGTTATCCCTATGCCCTACTTCCTCAGTTCATTATCCACATGACCTACTTTATGAGTCCATTATCCCCATGACCTACTTCCTCAGTTCATTATACCCTTGATCTACTTTCTGAGTTCATTATCCCCATGCCCTACTTTTTGAGTTCATTATACCATTGACCTACTTTATGAGTTAGTTATACCATTGACCTACTTGCTGCGTTCATTATACCAATGCCCCACTTTCTGAGTTTATTATGCCCTTGACCTCTTTCTCTCTTCATTATAGCATCCCTTAGGGCCTTGGCAAGCCCGACTGTGCTGCTCGTGGTTTTACTCTGCTGTTACCCCATTGCTGAATACCTTTGTGCCGTTTCTGTGTTGCCTCCCTTCTATCACCCACCCCGCTTATGCAGGTAGATCTAGGCGAATGTCTCCTGCATGGATTGTCTTTCACTACTGTCGTAACCTTCCCTGATGTGTGTTCATTTTCAGAACCATCGTATTGCCATGATGTCATCAATAATTTAAGTTGTATTTTTCCAGAGAACAATATGTGTAAATTTAACAAAATACAGGGATTGGTCTTTATTACATGCAACATACGGCTTAATAATTAATCTTGTACAATAACACTTATTAAAATATTAACAGTAACAAAAGGAAGGACTGTTTGTATTATTTCCGTTCCTAAGCCATACCATATTTTTTTATGTAATTATGTACATATTAATTATATCTTTATGAATATTTTCGGCATTTTCTAGCGTAATAGATCTATGCTGAAATGAATTGTGCAATAGAATATAATAGACTGTAATAGAATGTAATATAATATAATAGAATACAAATCAATAAATACTTCACCAATTCAATCACTGCTTATCACATCTTCCAACATGCAGAATGGATAAATAACTTATCAACACAATGCTTTCGAATAACAATCAACGCATCTGGTAATCCTTGCATTCTGATCTGAGGACCGTGTTATTTATTTACTCTGTTGTTGATTTTCCAGTCGAGCCTAACCCTGTGGGTAATCTGACGGTGACAGGAGTGAGTAGGGACCTTGTCGCCCTTACCTGGGCGGCGCCCTCCACCACTGAGTCCATCCTCTACCGGGTCAAGTACCAGTCAGCGAGGACACGCCAGTGGCAGGTCGGTACCCAACGGGGACTCGGCTGCCGCGATACGTCACTTCCGGCGTCTGTGTCAACCCAGCTGGGTCGTCACGTGGGTGGGGATGCTAGGATGGGGCTGGATGGAGGGAGGGGGTGTTTCGTGGGGGTGGGGGTGGCTGGAGCACACTGCAGCATTGCATATTTTTAGATGTTGTTACAATCATTGATTAAAAGCGCCACAGTCCGATGAAATCAACAAATTTTCTAAACCAAAACATTGACCTAGTCCTCCATTCATCTCTAACTGTAGTTATTTAAACTAGTTTTTTTTCAGGAAGACCAAATTATTAAGACTGCGTCAAATTGCATTTAGTTACGCAATAAAAGCAATATTTAAGTTATGCTAAGCAGGAGCATAATTAGCTGATTGCAAGATGCCACACGAATATATTATTGACATGAAGTACAGTAAAACCTCTCTAAATCGACCGCCCTTGGGACCCACTTTAAGTGGTCCATTTAGCGAGGTGGTCGGTTTAACGAATTAGAATACGGCTATAATGGTATTGTTGGAACCAAAATAAAGCGATCGATTTAAGGGAGTGGTTGATCTGTGGAGGTGGTCGGTTAGGGAGGTTGTACTGTAGTTCTATTTTACTTCAGTTCTAGGTAGTTTAAATTATGTACGGATATATTGTTATTATTGGGGGAAGTAAGATCAGGCATTGTTGTTTATTGTTCCCTTCCATAGTATGTATTATTCAAGAAATATCTTAATTATTCCCTTGTTTGCAGAACTAGTTCAACAAGCCAGAGATATAATATTATAAAACGTGTCAATTGCTTTCACAGTTTGCCGCATTTTTAGAAAACAAATATAGGACAATTTGATTTTAAATAAGAAAATTACCAAATTATAATAAAAATGCCATAAGTTGGGAATAAATGCAAATAAGAAGCAGTCTTTATAGAAGTATTGGGCTAGCTTTGGGAAGTTAAAAAGTCACCCACCAGACCACAGCGAATCAACTCGGCAAACCGGGCTGTCCATTGTCCCACCACTTAAAAGTCACGTAATTAGTGAATGTAATTAGTGCAGAATGTTATTTGGAGAGAGCCGACCTCTGACATTCCTCCCGGCACAAGCTGGTAACTTTGGGTTTTTTTCTTTATTGTCTCAAGAATCCCTGGAGAATTTGACAGGAATCGCACTGACTGATTTGGATTGGTAAACAGAGACAAGACAATTTGTTGCTTGGCATATTTCACTCTGCGTGACAAGTAGTAGGGTCCATCTTCAATACTGGGCTCCAACCACTTTATTTGTTTGTTTATTCCTGTCATTGATTAAACGAGGAGAATTTCAATCGCAGACAATTGGTATAACTCATTCCACAGCACGGGAAGCGGTGGCCGAATCAGTAGAACGCAGGCTTCCCATGCGGAAGTTAGATAGTTCGATAGTTCGATTCCCAATGACTTACAAAATTGATACTTGTCACTACGTGCCCGTGCCCCCAGCTCTGCCAATTTGGATTTCCACCGCTGTGTATATCTTACAGCATCATCAAAGGCCGGTTGCTCTCATACCATGTCTATGTGGTGTGGGAGTTTAAAAATCCCTTGGGTCGGTAAAAGTGTAGGCTCGGGCTTTCTATCGACCAGCAGTGGAATGAGGAACACCAGTCGTCTATGACTGAAATTTCCCCTGCTTCAACAACTAATGGACCAAAAAAAACACACAAAAAACCTATCCTGATGCTCGGCATTACTAGGATCGAGCAATGATGACTGGTTAGCTCAGAATTAGGATAATGTGACTGAGTCGGAAATTGGGCCTGGTATTCCACTGGATCGGCACTCTAAAGTCGCCATGAGTGTCCACTGTCACAACTCGGTACCCATCCTGATATGACTTTCAATGTTGCCAGGACTTAAAACTACAAGAAAAATACTACCCGCTTGCCACTGCTCCTTGACCTATCCTCGTAAGAGCCTGAGTGCTAGGTTAGGTAATTACAAGTATAAATACTATTCTGAGTTTTAAAATCTTTTTAATCGAATTGGGCTGATCACTTTTTCACTTTTGGTTTCCATGTCCCAAATGTTGTACACAGCTTCTGTTTGTTTGTTTGTTGTTGTACTTCCTATCAACAAATAAGGTCATATCAGGACGGGTATCGACTTGTGACAGTGCGCACTCATGGCGACTGTATAGTGCTGCCCCACTGGGAGACCAGGCTGCCAGCCCCATGACCTGATATCCCACTCAGTCACATTATCCTGACACTGAGCCAACCAGTCCTTGCCATATCCTAATAATGCCGAGCGCCTGGCTAGGAAACAAAAAGTATCAATGTTTAAGTCATTGATTTGACTCGACCAGGGTTTGAACCCATAATCCCATGGTCTAGCAACACGCGAGACAGATGCTCTAACTCATTCGGCCATCCCGTCTGGTCTACACAGTTTCTGAGAACAACCCACATTGGAATCTGTTTGTGCCTCTCTCTCGCAGGAGCTGAATGTGACATCAGAGCGGAAGAAGGTCCGGGTGCAGGTGAAGGACCTCTCTCCATACACCAAGTACCTCATCAATGTAACCTGCATCCCAGGTGACTTGAAGGGCTTCTGGAGCAAGCAAGCGCTGATAGCCGCCAACACCAGCATCAGTGGTGAGCATAATGCGCGTGCAACTAGAGGTCCACCAAGTGGCTTTTAGCAATGCGAGTAGTCCATGATAAAGATGCTAGGACACGTCATGCCATGCTCTTATATCATGACATTTGCCACCTAGGGTTTGCTACAATATTCCACCCACTATTTCCCAGCCAATAATTACCACCGAACACTTTCCCGGCTGTGACTTTTCCCAGCTGGGACTTGTATGCCAGTAGATTATACCGCACTGGTTATGTCTATCTGTATATTTAATACCCCTGTCACACTATGACGTAACAGGCCAGCGAGTGGGCAACGTAAAAATCACTTTTTTTGTGTTGAGATACGTCAAAATTCTCGCCGTTTCAGGGCCAAATTCAACGTCAGTGCAACATAGTGGACGTAGACGAAATGTTGGTCCAACTTAGTTTTAACGTGTCTCAATGAGTTAGAATGTAAAAAAAATGCCCAACATAAGGCTAATGAGCCTCCAGTGCGCACGGCATCAGCCTAGCGAAACCCTAGCGATGGCTTAACGTAGGACTTGCATAATTCCGCCTGCCCTAACGTAGCGACTTGTGACTCTGGCATAATTTGTAACCTGAGTCGACGTCAGGGTCGCCAGTGAGCACCGTCAGTCTAGCGACAGTCCAGCGTGCTCAGCGTAAGGACAGCGAGGCAAAATGTTCACACCACGTTCACAGCACGTTCACTTACGTTTGAAGAACGTAGGCGCACGTTACATACTTTACACGTGCGCCAGCCATTCTTCCACTACGGCGAATACATCAAGAGACGTTGTACTTATGTTAGACTAACGTTAGACACACGTCAGAGACATGTCAGACCTATAACGAGATACGTTAACACCACGTTGTCAGCACGCGGGCCGCACGTTCCTCCTGGCTCTCCGTCAGTCTACCATAAGTTGATGTAGCTCAACGTAGACCGACATAGCTCTAATGAACATCTAATGTATCTCGATGTAAGCCTAACGTGAGCGCAACGTAAGCCCAATGTAACCCAACTAATGGCCTTTACGTCGAGCTATGTCAAAAGTTTTGGGTATGTCTAAAACCTTGACGCGTGTCACTGTATCTCGACGTAACTCAACGTATCTCGACGTGGCTTAACGGAACGTAACATATCTCGACGTATCTCGACGTAATGGCCAAATTTCGCCTACCTCGGCTTACGCTACCGCATTACGTCGTAGTGTGATGGCCTTTACATGTAGTCAGAGATGTATTGATATAACTCAAAACTATAGGATTATTTAACTTCAAGCTATAAAACTACCGGATATGAAAGATAGAAAAAAAACCACCAACAAACCTGCATTTGCTGATGTGATTTGTTTGTCACGTGGTGTTGCCTGTTTCAGTGCCGGCAGCCAACCCTCTGATAGTCCCGGGGGCGTTTCGGGTTTCCGGAGAGTCAGGCAAGAGGCGCAAAGTAGATGTCTTCTACCAGGTGATGATTTAACATTCCCTTCTCTCCCCTGTCCACCTTCGATCTGTCCCAGTACCGACACTACCAGTGGTCCACAACTGGTTCATCAAAGGTTATAGCGTTATAGGTTTCTCGATATATATATATTTAATGGTAATTTATGTAACATAAGTATTAGTGAAAGCTTAAATAAATGTGGGTAAAATGTGCACATGTCATATTGAGTGATGTTTTCCCAACCTTCACTCCTTCTCTGTGCCCTAGCTAGCAATGATTTATATATGTTTTCTTTTAAGGTGATCAATTACAAATAAAAATAATTATTCCAATGAAGAAACTATGAAACAAATTGAAATCAATTTATATTTAATGAGAATATCTATTTTCTTTTGTAAATTTTTTTTCTTTTAAGTAATGGCTGAGCTCTGCTTGTCTCACTGACAGACTGTTCCCAAGGACCTGACCAATGGCCCGATCGTCAAATACTGGTTGCACTACAGGCAGGCCGGGAGGCAGGACAGTGAGGTTGCATTCCAGTTTGTGCCCAGGGAGAGCGCGTCTGTGAATGTGACGCTGGAGACGAACGTCAGTTACTACCTCTGGTTGGAGGCAGCCACCAAGAAGGGCGTCAACCGGGAACTCAATGGGACCCTGATAGTCATCTGGCGTCAGGATGGGAGTATGTAATGCTTCATCGCTATTAGCTTACGAGAAACATCACCAACCGTGACTGAGTTTGTTCTCCCTACTCGAACCTCAGAACCAAAAGAAAGACACAAACATTACAGCATCAGTGCCAGCTTTTATTTCCCTGGAGAGGTTAGGCGCTTGACCGAGAACTGACATGAATACCCCGCCCTACCAGAGAGGATTGGTCACATGACCACTGGTGGTGGAACAGTCGTCCATTATAAATTGGTGACTAATCGGATATGTTGATGCTCCCAAGCCATGGTCAGAGTTGTGTGTTTGGGGAGCTGTGCTGCATTCAGACATATCTAACCTGACTGGACTACTATTACACACTAGATGCTAAGTACTGAATTAGTTTATAATTGAAAGACACAACATGCATAGGCATAGGTAATAGTCCGAGTCCCTAGGCAGCCAGAGTAGTTTGAACTGGGTTGAAGACTGATAATGCCTAGATGTATGTAAAATAAACCTTTTTTATTTCAAATGAAAGAAAATAAGGCACATCCTCCGTCAAAGTAACACAAGTAAACGATCAGTCGCATAAACCAACAAATCCATTTTTGTTGTTTTCTGTCAAATATAATTTATTCTTGTGCTTTACAATTAAAGTCTATCAATTTCATACTGAGTCAGGAATTATGTCGGAGATTGAAAAAAACAAATGTCACTATCAAGAAGGGTGGTAGCTTCAGCTCAAGCGTGGTAGTCATGGTTTCATTTTGACCCAGATCGCGTTTGTCAGATTTTGTGCCTGAACTATTGACATGTAGAATAATTGTGAAAATGCCGTTGTGCTATACTACTTATATTATACTATTCTATATATATACTATTCTATGCCATATATCTTTACTTGTACTTATAGTTTTTGCAACATATAGCGGAAATGTATATTTAATGGGAGACTTATTCGCCAGGTGGCAGCACCTTCAACCAGGCCTAAAAGCAGAATATAGCTTAATTCCCTTAGGTATTTCCTTAAAACTGGATGGAATAAGGTACAGAGCAGTAGCGTTTGTCAGGATTACATTGATGTATTTATACACATAGTTATTGTCGAGATAGGACCAAGTGGTCCTTAGCCGCTGCCACATTGTCATTTGTGGCTTACACACTCTTTCCTGCTCAAGGGAGACCCTTCTCCAGAAGTCCCTCCAGAAACACATATTATTAAACTGTCTTTATTTTATTATCTTGTGCCAACAATTTTACAAAACAACCAGTATGCATAATATATTTACTAATGTAAGAGTAAAAGAAATTATAGCTTTCTTGATGGCAGCTGGACTGTACCACCTCATATAGTTTATTAAATCAATGTTTTACCAATTTACTAAGAATGACTTTTACCTAGAATATTATTTTCCTTGGCCACAATTTTTATAATTTTGTGACCTCTTTAAATATGTCTTTTGATACATATTTGATAATAGGTTTTTACACTCCGTCTAAAAGTGATAGTTAAACGAAAATGGCCAGAATACACGTTAAACACTTCTCGCCATGAATATGGCTTTTGCTGTCGACATGGCGTAAACCAACCACCAATCAATCAATCAATAATTATTGAGACAGATATGCATGCTCTAACCCTCCTCTCCTCTGACCCTTTCACACAGTGACCTCTAAACCAGACAAGGTGGTGTCTGTGGCGCAGGGAGATGACCTTGTCCTACTTACCTGGACACCCACGATGGACGTCAATGGATACAATGTATACTGGTGCAAAGGTTCCTTGCAGTATGGCACCTGTGACGTAAGTGTCCATTTATTGCTCTGATTTATTCAAGTTTTATCTTCTTGCATCAATTTGATGTGTCATGTATTTGATTTGTTTTGATTTGTTTTGCTTTGTTTTGCTTTGTTTATTAGGCGGGGAGGGGGTGTTTATAACCTGACAACATCTAATCTATCATCAACATCTATCACGACTGGTATCAAACTTCTGACGGTGCCCTGTCATTTCGACTCTATAGTGCTGCCATACCTATGTTTCTTTTCACATCAATTGGTACAGAAACAAAAAGAAAACAACTCCATTTCTTAATCTTCTGAGCAAGATATTTTATAGGGATATTAGGATAATGATTGGTGGGAACCCCACGCCCCGAAAAATATGTACAATTCTTTCTTTTTGTTTAAGTCATGCACAAAAGAAACAGGTTCCTAATACGTCCACTTAATTAAGAAAAAGCATGGTTTTGAGTGTCCATCATTTTCTGAGATAAATATATTAGGTTTATCGTTATAATGGACCTTACTTTAGTTTGAAGTCACTGTTATTTTAAATGGCTAACTTTTTAGATATTTCAAGTGTAAACATGCTAAAGTCATTTTGGCAAGCAAAGGAAAGTGTGTTTTACTTAATGATGTCTCTAGAACACATTGATTTTTTATCATCAGCTATTGGCCATCAATTTGGCAAGCACGCCAAAACTCTGACACCATAGGCTAATGCATTAACAGATTCTATTAAATTGCCTCAGTATTCCCTTCTATGTGGCGGCAAATGTTTTACAAGTGCACCTGTATCTAAGTTAGATATCTAGAATCAAATCTAGATAATTGCTTAGGTTTTGAAAATTTAAATGTTTTCATCAGACTATGCAGCTTTAATTAAATCTGAATATAACTCTACTCCTCAGGCCGAGCTGAACTGGCACTCAGTCGATGGGAACACGACCGCCTACAATATAACGCTGAGAAATGAAGACATCAAGAAGTACAAGTTTGGGATCTCCGCTACGAAGCTGATCAACAGCTCTGTTGTGAGCAGTGGGCTTGAATGGACAGACTGCACTTACCACATTGACAACCGTAAGTCACTCAACGTACAGCTTTAAAGCTGCATAGTCCAATGGTTTTGAGGTTTTCTCATTCTCCGAGATAAATGTATTAGGTTTATCGTTGTAACCTAGTTTACGTTAGTTTGATTCATATCATATTATTCAGTACGTCATAGATTGAACCCTGGTTGAGTCAAACCAATGACTTAAAAATTGATACAGGTCGCTTCCTAGCCTGGCGCTCGGCATTATTAGGCTCGGGCAAGGACTGGTTGGCTCAGTGTCAGGATAATGTGACTGAGTGGGATATCAGGTCGTCGTGCTGGCAGCCTGGTCTTCCAGTGGAGCAGCACTATAAAGTCGTCCTGAGTGCGCACTGTCACAAGTTGGTACCCATCCTGATATGACCTTAGTTGTTGCTAGGACGTGAAACAACAACAACAAACTAAATGCTGACAGCCGGCCTTCCATCCCTATAGCCCCTTCCCACCTCACACCCTCATTCCTCACACCAATGATCTATTGATGTACAGAAGAAATCAATAGTCAAGACATCTTAGCTTACTAACACAAAAATACCCCAACTAACACCCAAATCCTACTGCATACAAAACAATATAATAAATAAAAGAGCATCTGATCATAATACTAAGTAATTAAAGATATTAGTATCTATTGAATTTGAAATCCTAAAAGCCCAGTCACACCTCACCGGATTGGGGGAAACGGACAGAAAACGAACAAAGTCCGGTTTGGTGTCCGTTCAAGTTTTGAACATGCACAAAACTAGGAACGGATGCCACCGGACTGACGTCTACAGTTCTTGTCTGGCTTGATTTTGTTTTGTCCGTTGGCTATCCGTTCATGTCCGTTTCCTGTCCGTTTCCTGTCCGTTTCATGTCTGTTCGTCCAGTGGCCATTTACCTGGTAGCGCAACATTTTGACACATTCTAATACATTTTGATACTTATCACCTCCAGACTAGACAATTCTGTCCGTCGCTCAATCCGGTGAGGTGTGACTGGGCCTTAAACCATCAACTAAAACCGTGAATGTAAATGTAAAATGATTTAATTTACCTCATACTCATTACTTATTGTATTGTGTATATACTTCAGAATTTACTTCACACCTCAATTTACTATTAGAAAAAACATCCAAAATTAAAAGAAGACCTATATCCATGTAACACTTACAGTCAGATGACTAGTGCTACTGCACTGACAAAAGATATATATGAATGAAATTTTGATGTGTCCTACTTTGCGATGGGGGGGGGGGGGGAAGAGGGGGTCAGGAAAAGTAGTACTCTCTGTACTACCTTGAAAATGTTGATAACTTGGATGGCCCCTAAGCACAACTGTCCTGATGTTACAGCACTGCTCCCGCCAAGCCAGGTGCGTCTCACTGAACACCAGAAGGCGCTGTCCATATCGGTGCAGTGGGTGCGACTCGAGTGTAGACAGGCCATCTACATCGACAAGTTCCTCGTCTACTACTGCCGGGTAGACCAGTGTCCAGGTAGGCTGACCAGGGCCCATATGCAGGAGTCAGTGTTAGCGGCATTTGGTGTTACAGCCTGTTACCGGTTAGCTATCACCGACATCGGGAACTGTATCAAGTGGTATGCAGGAGCACATAACACTTACATTATAGCTAAACGTGAAGTTATTTATAGATTGGGGAAATCCCTCTGTGTATGTAGCCATATATTAGGCTCAAATTTATTAAATGCTATCATATTTAACAGAATTACATACGCAATAAGTGAAATTTCATGAAATTAACCCTAAATTCGAAGCAATATTAATGCTGCTGCCGCAACGGTGGCGATATTAATATTTTCGAATCGACGAATGTAAAGTAAACAAATCGCTGCCGCCGCCGCCACATCGACATCGCTTTCCATACTGGCGGCGGCGGCGGTGGCGGTTGCTTGCATTCCTCGGTTCGACAATATTAATATCGCCGCCTTTGCGGCGGTAGCGTTAATCTAGCTTCGATTTTAGGGTTAATTTAATAAAATTTCACTATTTGACTATGTAACTTTGTTAAATATGACACGATTGAATAGATTTGATACCTTACACCGCTGTAAACAGCTCTATACCTCCACTTTTTCAGAGGTAGTGTAACACCATTTAAGCTTTTGGTGTTAGGCCTATCACTGACTCGTGCATACCAATTTTCGCCGCTACCCGGGGGATTCCCGCCTACCACCGTTTTGGCTCGCTACCACCGACTCCTGCAGACCCAGGCAGATATGAATGTCGTCTGCCTTTTGTTGTTGTTGCTGCTTCAATGATAGTAAGTGGCATGCAATTAAAGCTGCATAGTCCGATGGTTTTCAGTTTCTGTCATTTTCTGAGATAAGTATATTAGGTTCATCTTATAATTTACCTTACTTTTGTTTGAAGTAACTTTTATTTTAAAGCGCTAACTTTTGAGATATTTGATGTGTAAACATGTCAAAGTGGTTTTTGGCATGCATGCCAAAATTCTGACACCATTGGCTTCAGCAGTAACAGGTTCTGTTAAATTGACCTAGCATGCCGATCTATGTAGCACCAAATACTTAATAAATGCACCAGTATCTAATGCCAAGTACACACCTACCGTTTATGATTCGCGCACTAAAACACGCGACTCGACCCAACCCGCTTAAAACTGAAAACGGGCCGATTCATTTTTCGAATCGCGAATCGCAATCGTAATCGGCCCGTTTAGCCCTAAAACTGAGTTTTTAGTCGGGAATCGCAATCGCTAGGTGTGCGCGGGGAGCGCACACCTAGCGATTTTTGTGTGCGAAACGGGCAGTTTTAGATCGTATATGGTAGGTGGGTGCGCACAAACGGTAGGTGTCTACCTGGCATAAGTTAGATATGTAGGTTCAAATCTATATAAGTGCTTTGGGTTTGAAAATGCTAAGCTTTTATCGGACTAAGCAACTTTAAAGAATCGGACACGGATGGGGAAAGGGATATCCTTGAATTGTTTTGATTATCAAACCATTAATTCACCTTTAAATATCTGGTGACCTGATTTTAATATGTGAAGAGGTTAGGTGCAAAAACCTACAAATGGCATCCGGGCCAAAATGAAACCATGACTATCATGTTTGAGTTGAAGCTGCCATCTTTCCGATAGTCAAATTCATTTGTTCGCCGAAAGTGACACATCCCCTATAAAAGGCACTGTGAATGACCAATATGAAATTGATAGATACTAAATGAATATGAAATTTGATTGACATAGCACAGCAAAGCAGAGCAAGTCATTCTATTTTACGGTAAACAACTCAAGTGGATATTCCGGTTTTTACTCCTGAACTCTTCATGTGTTCCTTAAGGGCCTGTCACACTACGACCTATGGCATTAGCATATGCCGGCATATGTGGTTTTCGACCATACGCCGTCACAGGTTATGCATAGGTTGGGAATAGGTCGTATACACTCTTCATAGGTCGGCATAGGTCGATTGGAAAAAAAATTGTGCATGTTCAAAATGTTCAACTTATGTCAGCGTGTGGCCCATACGGTTCTCATATGCTGGACGTACATTGGGCGTACATCGGCGTACATTATGCACACGTTAGGGGTAAGTTGGCATAGGTTAGCCGTACGCTGAACCAACACCCTCTGGGCGCCTCTGGCATACTCACAACATTCTGTAAAGGGCTGTCACACTATAGTGTATAGCCTCAGCGTATACCAACGTATTTCATTTTCGACCGATATGCCGTTGTATGCCATCATATGTTATGCATAGGTTGGGAATAGGTTGTATATGCTCGTCATAGGTCACCATAGGTCGGCGTGTTAATTACCTGTCTTGATCATCACTGACAACTGCTATAAGCATCATTTATCTCCTGTTAAAATCGCAATTCCCAACTGTCAAAATGATTACTCTCACCTGCCACACTCAGCAACTGTTACCTGTCATGCTCATCAACTGTCACCTGTCATGTTCATCAACTGTCACCTATCACGACCATCAACTCTGATCTGTCACAATCATCAATTGTCACCTGTCACAATTGTCAACTACCACATGCCGCACTCATGAACTGTCACCTGTCAGATTCATCACATGTCACCTGCCACACTTATAAGCTGTCACCTGTCACACGCATAAGCTGTCACCTGTCACACTCATAAGCTGTCACCTGTCATCAAATGTCACCTGTCATAATTGACAACTACCACATCCATACTCATAGACTGACACCTGTCACATTCATGAACTGTCACACTCATCAAATGTCACCTGTCACAATTGTTAACTGCCATATGACATCTTCATAAAATGTCACCTGTCACACTCATCAAGTGTCACAGTCATCAACTGTCACCTGCCACATTCATCACCTTCGACATGTCACACTCATCACATGTCACCAGTTACATTCATCACCTCTTAGCTGTCACACTCATCACCTGCCACACTCATCACCTGCCACCCGTCACTTATCAACTGCCACATGTCCCTCATCGTATGCCACATTAGTCAACTGCAACCTTCCACACTCATTGCCTGCCACATGTCACTCATCACCTGTCACACTCATAAACTGTCACATACTATGCTCATCAACTGTCACCTGTCACAATTGTCCTTAAACTCCACCTGTCACACTCATCAACTCGCCCTCTCACACTCATCACCTGCCATCTGCCACACTCATAACCTGCCACCTACCTCACTCATCAGCTGCCACCTACCACACTCATCACCTGTCACACTTATTAACTGTCACCTGCCATACTCATAACTTGCCACCTGCCACACTCATCCCCTGCCACCTGTCACAGGGGACCTGGACGAGGACTCCGAGTTCGTCAGTCACGTGACGGTGGAGGGGATGCGTGATGAGGTGACCATACCGGAAGTGGAGGTGACGGAGTACAAGGTGTGGATGCGCAGTCACTCTCCCTACAGAGCCGAGCTGTCAGCCAGGACAGAGCCGCTGCTCGCCCTCATAGAGCCCAGCGGTAGGTGACTCCTGAGCATGCGCGCCATGGGTGTCCAGGGTGGTCATTTGTTGTAAGGGGGCGGTATGAGAGTCGAATGTTTAGGCAGGGGAGGGCTAGAAAAGAATCGAATCACCTTTTTTCGTCTGATCAATTATGTCCGATTGTTTGTTTTGTTGTTTTTTGACATCCTAGCAACGTCTAAGGTCATATCAGGACCGTACTGACTTGTGACAATATGCATTCATGGCGACTTTATAGTGCTACCCCACTGGGTGACCAGGCTACCTGCATCATGACACGATATCCCACACAGTCATGTTATCCTGATACTGTGCTAACCAGACCATGCTCTATCCTATTAATGCCGAGCGGTAGGATAGGTAGAGTGACAAGTATAAATTTTCAAGTCATTCGTTTGACTAGACTGGGAACCGAACTCCCAACCTTCCCCACACGAAGTCTGCGCTCTACCGATTCGGCTATCGCGACCAGTGTCCGAGTGTCATGGCCATCAAACTCTAGTGTCGTTAAGGTTACATGATGAGGTCAGAGTTCAGTAAATGCATCTAGGGGTGTAGTGGTTTGATTGTCATCTTTTGGTTGAGTATAGACGTGAATATTTTTAAGTGGCAGGTCTTGTCTGAGTGGCATGGCCATCACGCTTTAATGACCTTAAGGTTACATGACGATGTGAAGGGTCAGGACATGGATGTAGGGGTGTAGTGGTCTGACTATCTTCCTTTTTGGTTTCATTATCTCTTCTTGCCATGTACGGTGTTTTCATAGAACATGGAATCAATACTGATATATGATTTCAGCATCATTAGTAGTAGTGACAATACCAAGATAGTGATGCATACTTGGTGAACTAACTTAACATGTTAGATATTCCTTTGA
Source organism: Branchipolynoe longqiensis (assembly GCA_030323885.1). NCBI lineage: Eukaryota > Metazoa > Annelida > Polychaeta > Phyllodocida > Polynoidae > Branchipolynoe > Branchipolynoe longqiensis. The sequence goes on along the minus strand of CM059196.1, from coordinate 38,916,931 downwards.
TTTATTTTTCTTAGATATTCTTTTGAATTATTCATTTAGATATTCTTTTGATTTATCTGTGTAAATGTCCACCAACGCCATCTATCTATTAATTTGGTGTTTGCTGTTATTGTTCTGAAGCCCTGTCTTTCTATTTAACAATGTGTTAATGTAAATAACACGTGACACCTCTTTACCAACAGAAACACAAACACATTTTCGAGTTCCTAAAAATAACTGCACTTTGTCAGCTCCTTTAGTTTTATCTATTTTTATGAATTAAAATGTCCAGTCATTTGACACAAATGTAACCACTTCAAAATTGCATCAGAAATAATTTTCTTTGCTGTCATTCAACACAAATCTGATAATTTCGAATTTTTTTCTGTGAATTTCAATGTTAATACTGAATGTTTATTGATCAAATAAAACCAACATAACCAATGCAATATATATACACATTGCTCGCGGGCACAAAGGACGTGGAAGCTGAAGTGGGACAAAGGACATGACTTTTTTTTTCGGGTGCAGCCCCCCGATGGCATAACATGTGAGTCATTGTGAGGCCGGGAAGTCCCGGCCGACATAAAGTCATGCACCGAATATAGCATATGAGTATGAGATGGGAGATGAGACATATAGACAATTAGAAATGAGATAATCAACATTTACATAAGAACATGATAGCAGATTAAGAAACAATGTAGAAATTAATTAACAAGTTAAATTCACAATAATGAGTTGAAGGTGATATGTCAATTGCTCGGGTGTCAATTGGCGATTGTCATTTTTTAAAGAAAAAGTAGTAGTAGTGGTCAGTGTGTTGGAGACTGACCATCCTTGTGTGGGAGAGATGGTCTCTGGATAGTGTTGTGATTTGATTGGTCGGTTAGGTTGTGTTGTGATTGGTTGAGAGCTGGGGGAGGTGCGGCCCCCCCCCACTCGGAAGCCCCCCCCCCCCCGGAAGCCCCCCCTTCAGTGTCACGGGGTGGGAAGCCCCAGCAGCTTCACGGTCCCTGTGCCCCAGCAATGAATCCAAATGAGCGTATCCACTCATTTCAGACTATTACGTATATATATAATATATATATATATAATATATATAATATATATATAATATATATAACATATATATAGCATATATATAGCATATATATATATTATATATATATAATATATATATATATATTATATATTATACATATTATATATATTATATATTATATACATTATATATATTATATATATTATATATATTATATATATTATATATATATTATATATGTGGATGTAATAGAAATTAAGTGATTATATATATTATGAACATGGTTACCAAAACTGACAGAATAAATAACACTACTCTTCAACTATGAACGTCGTCCTTGCTGCTGACATAGCGTTATCCCATCAACAATCAATCAATCATATTTCTTCTCATGAGTGTTTCTGTTTCAGGTCTCAGCAAAGGCCTGATAGCTCTCATCTCCATAGCTGTCCTCATAGCCATGTTTTTCATTATATTCGGGTTATACCAAGCAATCAAGTAAGTGTCAGATAAGTAAATAACTTCACTTCTGAATATAGGTGTACTACCTTATTTAAAAATTAAATGGCCTGAATACTAGTGTTTTCTTCGTGTTAACTGTAACAAATGTCCTTCTGTTAATCTCTCAATGTAAAGCTGTACAATGCGATGGAAGCATCACATTTTCGAACCAGAAACAGTTACGTAGATTTTATCCTACATATCTAACATACACGCCAGTGCACTTATTCAGCATTTATTTGCTCCATATAAGGAATGCCATGTCAATTTAGTAGAACTTTTTTTTTTTCTGAAGCCTATGATGTCCAGCATGTCAGTGTGCCCACCGACATTAAACCTGCATGTCTTCATGTCTTCATGTCAAATATCCCTAAATGGCTTTCAAATAAAGGTTATTTGATATTGAAGTGAAGTAGATTTTAACGATCAACCTAGTGCATATATATATACAATCGCAGAAAATTTACCGGAATTCAGGTTTCCACTTTATAAAAAAGAAGTGATGTATAAGAATTATGCGAGTATAAAGGCGCAAAAGGGAATGTTCCCTATATGATCACCCATCTGTTGTGTACTACTTTATGGGTGACCCCTTTTTACAGTTGGGCCACGTGGCGCCACTATCCCCAACCCTACCAGTGGCGTGAAATACTGTCACTCGCACACTGGAATTTTTGTTTTGTCAGGAGTAAGTTCCTTTCATTCATATATGGTTAGTAATGAAGCTATGGAATAGTTTGTTAATGAAGGTATCAACGAGTTTGTTCATCCGTTGTCTGGGACAGCGTGTTGGTTCAGCGCTCCATGTGCACTTCCGGTTTCCAGGGTGTGCCGGAAGAAGGTGAACGAGAAGGTGACGATCGTGTTTGAGCCTCCACCGGAAGCGCCTAACCACATCTCTGATAGGGTGAGTGAGTCAGGGATCCCACCCCAAAGGGCTGGGTGGCAAGCTGTCATGATAAACCGACTCAAGCGGCATCCACGCAGTATCCGAGTGTGGCAGCATTATAAGGTTGATATTTGAGGGTTAAAGGAAGTGTACGTCTTGTGTGCCAATTTAATGTGAACTTTCTTCTGTCATAAAAAAAAATGATATGGTGAAATATCTCTGGAGCTCTCTCTTTCTCTCTTATCTCTTTCTCTCTCTTCTCTCTCTGTGTATATATATATAATATTATAAACATTTATTCATCAAAATATGTTATTTTCCCCCCTGAGTCAATGCATTGGTATTCCAGCCACATTCATTGACAATATTTTCAGAATTAGTATAAATGCGCACATAGGTACTTACATACTTGTTCTTTCTCTTTTACACTTCAATAGAGAGATTCCACATGAATTGTAATGAATTTTGTGTGTTACATGATTTCACAAACTACTATGTTTGCTTTAGGTTAATATCAATAGTAGTTTCCATCATTACAAGAGGTTTATGATAGTACTCACATCACAGTCATGATTTTCCTTTGTTACCAGATTACAATATGAGAAAGAGAAAAACCAGTCAGTGAAACTCTGAATAGGAACAAATAGGGACGAAAATTGATTGTTCCCATTTTGTATACACCTCTCTAACTGATCACCTCCACAGATTGACCACTCCCCTATATCGAACGCTTTATTTGGGTCCCAAGCAATTGCCCATACAATTATAATGTAATAATGATAACAAAAAACCTCCCGAAACCGACCATCTCCCTAGATGGACCATTTAAAGTATGTTCTATGGTCGATCTATTTAGATAGGTTTTACTGTATATTATAATATTCATACAAGCGAATAAATCTGGCTATAATAATATATGATCGTTTAGAGAAGATAGCCGGCAGTGATTAGCACCATCGCCAATAGGGGGCGCTGTCGTCTATTTTGACTATGGAGATGTAAACTACATGGGTGCGAGAAAAGAACTACTAAGCATACTGCAAATACTGCAGAACAGAGCCCTAAAAATCTGTCTAAGAGTAGACAAGCTGCACCCCACCTATGACATACACAAAAGAACCAAAGTGAAATTACTAGAAAATAGGAGAATAATCAACTTGAAAACATTAGCATATAACTATAGTCAAAACAATAAACTCCTAACAAAACCACAAAGAGCTACTAGAGCAAATAATGCGCCACTACTAAAGCAGACCAGAAGTCAAATAAAAGCTCATGAGAGAAGCACGCTGGAAATCGCTGCCAAGGTGTGGAATGCCCAAACGGTAAAGGAACAACAAATTCCTGACCTAAAAACTTACAAAATATATCTGTGCAAAATAAGGCTAGGAAACCCCCACTAAGCTGCACTGCAAAGGGGCATGTGATATGTCACGGCCCACCAGCGGGACACCCAATGGAAGGTAACCATGTCAAAAGTAGCCAGATAACACACCACACAGCTACGTACAAGCCTATGATATGTAAATAGGAGTAGGCTAGTCTAGTAATAAGAGTAGAACAAAATTTAAAAAATACATATATGCCAAGAAAATTAAAAAAAAAAACTAACATAGGCTACTAACCATACCAACCAACTATCTATCTGCTTCTGAAATGCAGGCAATCAAATTACTTATCAGCAGCTACTGTGTGGTAAGATAACACCAACACTACAACTGGCCAGCATTGAAAACAAGCCTGGGTACCCGGGCTTATATGATATGGACAGTATAAATACAGCCTCAATCAAAAAAAAAGAAAAAGAAAAAAAAGGGTTAAGATTAAGGCTCGACCAGTGAGTATAAATAGTAAATACATACAACCAACGCAGAGATCCAAATCCAATCAAGTATGATTGATATACACACACCTCCATATACACACGTGCCCCCTTCTCCACCCATGCAGATGGACGAGGACCAGGACGGGAACTACATTGTCAACTACTCGAGCCTGGCGCACCGTGACCAGGGCACCAGTGAGGAGAACCGGCTGATCCATGAGAACCGGGCCAACGCACAGCGGGAGCTGCCCCGCCAGCCCAACGGGCATGGTGCCGCGCGGGTAAGGCAGCTGTCCTCTCGAACATGGGGAACATCTAACCGTCACCATACCCCCTGTAGAAATCATACCACCAGAGAGCTATGTGTCCCTCTCTGTCAGGGGGAACACCTACCTCCCTGCCAGCCACCCCCCCCCCCCCCCCCATAGAAATCATGCCACCAGACGGCTCTGTGTCCTCTCGGACACAGGGCACACTGCCTACCATCCCCCCACCCCCTGTAGAAATCATGCCACCAGAGGGCGCTGTGTCCGCTTGGGCACAGGGCACACTGTCCGCCATCCCTCCACCCCCTGTAGAAATCATGCCACCAGAGGAGGCTGTGTCTGCTTGGGCACAGGGCACCTTGTCCGCCATCCCTCCACCCCCTGTAGAAATCATGCCACCAGAGACGCTGTGTCCACTTGGGCACAGGGCACACTGCCCACCATCCCTCCACCCCCTGTAGAAATAATGCCAACAGAGGGCGCTGTGTCTGCTTGGGCATAGGGCACACTCTCCGCCATCCCCCCAACCTCGTAGAAATCATGCCACCAGAGGGCGCTGTGTCCGCTTGGGCACAGGGCACACTGCCCGCCATCCCTCCAACCCCTGTAGAAATCATGCCACCAGAGGATGCTGTGTCCTACTGGGCATGGGCACGTCCCCCCGCCCCATGTATAAATCACGTCCTCTGTGACTCATCCGCCCTCGCCCCCAGGCAAGATGACACAGCACATTTGGTCGGGCGTATGTTGTATTGTGTGTCACTGTAATTTCGTAGATAACTTATTTAGTCTAAGCATGTTAGTGTATGGTATATATTCTCATATTAAAGTTGCATAGCCCGATTGTTTTGAGTTTCTGTCATGTTTCTGAGATATTTATGGTAGATTGATTAGTATAATCTACTTTACCTAATTTGAAAGTAATTTTATTTTAAATAGCTAACTTTTGAGATATTTGAAGTGCAAACATGGCAAATTAGTTTTAACAAGCATGCCAACACGCTGACGACATAGTCTTCTACAGTAACAGGTTATAATACTATTAAATTGACTCAGTATACAATGTTGAACAAGTGCATCAGGGTCTAAATTAGATATGTAGAATCAAAATTAATCTATATAATTGTTTTGGTTTTGAAATTGTGATGCTTCATGGGACTATGCAGCATTAATACTTTAGGGAATTCCCCTACCTGGCTCAGTGGGGTATGTTATTGCGTATTGTATTCATATTCGCCGGTTTGTGCAATTCGCATATCACTCATGTTGTGTCGTGTTGTATTTTATTGTTGTATTTTATTTTTCAATTTTGTGAAATGTCATTGCCATCTTTTTGTCAGTGCTTATATTCGTTTGAGTAAGCAGGGATAAATTCAGTGGTGGCAAACTGGTCTTCTTCATTCCAGTGGTCCTTGCCATATCTTAGAAAAGCTGTGTGATGGGCAACTGAGTGACAAAGTATAAATTGTTATTGTATTGGCTTGAGTGGACTGGGTTTCGAACCCACGACCTTCCACACGGGAAAGAGTCATTCAACTGATTTTTCACTAAATATTGTTTTCTTTCCTTACTCGTAGATTGTCTTTACAAACATGACCGGATATAATGCTTAGCTATTAAAGTTGCATAGTCCGATGCTTTTGAGTTTCTGACATTTTTCTGAGATAAATATATTAAATTGATCATTATAATCTACCTTACTTTAGTTTGAAGTAACTTTTAATTGAAATGGCTACCTTTTGAGATATTTGAAATTCAAATATGTGGAAATTATTTTGGCAAGCTTGCCAAAACTCTGATACCATAGGCTTCTGCAGTAACAAGTTCTATAAAATCGACTCAGTGTTCCCTTAATACTTAATAAGTGCATCAGTATCTAAGTTAGATATGTAGAATCAAATCTAGATGATTGCTTTGATTTTGAAAATTTGATGCTTCATCGGACTATGCAGCTTTAACAACCCCGATATCCCGCAGGTTGCGTCAGCGTTTTATTTATGTGTCTGTCTGTCAGTGTTTGCGCTGGCATGGCCTTTCCACACCCATTGATCTTGACAGTGTTTCCAAGCAGACTACATTATATATAATAGTATATATTATCTACCATATAATGCATAATATATATTCTATGTCTAGTCGGTGGGGGTGACATATGGCGAAGTTAATAAACTTCTCAGACCGAGATGGCTTTAACCTATTGGTAATTTTAATTTTAATTTTCAACTAGATAAAGTGGCGTATTCCAGAGTTTACATTAATTTGAGCAAGTGCAGAAATAGATATTTTTCTTTCTAGTCACGTAATACACCTTTTAAAGCACACCCTTTATACATTGAGATATAATATATATTATAGCTATTTTATAATATATACTATTTATATAATACAACATATGTAATCAACATAAATAATATTTTATATATTTGATACGCATAATATATACATAACTCATGTTATATATATGATATATATAATATATTGTCTACGAATATTAGATATAGGATGTATATATTATATAATATAGTGATATATACCTAATATATAATGATAATTGATACATATATACTCATACTCACTCACTCATACTCATCCGCTTCTGATTTTGTTAGGCTTATAAGCCTGTATCAGGTCGATGCATGTCAAAATTAGATTTACTAGGATTAAATGCATCGAGTACCGGATGTATGCAATATTGCAGCCCCCTCCAATGCTTATCCAGTCTGCCTTTGAAGGCATTGACGGAAGGCGCTTCTATGACGTGTTCAGGCAGTGCATTCCAGGCATTTACTATCCTGTTACTGAAGAATAGCTATAATAAATTTAATATGTACAATTGATATTCCATGTATTAGAATTCATATTCTATATCACATATGGTGTGTTTAATATATTATGTAAATATATTATATTGCTAACATATAATATATATATACATATATATGTGATATATAGAATATAAATGTATATATCTAAAATATACTATATTAATATAATATATACTCAATATATATAATATGTGTAATACATAATTTATATTACATTTATTATATGTAAATATGTAGGAAGTACATATATATAATATATATATTATTTATATCGTATATATTATATATGTTATAAAGTGTATTAAATATATTATACAAGGAACCATATATATTATATATATAATTTATGACATGTTTATTACTTATGAATTATTTATATTATATATACCTTTATAATTTATGTATATTACTTATGAATTATATATATATTATAGGATAAGATCAGCAATGAAGGCTACTATTTTCTTCGAAATTTCACCAAAATATATTTGCTAGAAAGTACAAACATCAACACCTTCAGCCGTATTCATTCAAGTGATTCAAATGTTTGAAACCTACCTACTGCAATCTCACAGAAATCTCCAAATAAAATCTAAAATGAGATGATGTCAGATGCTTTGGGAACACTATGTTTTCCTAGGCATTGTGCGTGTGTTCAGGGTGTCACTAATTTCCGGAGACAAGGTCAGTAACCCCCCCCCCCCCGCCCCCGCCCCCAACAACAACAAAAGTAAATTAAAAAAACCAATGACTTAACAATTTATACTTGTTGCTTCCTAGCCTGGCACTCAACATTATTAGGATAGGGGAAGGAATGGTTGGCTCAGTGTCACGATAATGTGACTGAGTGGGATATCAGGTCATGGTGCTGGCAGCCTGGTCCCCCACTGGAGCAGCACTATGAAGTCGCCATGAGTGCGCACTGTCACAAGTCACTGCCCATCCTGATATTACCTTAGATGTTGCCAAGACCTAAAACTTCAACAACCAACCAACCATCATGCCTTGTCTCCTCTGGTTAGTGACACCGCCGTGTTTACTGTCCGCCACCTGTGTTTCCCCCCACCTGAGTCAGTCCTCTTCTACTGCCTTCTTCCAACTCGCAGGGCCCGGATGTAGGCCGCCCCGCCCCACGCGCCACTTTCACTGCCACCCCGCCACCTTGCGGCACTCCCGCCTACTGTTCTATAGTGGAGGCGGTGGCGCTCTCTGGCGGTGAATTAACCCCGGTGCCCTGGCCGCCCACTGGCTTGCCCCCTGGTGTCGCGGCCGGGTACTGTACCTTAGACGATGCGGTGCCGCCGCCTTGCGGTTTGACCGATCAGTTTGCGGTCGGTGAGGTGGCGCAATCTGGTGGCGCCGGCCGGTACCTGACCATGGAGGATGTAGCGCGCCTGGACCCGTCGCGACTGCTAGTTAGTGCACTATTCTCCAGGCCCGTATGCATGACGTGGTGTTAGCGAGCCAAAACTGGTTTTGGTGGGGATTTCTAGGTTAGCGGCTAAAACTCGGTATGCAAGGAGCGGTGTTAGCGCAAACACACCGAGTGTAAGCTAAGTGGCAAAGCATGTCGACGGCTGCAATTTGCTGGCATCCCGCATTTCCATACTGGGTTCATGGACCATTTCTTTAGGAGACGCTTGTATCATCAACGCGTCTACAGATGATTCCAAATTCACCATCATTCAGTACTTGTTTTTGTGTGTGTGTGTGTGTTTATTTTACTGTTTAAATTTGGTTATTTCGTTGTATTTTTTGCTCATTTAAATAATACTAATAGATTCCTCTCTCTCTACATAACACAACGCCAAAGCCGATACATTTGTATTTCATTCTAGGTACATCCGGAAATATTTTGAGCTTAATAGTTTTCAATAAAAAAAACAACCAAGGAACGATGCTAAGAACTAACAAATTGGCAATCTTACCAAACATGTTACAGATTAAACATTCTGGCATTCTCATACCACTACATATATATATATATATATATATATATATATATATATATATATATATATATATATATTACCTCGATACTAAGCCTCAGGCTACTCGTAGCCGAGGGAGAATGAAGCACATCCGGGTCCAGCAATTAGCATAAATCCAAGCACAGCGACACACGCTGTGTTGTTCAAGGTTAATTTTTGCTTATATTTTGTGTTATCACTAGGATAATGACACTTTTGGTTTCATATTAATGAGCTTTTATGACCCAAGAATACGGTAGGATATTTATTCTTGTGTAGTTACCGTTATTTTGGTCGTTTTAATGATATAAAGGTGATTTGACTGAGCGATAATAAGCTCCCGCACTACTAACGTTGTTGACGGAGCGAGGCCCGTAAGGGGTATTCAGAACCGGGTTTTGTTGAATAACTGAAGGAAAGCAACGAGAGCCTCGTCAGTCATTGAAATTTAATAATATTTAGAACCCAAGAGTACAGAAGTATATTATTCTGGTGTTTTTTTTACCTGTTTTCGGTCTTTGTTAATGTTTTGAGGTCACCCGACTGGGTGATTTTACGCTCCCGCAGTACTAACCTGCTGAGCTACTTCGTTGTTGGCTGTTGGCTACGGAGCGGTGCCCGCAAGGGGTTTTCAGAACCGGGTTTGTCGATTAACCGAAGTAAAGCAACGAGAGCCTCGTCAATAATTGAAATTTAATTATATTTAATAATATTTAGAACCCAAGAATACAGAAGTTTGTTATTTTGGGTTTTTTTGACCGTATTGTGGTCTTGGTTAACGTTTTGAGAATTTTTGGTGTCGAGTTTAATTTATTCCACGAATTAAATTATTAATATCACCATGGGTAATGTTTACCGAAGTTAAGCAATGTATTGTTCTATGGGAAAGCCTAGTACATTTCCCCACAATTAAGGGTCAAACTTTTAATTGTTTACATGTGTTTAAAAATGCTGCCCGTTGCTGAACGGAGAGAGGTGTGGTTCAAGCCACACCTCATTGGGACTTCTTCCTGGGTTTCCTTTAAGGATTTGCCACTGGTTTTAAGGCGTACCTCTGAGTTTCGTAGCATTTTCTCCAACTTGTTGGTGTTGTAGCCACAGGAGGGAGAAGTGTACGGGACAGACAGTGTGGGAGGCTACCGGTACACTGGTCCCTACCCATCATTTGGGTTTGGTTTTCATACCATTCACCTACGACATTACGCATTAGCTTTCACGCTGTGTTGGACCGGTGTAAATACGTTCTCCAACACCAGTAAATTTCTGCCCGTTGGTGAAGGGAGAGAGGTGTGGTTGGAGCCTCACCTTGTTGGGACTTGTTCCTGGGTTTCTGTGAAGATTCCTCATGTTGTGTTACTAAGGCGTACCTCCAAATTTTGTAGCATTTTCTCCAACTTGTTGGTAGAATTAGCCATAGGTGGGAGAAGTGTATGGGATGGAGACTGGTCCCTACCCCTCGTTTGGTTTTGGTTTTGAACCATAACCCTACGACACTTACACAAAAAATTTTGTTCTCACGCCTGCGTTGTAACGGTGTAAATACGTTCTCCAACACCAGTGAATGCACAAACTGGGGTTTCTTAACCTGTTGTGACATTTGGTTGAGCACACTCTAACTTTCATTTGATCATTACAAGTTTCTTACCCGAGGCTTAGTATGGCTACGAAGTGCAGTAAGCCTGAGGCTCCCATATCTGATGATCAGGACTAGTCACCGGTGCTGACGGTTCAAGCCTCCCCAGTACACTCAATGTCGGGGGAGGAAAGCGGGCCAGACGCCGGCCCTGCTGGGCTGGAGGAGCTGCTCATGAAGCTGGAGCAGATGCTCCCGGCTAGATCTCAGAAGAGAATAAGGAGGGCGGTCCCTGAGTCACATCACTCGGAATAGGAGCCTTGACGGCGATTGCGCCTGTTGCAAAGCATATGCAGGCCAAGAATAAGTTCCCGTCGTTGGCTTGACATATCGATGGGGGGGATTGCCATGCTGACAGCTGCCAGCAATTTCCCTATCGTACAGACAATTTGAATGTGTCTTCAAGGCGGTATGTACCGATGCCGGTAAAGAGGTGGCCAGTGACACCAATAATGCTTGGCTCAGGAGAGGGCCACAGGATTTTCGCAACCGTCGCACCCACAGAGGCAGTCGGTCGGGCTCGGGCTTTGCCGTCCAGCCCTGGGGCAGAGGACAGCACCAGTCCTTTGGCTGGAACGAAGGGACTCGTCCCTTCAGGAGGGATTTTACTCCCCAGAAGCCGTTACCCCGCCCAGGGAAAAAGTAGAAGTTGCAATGCAAACTCCGGTGGCCACGGAAACACCTGTAAGCATTTTCCAGGCAGGAAATATAACTAATTGTTTAGATGAGTGGCTATTCTGAGTATAGTGCAAGGAATATTCTCTTTAGTCAACACCCTTTACAGCAAACAATTCCGTTTCCATATCGTTTTGATGTAAACGAGAGAGGGGCGTTAGATAAACAGGTGTTGGAATTGTGTCAGAGAGGAATAATGGAGTGTGGATCTGAAAGATGCGTATTTTACGCTACCTATCCACAAATCAGATAAGAAATTCCTCTGTTTTGTTTGGGAATGATCAATTCTATGGGTTCACCTGTATGCCTAATGGCTTAGGTTGTGCCCCTCGCTTATTTACTAAACGGTTGAAAAAGAAAATCATTAATGGCTAGAAAGGGACATATTATGTTCCCATATATTGACGATTCATTCATAATGGCAAAATCAAAGGCAGACTGTCAAAGAGCAGTTGATAATTTGTGTGAAACGTTCACTAAATTGGGATTTTACATTCCTGACAAGAAATCAGTTTTTACGCCAACCAAAGTTTTAAAATGTTTGGTTTTCCTATTAAACACAGAAGATATGACCGTTTCAATAACACAACAAAAACTAGAGAAGTTTTTCACTACAGCAGACCATTTGCTGCAGTTAACGAGGCCTAAGATTAGGCAGGTCATGGTATTAATAGAAATAGTGATAGCCTATGCCCCAGCTATCCTATATGGGAAGGCTCGTATTAAGTCGCTAGAAATAGACAAGAATTGGGCATTAGCGCGTACAAAAGACAGTTTTGACAGAAAGATGATTTTTTCAACAAAAGCCTTAGATGATATTCAATGGTTGTATGCCAACATTGAGTCTCTTCCCAATGCCATTAAAATGGGTGAACCCAAGACTATTGTTATGACAGATGCATCATTAGACAGATGGGGTGCTCATAGAGATCATCAGGCAACTAGAGGACGTTGGTTAGATGATGAAATTGCAGATCATATTAATGTGTTAGAACGTAGTACAGTTTATTTAGGGTTATGTAGCTTAGTGCGCATCCCCAAGTTTCATGTCAGAGTGTTGACAGATAATACTACAACGATGACTTACATTCGTAACGTGGGCCGGACTAGGTCCAAACCTTGCAACAAAGTAGCAAAATTGATCTGGAATTGATTAGGCTCAGCAGCATGATATATGGCTAACAGTGGCGCATATCCCTGGTAGTCAGAAAACCTTAGCAGACAAGAAAAACCACCATTTTCATGATCACTTGGGACGGTCGTTCAGTGACAACATATTTAAACAAATTTGCATTAAGTGGGCACACCACAGGTAGATTTGTTTGCATCACAAAACAACTACAAGATAGCAAGATATGTATCGTGGTACCCAGAGCCAAATCCTTGGCAAGTGGATGCGTTTTTCCTTGGATTGGAATAACAAATTCTATTATATATTCCCACCATTCAGCATTATCAGCAGAGTGCCCAGGAAGATAAGAATGGATCACACACATGCAATCCTAATTGTGCCCGAGTGGGACACACAGGCATGGCTGGCGGCAGTGGCATTGGGAGCGAGAGACAGTCTCAGATTTCCAAGAGCACGGACAAACCTACGACATCAAGGGCCACTAACAACCCACGGAGACATGTCAACGAGACCCCTCCAGGCATTCCTTTTTTTAATAAACATTTAGAACAATTGGTCTAGACAAAATTACCCAGCGAAGGCTCGTCTCGCATGCCTGGAGGAAAGGAAATGTAAAATTATATACTAGTTATTTAAGGAAGTGGGGACTTCATTGCTTGCTTATGAAAGTTAAACCCTTAAGACCTACAATAGCTCAAGTAGTAAGAATTTTACGAATGCTAGAGGATGAAGGGTTAGGTTTTGGTGCAATTAATGCAGCCAGATGTGCATTGTCTATTATCCTACCATGAGTAGATGGACAAACAATTGGTAAACACCAGGTGATTCACTGGTTCTTAAGGTCGGTTTATGAAAGAAATCCACTTAGGCCAAAATATAATAGATTTTGGGATGTATCGATAGTCTTTAAGCTGTTCAAGTCTTGGTCGAGTAATTGTCATTTAGATATTAAGAGATGGGATTTAGGTTAGCAGTTTTATTAGTGCTAGTCACAGGACATAGGGGACAAACAATTGTGGCGTTATCCCTAGACGGACTGGAGATTGATCGAAAGGAGGCGACGTTTGATTTAGATCAGTTATTAAAATCAAACCGCACAGGGGACCCAAGTTCCACGGTACATGTGAATAGCTTCCCGGAGGATCGACGTCTTTGTGTAGTGTCAGCCATGCAGGCTTATATATCCAAGACAAAAGAATTACGAAATTTTAGACAGCTTTTGGTGAGCTTTATTAGACCACACAAGGTGATCTCGAGAGACACACTCGCTAGATGGACTGTTAAAGTGATTAAGGAGGCAGCTGTCGATACTGGACGATACGCTTCCCATTCGATGAGAGGAGCCATGGTCTAGAAGGCACGGCAGCTAGGGATTTCGGTTAAGAGAATCCTAGCGCATGCAGGCTGGAAGACAGCTAGTTTGCAAAACATTACAACAAACGACTAGAGAAGTCAAGTGGCCTAGCGACACACTTACTCACCAGTTAACGTGACAGGTGAGATTTTTTGGAAAGTATATCTGTTTAATATAAATACTGTTTAATACGAAGGTCTACTGAATTGAAATGGATTAAGGATAAAAAAATGAGTTAGATAACGTCTCCCCCGGCTACGAGTAGCCTGAGGCTTAGTACCAAGGCAAAATAGTATAGTTATATGAATCTTACCTGGGTACAGATGATGGATAACAGTTGTTTCCCGAGGTACAAGCGTCGGCCAGTCGTGGGCTAGGGCCCTCCCACTCAACCCTGCCATGACTAGCATGTTTGCTTGTGCCAAGACGAAAACATTGAAGTATCCATTGAAGCTTAGAGTAATTTTTATCCTGAATAAGTAGGTAAAGATTGCTGGACCCGGATGTGCTTCCTTCTCCCTAGCCCACGACTAGCCGAGGCTTGTACTTCGGGAAAACAACAGTTATCCATCATCTGTACCCAGGTAAGATTTGTATAACTATACTATATATATATATACATATATATATATATATATATATATTAGTGTGTGTTATTCCTACACTAATTATTGAGTCCAAATTGCCTCTTCATTATTTACTGAAATGGTACATGAACCTGTTTTTGCAATGGAAGCGACATACACACACTGGCCTATTTGGACTAGCTTTTGGTGGCCGTCTGTGGTTGAAGGTCCGGTGGGTGGTCGGGACGAGGTAGTGCAATAGCTGACTAGTGTCACGGACTGTCTCACGTCTCGGTGTGTGACATGAGGCTGGGCATGTGGGGGGATTGTGGGAGATCTGTGCAGGGTTACATAGTGCAGGTAGTGTAGACGGTACGCAATGCTGACTGACACCTTTTCCTCTTCTTCCTCTCCGCAACCCCGCCGTCACTTCTGCATCCGATATGATATGCGCATGTTTCTATCCACCTGCATCCGTACTTGCGTGTAAGCTAGATTCATTTAGTGATATAATATATACGTACATTAAATGATTATATATCTATGTTTTATATGTATATATATATATATGTATATATATATATATACTTGAATTTTTCGCTTGGCTACAAGTAACTAGGAGGATACACATATACATTTAAAAAATGCTTCCACGCGAGTGGCGTGTCCCACCCCGCACATGGGGGGGGGGGGGGGGGGGGGGGGGAGCATGCTGGTACCCACCCCTTCCCACCCCAACAGGAGTGGGTGGGTGGGGGGGGGGCACTACAGAGCTTATTACACGCGATAAAGGGTTTATCACTATCCATATATATATGTCTTCCTATATATATGTGTTGGTATCTTCCTAGCTACTTGTAGCCATGTGACAGATTCAAGCAATTTACAAATCCACCAGATCTAGGAATAACTAAACTAGGCTTCTTGCACTACTATGTTTGTAGGTATGTAAGAATGTATAAGCATTTACATGTTTATATGTATACAGCTATGTATACTTATATATGCATATATAGATATGCGTATATACGTATGCATATATAGGTATATCCATAAATATTTACATACATATTTATACAGTCTTATGCTATAATTATATATATGGCACAGTAATTACTGCAACGAAATTAAGCCTTCCTGCTATATATAAATTATATAGCTATATATAAGTTATATATGCTTGTAATTGCAGCTATGTATATATCTATATGCATTAATATAGGTATGCATATATGTATATGCATATTTATGTATGCATATAATATGTATATGCATGTAAATGCATTTATACATCTATATATGTGTAATATATACATGTATATGTACATACATATTTATGCATTCCTATAATTAAATATATGGTATAATAAGGCAACAAAATCAAACCTGCCTACATATCTATGGTATATATACTTGGGTCAGGATCACGAAAAGAGGCCAATTGGGGGAAGTTGTCAGCGTCGATCATTGGATGTCGACGTCGATCGTCATAATTATAGTTTAGCATTGACAGAGGTATTGGAAAGTCCTTAAATTTATCCTGAATGTAAAGGTAGAGAAGGTACAACAACCTTATTTGTTTCTAGGATAATTTAATATAAAACAAAGAAATTCACTACACTTTAAGAATTGCGATGCCAACATCTGTTAAAGTTGTTGGCGTCGATCATTGGATGTCGGCGCCGATCGTCATTATTACAGTTTAGCATTGACAGAGCTGTTGCAAAGTCCTTAAATTTATCCTGAATGTAAAGGTAGAGAAAATACAGCAACCTTATTTGTTTCTAGGATAATTTAATATAAAACAAAGGAATCCAGTACACTTTAAGAATTGCGACGCCGCCATCTTAAATAAACCACCAATTAGCCCATTTTCGTGAGGCTGACTCACTTATATATGGTTCAATTAAATACGTGGCTTAGTTATTTAATCAAACTGAACCTGCTTCCATAACAGCTATATATATGTGCATATAGACATATATGTATATATATATTTATATATATATATATATATTGCATGCATAATTCCACATCTGACTTTCCAACAACCTAACATCGCTTGGAAGCGTCTAGTCTTGCTGTAGTCAATTGCAATAACTGTATTTACTAAGGCATGAATGCATGGGAAGTGTCCTGAAATATTAAATCCCCCCTCTCAATAATTACCCTGACTAATTGGCCTCTCCGCTCCCCCAATTAACCACAATCGACGATGCAGCCAGTCTCCAGAATGATGTGATTACTTCTTTTTTTCAAATCCGGTATTTGACGGTCTTCACGATTTGATTGTCAAAACCGCTCCAACCTTGTTAATACGAAACTTGGCCACACACAGCCCATTCACCTATTGCACGTCGTATATATATATATATGATTGTTTCTAGATGCTTCTCAAAACCTGGGGAAGTTAGCATTGCTAGACAGTTGTCACAAATTTGTAGTGGAAGTTTTCATAGCTAGACAGTTATTGTATCTTTGTAACTGGTAATCTAGATGACAAAAGTGGGCGTAGCTAGAGTTCTTTGGTTTTTGTTTGTTGGAGTTTCACGTCATTACAACATCTAAGGTCATATCAGGATGGGGTGTAGCTAGATGGTTGTCACCAATGTGTGCTCTTTAATGTAGATGGTAGAAGTGGGTGTAGCTAGACAGTTATCACATATTTGTACTCTTCAATGTAGATGTGGGATTGATTGATTGATTGATTGGTGGTTGCTTTACGCCGTGTCGGCAGCATAGGCCATATTCACGGCGGGAAATGTTTGTTTTTTGTTCAAACCATCGCTTTTACATGTAAAAGCACACAATCAATTATGTGCCAATAGACAGTAATTAAATTAGAAAGTTCACAATCATATATTTGTGGTCAAGGGAAACAAATTCCCACAGAAAAAGAAAAGTTTTATTAATAATTGATAGAATCCATTTAGTAAACTATATGAGGTGGTACAGTCCAGCTGCCCTCAAAAAGGGTAAAATGTTTTCCTGTTTTACCTTAGTAAAAAGGTCATGCATAGTGTCTGCACTGTAGAACCATTGGCGTTGGGCCAAAAAATCAACGCAACTTAGTAAAATGTGTTTGAGTGTCAGCAGGGACTGACACCCAATACATTCAGGGGGAGGTTCCCCCTTGAGCAGAAAAGCATGTGTAAGCCACGAGTGGCCAATACGGCAGCAGCTAAGGACCACTTGGTCCCGCCGACCTCCCGCATGAGTCTGTGGTGGCTTTCCCACAGATGGTTCAATTTCTTTAAGTTTATTAATGTTTTCAGCCCACTCATGTTGCCATTTGGATTTTATGTGGGTGGCTATTAGTGGTTTCAGATCAGACGTGGGAGTGGGTGTATCTAGTCAGTTGTCTCATATTTGTACTCTTTAATGTAGATGTGGAAAGTGGGTGTAGCTAGAGAGTTGTCTCATATTTGTACTCTTGAATGTAGATGTGGAAAGTGGGTGTATCTAGACAGTTGTTGCATATGTGTACTCTTTAATTTAGGTGTGGAAAGTGGGTGTATCTAGACAGTTATCACATATTTGTGCTCTTTAATGTAGATGTGGAAAGTGGGTGTATCTAGGCAGTTATCTCATATTTGTACTCTTTAATGTAGATGTGGGAAGTGGGTGTATCTACACAGTTATCTCATATTTGTACTCTTTAATGTAGATGTATAAAGTGGGTGTAGCTAGACAGTTATCACATATTTGTACTCTTTAATGTAAATGTGGAAAGTGGGTGTAGCTAGACAGTTGTTGCATATGTGTACTCTTTAATGTAGGTGTGGAAAGTGGGTGTATCTAGACAGTTATCACATATTTGTACTCTTTAATGTACGTGTGGAAAGTGGGTGTAGCTAGACAGTTATCACATATTTGTACTCTTTAATGTAGATGTGGAAAGTGGGTGTAGCTAGACAATTGTTGCATATGTGTACTCTTTAATGTACGTGTGGAAAGTGGGTGTATCTAGACAGTTGTCTCATATTTGTACTCTTTAATGTACATATGGAAAGTGGGTGTAGCTAGACAGTTATCACATATTTGTACTCTTTAATGTAGATGTGGAAAGTGGGTGTAGCTAGACAGTTGTCGCATATTTCTACCCTTTAATTTAGAGAGCAGAAGTTTGCATAGCTAGATAGTCATCACAAGTCATATCGTAAAATTTAGAATGATCAAACTGTGCAATGGTAACACTAATTTAGCTGTGCATAATACAACTTAACTAAGTGTGAGAATTTTTTTGTTTAACCCTATTAACCAAATAATTATTAAATTCTGACAAACCAGATCGTTGCTGATGACTTTCCAAAAGGTGCATTGCCTAGGATTTGACCTTGACCTCCACAATCGCAATATCGCCCCCCCCCCAAAAAAAAACATTCCTCTAATCCCCAAAGAGATTACTTTGGCCAATTTTTAGAGAAGCCATCAACCACAATGCAGGTTTATTTGATCTGAATGGAGAATCCTTGACCAATCCCCGATCGAACGATTATAAGAAATTTAGGTGCGTGGCGATGTAGTCAATGCATGCGGTCAGGAAGTGTGCTGGTTGCCCATTGGGGGAAAAACCCTGTTGTGAAACACCTTTATTATGAGGCGGGCTTTGAATCAGATCCAATCAGCTTTCAGTCAGGTGAATGGTTCCTTACCCTAGATTCACACGTGGAGCCAGGATTACCTCATTATCCTGCCATGATTGCGTTATGTACAGCTCTTGTCTATGCATGTGGAATAGACAGTTTCTGACTATGAGTTAAGAATACCATGTGTATCTATGTATAAACAATACCACATTAGTTGCTGACTGTGTTAAGAATACCACGTTTATCTATGTATAAAGAATATCACATTAGTTTCTGACTGTGTTAAGAATACTATGTTTATCTATGTATTAAGAATACCACATTTGTCTTAATTAATGATGCCATATCTGATTATGTGTTAAGAATGCCATGTTTGACTATGTGTTAACAATACTGTGTTTGACTATGTGTTAAGCAGATCAGATTTGACTATGTCTTCAGGATGATACCTCTGGTTATGTGTTAATGACCGGATACATATGCATTATTGCTACTATTTCTTGCTATGAAGTATGAGTTAATTTACTATTTCTGACTGTGTTAACGATACTATTTCTAGCTGTGTGTTCATGTAATATTTCCGATTGCGTTAATGATACTATTTCTAACTATCGTGTATCGAGCAAATTGTATTTTCTTCAAATGTGATGGAAGTGTGTGGCCAGATTTGGTCACGTGACTACAATAAGGACAGGGATATAAGGGCCCTAATGATGTCTCCTTAGTTATTCAGCTCGGAAATCACTCTTGCAGTTCCTTCTCATCATCTGCAGGTTGCTTTTTTTAGATTGACCTATTTAGTTCTCGAGATTTACCTATTTAGTTCTCGAGATTTACCTATTTAGTTCAGAGCTAATGATGTGTTGTTTTGTTGTCGCTTTCCAGGCTCGTGTGTATCTGGGCGATGACTCGCCTAGCGGCCGGAAGTTGCATTACATCAAGTCGAACGGACGCGAGGTGATGGGTGACGCAGACCCGAATGACACCGTCGCTGCCTTGCTACCGTATGATGATGTGCAAGACACGATGGATGAGGATGTGGATCGGAACGTCTACAAGCCGGCTGCTCCAGAGCAGATCCGGCTGGGAGCGCTCCCTAAGATACCCTCAATGAAGGGTGGTCAATCGCTCCCCAATGCGCCAGTTGCGAATGTCGCTCAGGCAGCAAATGGAGGTTCACCAGCGAATGTCGCTCAGCCAGCAAATGCGCGTGAGCAACGAGTTGGAGATGGCTCAGGAAAGCTACCTGACCAAGGCCGGGAGGCAACCAGTGGGCCACAGTCAGGATCTACGATACAGAGTTACAGTCGGTGTGGCCTGCCGGAGGAGGAACCAATATATCAAACAGTACCTGAGAATGTGCCACAGCCACCGCTTTCGGTGTCGCAAATGGCCGCTTCGGTGAAAGACGCGAAGGCTGACCAAAACCAGCCAAAGGAGGCTAATTGCGCTCCTAGTGCTGCTTCACCAGGCAATGACAGTGACATCCGGAAGCTGGGTGCTGGTGCTGGTGCTGGTGCTGGTGCTTGTGCTGGTACAGGTGCTGCTGCCCAGCCAGCAAGGACACAGTACCCAACACCAGAAGTGCGAAAGCCACCCGACCCTGGATACGCATCGTGGAGCAATGGCTCCATGCTGTCAGAAGGCAATGGCGCCCCGAGTCTGTCACCCTACTGTCAGATGGTGACACACACAGGGTCACCACCAACCGGAAGTGCAGCCACCACAAGTAACTTCAATAGCAACTCGCCACCTGGCGGCGAGGCGAGGAAGCCAAACGCGTTGGACTATCAGCGGGTCGGGGATGCCGGCTTGCTGCTGTCAAGTGACAGCGCCGATGATGCGCTGTCACCGAGTGACAAATCGCCACCGCTGTCACTGTCACTGTCAGGGACTCCCAGCCAGGGGAAGGACGAGCACCGCCAGCCACCATTCACGGACACATTCACAATAAAGAACAACAGCAATGGCTACGTCACTGTCAACATGTAAGGCGTGGCTGTCGTGGTGGCAGTCACTATCACTGTCACTGTCAACAGATTGCATTCATCATCTACATCATCCCGCGTCCTGGCCGGAATTGTGACAGCGCCGGTCGGCGCTCAGATCTGAGTCATTCATGTTGTGATTGTTTTGTATGAATATTATATATCAGAGCAGATATATATCCATACATGTATATGTATATTTACATATATATAAATATCTATGTTTGTTTGGATGTGTATGTATATATGTGTATTTGGGTGTATATCGAAACATGTGTATATATTCATATATGTATATATATATATATACATATATATATGTATATATATATATATATATATATATATATATATATATATATATATAACTGTCTCAAAAGGTGCTAAGCAATATGGGACAAAACTTTGTCCATTGTAACGATCAACATACTATCTGCTTATGCATTTGCTCAGGATAAACTGATTTGGTTTTTACATGATGTTTCATAATCCCAATAGAATACATATTGATTTGAAGCAAATGTCCTTGTGTTTTCAGTGTAACCGTTTCTGTGCTGTTTTGTGTCAATCGTTACAATGGAGAAAAAAAGAAGAAGAATTATCACCTTTTGAGACAGGCTCATTATATATATATAAGTATATACATACAAACCAATATGTGTATATGCATATATATATTTATGGGTATATATATATTTATGTACATATATATTTATGTGTATATATATATTTATACATATATTTATGTATATATATACATATATATACACATATGCATACCTATATATGGACATGTATGCATATTAAGGGTTCACAAAACCTGACAAATCCATTTGAGATGTTTTCTGCTATAAAGTTAGTGCTGTGCTTTCCAGTTTCATATCGTGCTGTGCATTATTCAGGGGATGTGTCAGCATCTGCGACAAAATTAAATTTCATTATTGGAATGATGGCAGCTTCAGCTCAAAAGTGGTAGTCATGGTTCATCTCGGCCCAGATCGCATTTGTTGGATTTTGTGCCCGAACCCTTCACACAAATATATATATACATATATATATATTGATGTAAATATATATACATATAGATATAAATATATATGTATTGTGTTATGAGCACACTGTGTGTGCAATCAACACCGGAAGAGATACTTGTTCTACACAAGGTTGTTTGTTGGAGTTTTACGTCCTGGCAACATCTAAGGTCATATCAGGACGGGCGGTTCTACACAAGGTGATGCCTTATTATTTTAACACAACCCACCACATATTAAGAACAGAAAGGTCCCGAAATGCTTGAGTATAATCCGCTTTTTAACAAATCTTTTCTTTTTGTATTTTGTATTTTATTTAGCAGCGAATACCGACTGTGTTGTTTGCTGATATCATCGACTCGGTCGGCAGCCACTTAGTGAATCGTGCTATATATATCACACATGTATATTAAAGCTATATATCACGGTTCTGTGGATGTGAGTGCATGTCTGTGTAGTGAGTGTTGATGTCGTTGTGTAAGCCTATTGTGTTCATATTAGTAGCGTATACCTGTTTATGTTGATCGTTGTTTTACGTCCTGGCAACATCTAAGGTCATATCAGGATAGTAGTCTCTGTGGGTGACGTCATAATTGTATAAATAATATATAGTAATACATTGTATGCCACTGGAGGAAGTGGCGGCTGACTGCACTGAACATGTTTCATTCTCTCAGGACTGCTTTTGTATTACAAGGAGAACATCACGTGATCGGTGCCTCTAGTGTTTATGCTCTGTCCTAATTGAATCAGGAAGATTTATCTATACTTATATATAAATAGGTTGTGGCAATATCTGCAGCCACCCTCCTCTACTTCTTACACAAACACCTAACCCAGTACTGGGTTAGAGTTTTATGTATGTAAGCATTGATTTTATATGGGTTATTTTAGTATATATTATACATATTGTCATGGGGGTGATGAAAATGGGAAATACTGTGCCTAGAGCGGGACTCGAACCCACATCTCTTTGCATTCCGGGCCAGTGTGCTAACCATTACACCACCTAGGCTCCCTGATATCAACACACTCCCCACGCCTACCTGTCTATGTGGTTACTTGCCTGAGAGGTCAGTGCAGACCACTACACTCGTCCCCCTGGAATTGTAAGTCTTGTAATGCTTACAATTACATACATACAGGCAATGCACTAACACATACATACACAGGGTAGGTTCAACAACCATACAGCGCAAAGCTTGTACAGGATCCTGATCACGGCAACCAGTGTCATGGGGGTGATGAAAATGGGAAATACTGCGCCTAGAGCGGGACTCGAACCCACATCTCTTTGCATTCCGGGCCAGTGTGCTAACCATTACACCACCTAGGCTCCCTGATATCAATACACTCCCCACGCCTACCTGTCTATGTGGTTACTTGCCTGAGAGGTCAGTGCAGACCACTACAATATTATTAAATGTATATGAAGGCGATATTTTATCAACTTTGAATAATGTAGTCGTCGAACTGAAATGAACAGTTTATTTATCCAAGCAAATTACACGCCATTGTGGATTGTTCTAAAATAATGTTTAAATTAAAGCTGCAAAGTCTGATGGAAGCAACAGTTTAAACACAAACAAAAAGCAAAAATAATATTATCTAGATTTGATATTAGATATCCACCTTAAATACTACTGCAATTATTTAACATGTATTGCTGCACTTCCAAGAATACTAAATCCATTGATAAGAATATGTGAATCCTGAAGTTAGCATTTCTCACATGTATGTCCACATTAAATTTAATATTCTCATTTCAAATATCTCCAAATTAACCCAGTAAAATATAAATTACTTCAAACTGAATTAAAGTCAATTATAATAACCAACCTGCAACCTGATATATTTATCTAAAGGAGAATGTGCCAGAAACTCAAAACCATTGGACTATGCAACTTTCAAATAAAAAAAATCCATCTCCGTTTTGGATTATATTGAAATCAGATGCGTCCTTTAAAAACGACCCTAATTGGTTTATTGTATATTCATAAAGCTTTGAACAATCTGAAGAATAGAACTTAATCTGTAGTTTCTTTGTATGAATACAAAACAACTGCTGACCCATATCTGATTGGTTAATTATGAGATAACTAATGCAGATTCACACAGAAAAGTGCCCAGCTAGAATTAGAAACACCTGTGCCTCAACGTAGAAAACTGTTGGAGTGGTAGATGATGGTGACGAGCATTTTTTGGTCGTCATGGTAACTATATAAACTGATCTATTCTAGTCAGAAAACTCCTCCCGTTACGAAATCAATTGAATTTCATGAGTGTTCGACTGTAGGCGCAGTAACGAAGAAAGCCGGTGGATTGTCTGTCGTCTGTTTCGACAAAATGTTGTCTGCTGTCAAAGGGAAATTGATTCCTCCACCTCGCTAAGAAATGTACATGGTTTCTGGACAAGTCATTGAGCGCCAAATGCTGTTTCCCGTAAACATAGCAAGGATACCAGGGCCCATATGTATGTGTCCGGATTAGCGCTGCGAAGCTGGTTTTCGGCGGGTTTACCGGGTTAGCGGCGAAAATTGCGTATGTATGTGTCGGGGTTAGACAAACTCAGTGAGGTTAAAGTCACCTGCACTAACCCCAAGCGAAAGGACGGTGAAAGGTGGGGTTAGGCACCGATTATGCCCAAATCTATTCAATGCGATCATATTTAACAGAATTACATACGCAATAAGTGAAATTTAATCAAATTAACCCTAAAATCGAACCGTTATTAACGCAGTTTGCCGCATTGGCGGCATTATTCATATTGTCGAATCGACGAATGTAAAGTAAACAAATCGCCGCCGCCGCAGCGACGTCAATATCCATACTGTCCAACATCAACTAAACATGGCTGCCGCCGTCACCGCCGAATTGGCGGGAATATATTAGGCCCAAATCTATTCAATGCGATCATATTTAACAGAATTACATATGCAATAAGTGAAATTTTATGAATTTAACCCTAAATTTGAACCGTTATTAACGCTGCCGCCGCATTGGCGGTGATATTAATAGTGTCGAATCGACGAATGTAAATATGCACACAGGGGTACCCCAAATCTACAAATAACTGAAACATTAACTAACCCGGGCCCGCTTTGGACACATACATCCGCCGTGACACATCTGGAACACCGGGGTTAGATAACCCGGGACCCGCCTTTAACCCCGGTGCGGTTATAAATTGGGCCCAGAAGGTAGTTGCAATATTAATAGTGACAGGGAAATGGAGTTTCAAATAACGCATTCAAATAAGGCCAAGTCAATAAAGAAATTGGTGATCGTCCCCGCCTGTGCCTGAACAATCGCCCGCCCCTGATTTTTTGTTGTTTAACTGTTACAAATATGTTGGGCTAGCAGCAATGCAACTTTAAATTTCGAAATGAGAATGCAGTGTTCATTGTTTGATTGAAAACATTGTGATGTGTACATGAATGACATGTAATCCTTTTATTATTCTAGGGTGTTCCAATATTTTTTCAAGTACTGAAAAAAACACAAAAAAACAACAACAAAGCTGCCTGCCCAACCCTTATTTGTGTGGTCAAAAGAACGATCAGCAAGTTTTGCATTCATTCAGTGGACACACTTTCAACATCAAAACATATCAACAGGTTTTATTCCCACCTCCCCCATCGCCTTCCCCAGACACCATACTAAATTAAAAGAAGACCAATACAACCGCGAACTGCCATGCCGCGAAATTGTACAATTTTACAAATATATTTACACTTAAGAGAGCTCTTCCATTATTGACGACCTTTCGTTTATAAAAAAAAAAGGGGAATAAATGAATTTACAAAAATAGAAGCTCCCTCATATTGAGACATTTGATTTGGTGTGGATTCCAGTCGACACTGCTAGACCCTAACAATACACCACCAATTGTCCACGACTTTTTGTAACCTCATACTTGCCCATCGATACTCAAGCTATACACTCAAACTAGTGCACAAGTATATATATATATATATCAGTGACGCAGGACCTTACAAGTCTTTGACTGACTGACTCTATAGACAATGAAGAGCTGGTTACTTCAGTGCCAGTATACCATGACTGAGTTGGTTTGCAGACTCACTGCTGGTGATATATAAGTTGGATCTGTCGGATCAAATCTGGGTAAGTATTTTGGTGGCGACTATTTATTAGGGTTATTAGGTGGTGCAACTTAAAACCAGGGCAACTTGCCCGCTGCTTTGTTACCTGTGAGAAGTAATAATTGTAACCAGGTCCTCTGTGATCAGTTCTTATTGGTCCAATTCACCAGTAGCGACTCCGCAGTCCACTGTCAGATCAGTTATAGCAATGTGTCTGGCTGACAGTTGGTTTATTTGGGTTGTTTTCAAATGTTATTGCAACATATGAGATCACAGCGGGCTGGATATTGATTCGTGGTGACAGTGTACACTCAGGGTGACTTTATAGTGCGTTCTGCCCCACTTAGGAGATGGTGCTGCCATTGACTATGAGTCATGGTATACTGGCACTGAAGTAAGCAGATTTTCATTGTCCATAAAGTCAGTCAATCAAAGATTTGAAAGGTCTTGCTTCACTGATGTACCAATCGAGAACTTCATGGAAAAATGTAGCTTTGGTGAAATAGAACACTTTTACAGATTTGATATACGGTCCATAGCAACTTTTGATATTTTGCAAAAAAAATTATTCAGATAAATATGTTAGGTTGACCACTGTACTTCATTAGTTTGAAATAATTTTGTTGACAAGTGGCTAACTTTGCATCGGTTTGAGTCCAATCATCCAAAATAAAATCGGCAAGCACACCAACACTGATGTAATTGTAACCTAAATTCCAGTCTCGCGATAGTGACATGAGAGACTAACGTAGGTACTTGGATTTAGATTATTTGATTTGATTATTATAATTATCGGACTCAGTCATATTATCGTGACACTGCACAAACCACTGCTTGCAAACCACTGCTTGCCCTCTTGGCAGGGTAACTGACTACAGTTGTCAAATATTGTCAATCTCTGAACTGACTCAGTAGGGAAAGTTGGTGCCCTGCTAACTCAACCATGTCAGGTCATCTAGTTAGGGATAAGATTATGGTTGTGACGTCACATTGTCTACTTATTTAGTCTACTCAGGAGCATGCCTTAATAACCACCGCGTGTAGAGAATAATGGCCTTATCATGATCCACACTTTTTTTATATTGATTATCATCAACTGAATTGTAGGTATATGGGGAATCCTATTTAGCATGAGACAAACCTTAGTGAGTCCATTGCGAGCCTATTGGAAATACCATGTAATGTGAAGGGAGTTTTAGATAGTTAACAATAATACTCCTCACCAGCACATCGGGAATTCCATGTAGTGTGAGGCAAACCTATTTAAGCAGTTAACAGTAGCTCTCAGTAGAATATTTGGATTAGACTGTAGTGTGAGGCAAACTTTATTTAGACATTTAACAGTATCCGTTACCAACATATGAGGAATCACAAGTAGTGTGAGACAAGCTTTATTTAGACAGTAATATCCCTTTAAAATCATATCAGGAATCTCATATAGTGTGCGGCAACATTTGTTTAGACAGTTACCAGCATCCTTTTGACAGTATATGGGGAATCCCATGTAATATGAGACAAACTTTATTTAGACAGATAATAGCATCCCTTATCGGCATATCAGGAACTCCACATAGTGTGAGGCGAACTTTTAGAGGCCAAACCGATAGAGAAATAATAATTGTAACCAGGTCCTCTGTGATCGCCTGGAAGATAAACATGTGAGTGCCTAAGTAGACGTTTACGTAATCAGAAGCGATTATATGACAGTGATAAATGAGAGAAACCTCTCTGACCCATTTTCTTCACATGATGGGTCCTAACCACTTTTTGTATCTCTTTTTATATTTCTTTTACACATTTCAATCTCAACAATACTCATTTCACTCCAGTCACAATGGTTGCCATTACCTACCGTGTATATCCACCAAAATTATAGGTACGGAAAGTAGTCTGATTATAATTAATATATTGTATATGTACTTTATATAAGAAGGGCTCTTTTCCAAAACCAATAAGCGCCAATACAAATATTTAGCTTGCAATGCCAATGCGAAGACCTCTTCATATATATATATATTTTACCTCGGTACTACGCCTCCGGTGACTAGTAGTCCAGGAAGAAGGAAGCACATCCGGGTCCAGCAATTAGCATAATCAGATCATAGCAGGAGGACCTTTGTGAGCAGCTCCGACAGTCTTTCTACATTAACTACAAAACCAACCAGGTTAGCATCTTTCAAATTCGATACATTGGTTCAGTTCATGTTAGCATTCACGTACAAAGTTTCTTGGAACTTTTCGATAAGTTATTACTGTTTTACAGTTTAGTTTCGATTGTATTACATATGATCGTTAGAACAATGCATCCATTGTTCGGTTAATAATCAAGCTACCGATTGTCAAATGGAGAGATGTTTGGCAGGAGCCACTTACATCGCTAGGATTTATTCCTGGGTCTCGTTAAGATTCCCCAATTGTTATTCTCATTAAGGTGTACCTCCGAGTCCTATAGTATTTTCTTCAACTTGTTTGCAAAGAAGGCCACAGGTGGGAGAAGTTTATAGGCACTTAGAGTGTGGGAGGGTACCACTACACTGGTCCCTACCTCTCGTTTGGATCGGTTGGTTCCCAATACCATCATCCTGCGACAGTCTATTAGCCATACACTGGCATTAAAATCTGTTTTAACGCCATAATACACACCTAGTGTAATTATAATCTAATTATCAGTGTGATATTCAGCCCTAAACAATTCCTAACCATTGGTTTTTGGATTTTACTCACAGTCTCCGAGCCATGGCTATGAAGCAGAGTAAGGCAGAGGCATCTCATGCGCTCAGTGAAGATGAAGACTGCTCACCGCCGGTACGGGTTCAAAGATTGCCATCGCCAGAACAAAGAGATTCCGACGATGTAGGGGGATATGATACCGGCCCCAGCCCAGCTGACCTGGATGAGCAAGTTGCACAACTTGTTCAACAAAAGATGGGAGGAAATACTTCCTTCCAGAGTGGCGGCCATGGAGAAAAAGAGATCGAAAGTCAAGCTTGATTCGGACGAATCTGAGTGGGAGGACCTTTCAGAGGATCAGGCCTTGTCTGATGATGAGTCAGAGGA
The DNA here is from genome assembly GCA_030323885.1 of Branchipolynoe longqiensis. Taxonomy (NCBI): domain Eukaryota; kingdom Metazoa; phylum Annelida; class Polychaeta; order Phyllodocida; family Polynoidae; genus Branchipolynoe; species Branchipolynoe longqiensis. The sequence continues at coordinate 38,887,503 of CM059196.1, read as the reverse complement.
GGAAGTGGTTGTGTCTGCAAGTAAACGCAAACACAAGAAGAAGGAGCACTCATCAGAAGGTGATGAGTATACGAGGGTCATTAGAAGCCTCTCATGAAGAAGAGCAAGAAGAAGACAAAGAAAAGGCGGAAACACAAATCCCCTTCCTCTGACTCTTCATCAGACTCGTCTTCAACGAGCTCTGACTCAGATATGAAGCACGTGGGGAAATATCCGAAATCCTGTGGCAAGGAGACAAAAAAATGCAAGGTGCAAAGGCGGAAGAAAGTCCACATAACTACACTCATGAGGAAGATGATTCAGGGGCACTTCAACACGTTTCAGCCGGCAGAATTGATTATTAAAATGGCCGAGAAGTTCACGGGGATCAAAGGGATCCCGGAATCCCCCATTAAGGAAATGGACCCAGAAGTTAAGCTCAGCGACAAGCGTAAAAAGTTTGAGGTGGCTCTGCATACAGTACATAAAGGGGTCCTCTTGGCCCTCATGGCCATTGCGCCTATAGCCAATAGGATGATGGCAGAGAACAAGTTTTCATCGCTGTGTGACAACATGAATGGGCGGATTGCTTTGCTGATGGCTACAAGCAACTTCCTCTCATACAGAAGGTTGGAGAACATGTTCAAGGCGGTTTGCACTGCAAGGAGGTAGCCAGGTCCAAGAAGATCCTGGACAATGCGGGAAGGAATACGCATTATTGGCGTTTTCTGTGGCGGAGTGGTTAGAGTCTCTGACTTTTTTCTAGGTCAGACTCCTAATCTGAGGGTCGGTGGTTCGATTCCCCGTGCCCCCAGCTCTGCCAATTTGGATTTCCACCGCTGTGTATAACTTACAGCGTCATCAAAGGCCTTGCTCTCATACCATGTCTATGTGGTGTGGGAGGTTAAAAATCCCTTGGGTCGGTAAAAGTGTAGGCTCGGGCTTTCTATCGACCAGCAGTGGAATGAGGAAGACCAGTCCTCTATGACTGAAATTTCCCCTGCTTAAACAACTAATGGACCAAAAAAAAAGAATTCCTTGCCCCCAAGCCCATTAACGGGAAACCACTTGACAAAACGAAGATTTTCTGTGGTCAGCTTCAGTACTTGTTTAAACAAGTGGAGACAAGTTCCAAGTGCGGCAAACACATAGAAATGGACAAGAAGAAGTCCTCAGACGCAAATCCTAACTGCTTCAAGAAGATGAGGCAGGATTTTTAAAGCCAACGAACCAGCCAACGAGGAGGCCGGTTCGGGACGAACCTCAGCTTCCAAGCCAGGGGAAGGTGCCAGAGGTAGTCGTTCAGCTGGAACTTCAAGAGGGAGTTCAACACCCAGAAGCCGTTTCCTCGGCCAAGGAACAAATAGAAGTGGCAATGCAAACACCAGTAAGCATATTTCAAGCTGGTAACATCAATAACTGCCTAGCGGAATGGAATAGCATTACGGATAATTTAAAGTGCATAGTCCGATGGTTTTGAATTTCTGTATTTTTTCTGAGATAAATATATTAGATCAATCACTAATATTTACTTTACACTAGTTCAAAGTTACTTTTATTTTAAATGGTAAACTTTTGAAATATTTTGAGTGCAAACATGGAAAATTAGTTTTGGCACACATGCCAAAACTCTGACACCATAGACTTTTGCAGTAACAGGTTCTGTTAAATTGACTCAGTATTGCCTTCTATGCAGAAACAAATGCTTAATAAGTGCATCAGTATCTAAGTTAGATATCTAAAATCAAATGTAGATAATTGGTTTGGTTTTGCAATATCCTTAGCCTAGCTGAAGGGGTAAGAATCCCCTTGATAGAAGAACCTATACAAAAGAGCATACCTTTCCCTTACCGATTTCACAGTTCAGAACGCAAAGCGTTAGACAATCAAGTCCTTAAATTTGGTGAAAAAGGCATTATAGAACCAGCACTACATGTGGCTGGGGAATTCATATCCAATATTTTCTTGCGACCCAAACCTAATGGAGATGTAAGATTAATTTTAGATCTAACATTCTTTAACAAATTTGTAGAATATAAACATTTTAAAATGTTTTCCTTAGACACAGCAAGAGACTTAGTAACGCAAGGCGTTTGGCTAGCAAATGTGGATCTTAAAGATGCATACTATACAGTACCTATCTATGAACTTGATCGGAAATATTTCAGATTTTGTTGGAATGGCAAACTTTATGAGTTCACTTGTATGCCGAATGGACTGGCTTGCTCCATGCATTTTCACAAGTCTACTTAATCCAATTTTTTCCCAGATGGCTAGGGAAGGAGATATTCTGTTTCCATATATTGATGATTCATTTATTATTGCACAAACACAACAACAATGCTAGGCAGCAGTAGACAAATTATGTGAAGCATTTACAAAATTAGGGTTCTACATACATGAAACTAAATCAGTACTAACACCAACAAACAAGTTAAAGTTTCTGGGATTCTTTATTGACAACAGCAGAAATGACCATTTCATTAACAGAACAAAAAGTTGATAAATTTACCACAACAGCAAATCAATTATTAAAATTGAACAAACCAAAGATACATTCTATCAGTATCTAAGTTAGATATGTAAAATCAAATCTAGATAATTGGTTTGGTTTTGAAAATTTGATATTTCATCATGGCCTAGCAATATACATTCATCAATGAAGTAACTAGGATTTAAGTTAGCAGTTCTATTACTGCTAGTGATGGGACACAGTGGCCAACCAATTGTGGCACTCTCACTGGATGGACTAGAAATAGATACAGATGTTCTCTGTGGCAGAGTGGTTAGAGTGTCTGACTTTTTCTAGGTCGGACTCCTAATCTGAAGGTTGGTGGTTCAATTCCACTCTGCCACTTTGGATTTCCACCGCTGTGTATAACTTACAGCATCATCAAAGGCTGGTTGCTCTCATACCATGTTTATCTGGTGTGGGAGTTTAAAAATCCCTTGGGTCGGTAAAAGTGAAGGCTTGGGCTTTCTATCGACAAACTGTCTAATGGTGAAAACAAGTCTATTCAGACTTATCCATGATAGGCAGTATAAATCTTCAAGAAAAAGAAATGAGGCAACATTCGATTTAGAGATGTTATTAAGTTGAATCACACAGGGGACCCACTGTCCACAGTACATGTAAATAGTATTCCAGAAGATAAACGGATATGTGTAGTTTCAGCTGTAAGGGCATATATATCAAAGTCACGCGGAATTAGGAATTCCAGACAGCTACTAATCAGCTTTATTAAACCGCATAAAGCTATCACACTTGCAAGATGGACCATCAAGGTGCTTAAACAGGCAGGAGGCAATACTGGATGCAAGACAATTAGGAATCTTGGTAAAGAGAATTCTTGCACATGCTGGGTGGAAGACGGCTAAATCATTTGCAAAACATTACAACAAACGACTAGAAAAACCAAGCGGCCTGGCGACTCGCCTACTCACCAACTGAAGACAGGTGAGAAACAAAATTAATATTTTGCACTAACAACATAGTATAGTTATAACATTAAGGTATAAAAGGATAAAAAATGAGATAACGTAAAATTCTCCCTGGGCTACGAGTATCCAGAGGCATAGTACCGAGGTAAAATAGTATAGTTATACAAATCTTACCTGGGTACAGATGATAGATAACTGGTGTTTTCCCGAGGATAGTCGTGGTTCAGGGCCCGCACACCCTACCCTACCCTACCATGACTATCACATTTCTCTAGAACGAAAACCAAAACACAATAGTATCCATAAATAATTAAGATAATTTTTTATCCTATGATTATAATGTATGTAAAAGATTCCTGAGTCCGGATGTGCTTCCTTCTCCCTGACCCACCACTATCTGAGGCTAGTACCTCGGGAAAACACAAGTTATCCATCATCTGTACCCAGATAAGATTTGTATAACTATAGTATATATATATATATATACATATATATACATATATATACATATATATACATATATATATATATATATATATATATATATATATATGAAGAGACCCTCTCCCAAACATGATCTACAAACCCGGCACTGGGATTGCAAACTCTTTTCTTTTTTGACCGATGGTTATTGTGATTTGGCAAAGATCTTTTCATGTATATAAATAATATATATGGTACATATAGTCTCACAATGGTCTTATAATAGGGAATGCATAATTTACTTAGTTGATCCTAACTGTGTAATTTCTTTGTCTAATCCCAAACTCCTACAAACTGTCACCCAAAGACCGATGCCTTCTCAGGAACAGGCAGGCATGGCTATATATGTTATTGTCCAATTAAATATCTTCGCTAGTCATTATGGAGCATAATTTTTAATAAAACTAAAAGGTTCCGCTCCCAGCGAAACTTAGGATAAAACCCTGGAGATAATTTAATATTCTTTCCTTTAACTCCCCCCCCCCCCCCAAATGAACCCGAATCCCCTTTTTATCCCTGATGAATTTAATGTGTTTGCTTTGCTCCATCCACGAGTCAATCTCAAACCTCTTTTTTATACCCTATGAATTTTATATTTTTCCGTTGACACTCTTTTGACTTAAATGTAAATAACATCTGAGACCTCATTCGCGATGCATACTACAAACATATGTTTAAAGTTGCTAAGAACAACTGGACTGTATCACCTCCTGTAATTCCAGCTATCTCTTCTGAGTTCTATTTTCGTGTTAACTGACACAAATTTAACCACTTCAAAATTGCATCAAATATAGTTGTTGCTGTCATGTGACACTGGGCAGAAGTTTCGGAATTTAAAAGTTGCATAGTCTGATGGTCTTCGATTTGTTACCTCATCTTTGAGTTAAATATATCAGGTTGTCCATTATAACCTAATATTCCTTATTCCGGTGTCACAGTTTCAGCGCCCGGTCAGTTTCAGCGCCCGGTCAGTTTCATGCGCATGCATCAAAATCTAACATCATCGTCACTAACCTTATAAATTTAATATAATGTTTTTGGTAAAGATGTTTTCTACATGTGTACAAAGCGATTTGTTTCTAGGTGGTGTGGTTTTAGAGATATATCACTTTTCCTGTATTTTCTGTATGAAGATTGCTAGCGACCATTGACAATGCCTTGAGTTTGACGGTATGCGCAGTGCAAAACCTTAGTTTTATTCAAAATTAATACAAATCAAGAACCCTAACCTTATAAATTTAATACAGTCTTTTTGGTAAAGATGTTTTCTATATGTGTACCAAGCGATTTGTTAATAGGTGGTGTAGTTTTAGAGATATTTCACTTTTGCTGTATTTTCTGTATGAAGATTGCTCACGATCATTGACAATGCCTTGAGTTTGAGTCTATACGGGCGGTTGAAACTGACCGGGCGCTGAAACTGCGACACCGAAGTCATTTTGTTTAAAATATTGGTCAATTTTGGAGTATTTGAGCTGAAATAACCCTAAATAAATTCGGTAAGCATTTATTGTATCACCTCAGTTTATTGTAAACATACCTTGCAGAGAGTTAAAATAAAAGAATGTATCGAATTGAATTGAGTATAAAACAACTATAGATTAGATATCGGAAGATTGGGTGTATGGGCACCAAGGGGAGGTGGAGTCCATTTGCAGATGGGTGTGGAGGGTTACACATGCCACTTCCGATTATTATGGGCGATAAGGGGGATTATCACTATACATAACTAGCTATATCGTTATATATAACAATGTAGATATATAGCTACAGTAAAAACCTCTCTAAATCGACATACCATGGGACCGACATTAAATGGTTCAGTTAGGGAGATTGAAATGGTCTTTTTAGGGAGTTAGTTGGTTTCGGGAGTTTTTTTTATCATTACAATCGTTTTGTATGGTCGATCGTTTAGGACTCAAATAAAGCGATCAATAGAGGAGAGTGGTCGATCTCTGGAGGTGGTCGGTAGAAAGGTTTGACTGTTTATATATATATATAGTTATATACATATATATATATGCATGGTTATGTGTATATACTTGTATATTATATGCGCATGTACATATACACACACGTATATATATTTATATGTATATGCATATATAACTATATTGCAAGCCAAGAAATTAGCGCTAATTCAATATAGGCCTACTGACTAACATGGAATGCCTTCTGGGGAAATTTACTTGAAATGACAGGACTTTGCGATGACAAACATCACCAAGGACATGGTTCTTAATACTCACCCAATAATTAGTGACAAAACACTCTGCTGATGACGAAATGTATTGCAAAGCCACTGCGCAAATTCTTTATGCCTTCTCTCTCCTGCGAATAACTGTGACATTGAAATCCTTTCCCATATACCAGACCCATGTTCTGCCTCGTCCATAGTCCTATTTCGACTGCCATATATTTTAGCTCAATCACAGGGGCCGTAATCGATTAACACGACCCGGGCGACTCGAGTCACCCGTGTCGTCAGAATTTCACATCGAACACTGTGAGTAGAGTCGACAAATACACGTGCCGTGTGCAAAACGATCCGACCCAAGTAACCCACCTCGTATCTGGGGTTGGCTACAAGCGATGATGTCACATTTGTGCTGGTACTGTCTTGCAGGATATCAGCTACCAGTACCAGTCATACATGTTTTTTTTAAAGAATAACGTAGATTAATGCAATGGAAATATAGCTAAACTAGGCCATCATAAAATACTTTAAATCCTATTTTGCTGTAGTTTTATCGGTTGTTAGAAACAAAAATCAAGCGTATTCGATTATTCGACCCAACTCTGTAGGATGTGCGCATGCGCTAAAAAGTGGTTCAGGTGACCCGAGTTGATTAATCGATTACGCCCCGGGTGTGTGGATTGAAGCCTTCAACAAGTATTGCAGTTGGCATCCAATGGATTTGTATACCAGTTATTTACTGTTGATGTGTGTATTGAATGCAGCCTTCAACAAGTATTGTAGTAGGCAGCCAGTGGACTTGTATGACACCTCTTTGCTATTGTTAATATTTCTTTTAAATAGCAATCTATCTTGTTGGTGGATTGTTGGAGTTTTACGTCCTGGCAACATCTACGGTGATATCAGGACGGTTTTATTTACATAAGATTAAACTAATACTGATTAAAACTAATATGTATGTACAAAAACTACGTTAAATTCGCTGGATCATTAATTGTTGTCGGTATAATATTTCTTTTAATGAGAAGCACTGGTGGGTGCATCTGACATATCCTGGTCGTTGACAGCGATTGTTGATGTTGTTTCCAGTGACAGTTGGCACCTAGTTGGATGAATGGCACGTCTCGTTAGTTACTACATATGGGCTGGTCTATGGTCATGTTGGTAAACGTCTGGAAACAATCGGAAATAGCTAGGACTCTATCCAAATACATTTATAAATTATATTTAAAGTTGCATAGTCTGACGCTTTTGAGTTTCCGCTATTTTCTGCGATAAATATATTATGCTAATCATTATAATCCACTTTACTTTAGTTTGAAGTAACTTTAATTTTAAATGGCTAAGTTTGGAGATATTTGACGTCAAAACATGCCAAAATAATTTTGGCAAGCACACCAAAACTCTGACACCATAGACTTCAGTAGTAACGGGTTCTATTAATTGACTTATTATGCCCTTCTATCCAGCAACAAATGTTTAATAAGTGAATCAGTGTCTAAGTTGAATATGTAGAATCAAATCTAGATAAGTGTTTTGGTTTTAAAAATTTGATGTTTTCATCGGACTATGCAACTTTAACTGCTCACAATGTTCGGCAAGCATTGCGCGTAAATAACCATTCGCTGGTGGAATCTGAGGATAGTTTACATGCTTTTAGTTTCACATGCAAGGTGTTATAAGATGATACACCATTGCAGTGTACAACTGTTGGTTAGAGTGTTGGTTGGTTCTTGGCAACATCTAAGGTCATATCAGGACGGGGGTGTAAAGTCCTCAGCTGGAATATGTGGTTTTTGGAGGCAGGCTATAATGAAATCAATACAGGCAAGAAGAGAATGGAAGAGTATAAAGAATGAAAGTAGAGAGACAATGCCCTCAGGTTTATTATTTATAGTGGTACATGGATCTGGTATGGGATATCACCTGACTGTGTTCTCCAATGAGAATCAAGCATTTAGAGTTCCACCAATGAACACCTGTGTCACCATGGCTACAGTGATCTGCCCACCACCACCATGTGGTGTGGCTGCTTGCCCACAACCTGCCTGAGCTGAGCGTGTGGTGATCCATGGCTAACAGAGAGGGGAGGGGGTAGTGGGGAGAGCTCCAAGTGCCCCTTACACATTATATCTAGTGCCTCTTTCACACTATCTGACTACTACACAATGCCTATTGACCATGAGTAAAGTATCACCAGCAACTACATAAATACATTCATGCACCTAGCACGATATACCACTTACCATTATAGACCATTTGCATTCCCCCACCAATGCGTTTTATCAGAATATTTTACAGGGGGATACAGTGTATCTGAAGAGGTCAGATACCCCCATAGACGTCATATTAATATAAATATTTATTACATAATATATATACACAGTCATATGTGTATTCACGTTGTTTATGTATATACATATTTTTATATGTATATACATATATTGATATGTATATATTTATATGTATATTTATACATATATTTCTATTATATATATATGTACCGGCAAGCTATATAATCGGTTGAATGAGTATAAATAGCAATGGAATTCAACCCATTTTAGTGTATTTCGCAATACCTCCATCCAAGTCGCTATCCATGTATGTGCATATACCATCAGTGTCACATATGTACATTTGTCTGTTACTGCCATTGCGCTTGCTTTCTGGCTTTGACATGCACATTGTATGTGCATATATATGTGTATATTTGCATATCAGTATTGCCATGTGTATATTTAAATGTGTGTATAGATATGTATTTATATCCCATGTGTATGCATATACATCTATATATGCATTTGTAAATTGTATATATATGTATATATATATGCATATATGCAGATTTATATATCGATATGTACCCATGTATATTTATATATATTCACACTTGTATATATTTACATATGTGTATATGCATATATATGTATGTAATATATATTCCTTTTGCTAGTATTGGTAGATACAGATGTATATATGAAGAGTTCAGGAACAAAACGCTGTAAACGCTGATCCAAAGATGCTTTTTTTGTTTGTTTGTTGTTGTTTTTACGTCCTAGCAACATCTAAGGTCATATCAGGATGGGTACCGACTTGTGACAGTGCGCACTCATGGTGACTTTATAGTGCTGCCCCATTGGAAGACCAGGCCACCAGCACCATGACCTGATATCCCACTCAGTCACATTATCCTGACACTGAGCCAACCAGTCCTTGCCTTATCCTAATAATGTCGAATGGCAGGCTTGGAAGCAACAAGTATCAATTTTTAAGTCATTGGTTTGACTCCCAAACATGGAGATCAACATTGGAATCAAACCTACAAATTGTTTATTTTATTATATTCCTTCTGTTGTGTTCATTGCTCCATAACCATATATGGTCATAGGAAAAAGTGGAATTAGTGAGAATTAAAATTATTTTCAGGTAAACATCTTGTATTTAAACTACATTTTTGGTTTCGCGTTTTAGTGGTTTTGCGCCTGAGCTCTTCATATATGCTCATATATTAAATATATATATGGATAGTGATAAGCACTAATGATATAATAACTTTTGAAGTGGTATTGTTGCTACTCTCCCCCCCCCCCCCCCACATCGACCACTCCACGCACACACATTTGCGAGCAGTGGGAGGGCCGGGTACTGTAGAGCCTTCCCGGTGTTGCAGTTTCCGTGGTATGCCAGTTTGCGAGGGACACATCCATTCAAATGCATTGTCATTGACCGTGAGCAATCTTGATACAGAAAAAGTCAAATATCTCTCAAATTACACCACCTAGAAACAAACCGCTTGGCACACATACAGAAAACATATTCAACAAACAGATTATATTAAATTTATAAGGTTAGGGTTCTTGATTTCTATTAATTTTGAATAAAACTAATGTTTTGCACAAGGCATTGTCAATGGTCATGAGCAATCTTCATACAGAAAATACAGAAAAGGTGAAATATCTCTAAAACCATACCACCTAGATAAAAATCGCTTGTTACACATATAGAAAACATCTTTACCAAAAACATTCTATTAAATTTATAAGGTTAGTGATGATGCAGTTCGATTTTGACGCATGCACAGAAGCGATGTGTCCCTCGCAAACTGGCGTACTGCGGAAACTGCAACACCGGCCTGCACTCCGCTTCGCGGCGCCGCTTCCTCCGTCTCCAATTCACTTTTGTGTACAAACCCTACAACCATAACAATATCCTCAGCCCGTGCATTCCGACGTTTAGCCACTTGACCAACCCGGTAAGCTCGCCCGCCAGGACTCGGCCGTGTCGCCGGACACAATCTACACGTTTACACACATGATGATATATCTCCCAGTATGTCACGCAACTGGCCGTGTCCGACACTAATTGATCCCCCCCCCCCCGCCCCGCTGTCACCACAGGCTGGAAAACCCTCTCACAGTCTCAATCTCTGGAACCTTCTCAGACAACCAGCCTGGTGGTGACGCCGATAAGTCTTATGTGCCATGTTATGATCATGTTTTAATACAGCGAATCTTATACACCTGCAAACAAGACAGGTAGGTACTGAGTACCGCGAATGTTAAAATTGTCATCTGCTGTTTTTTTTTTCAAGAGAAATTGTCGCCGTCACAAAACAACAACAACAGCAGAATCTACTTGAGTATGATTAATGGTTGTAATCCATTTCTGTAATGTGCTTTGTTTTGTTTTCACTGCATCATACTTGTGTCACCAAATTGATGACAGATGCCTAATTGTGACAGCGAATAATGTGACAGACGACAGTAGTGAAGCGGGTTTTACATTTTTTTTTTTTTATATGGTATTTATTCTGTCCATAGCATGTAAGCTCCCGTCAGGTGCTTGTTTTCAATGCTGGACAGCTGTCAGGAATGTTATGGTGTATGCCTGGGTTCCGGTTCCGGGTTGGTATCCGAGACATCCACCAGGATTTATTTAAATAGTTAGTATCTATGTTCTTTTTTTGGGGGGGGGGGGGTATAGCTTCCGAACATATAACTAATATCGTAGCCTAGTATGTACATCTAGTGAGATGGTAATAGGCTTGTGGATGAGGACTTGTTCCCAGAATTTTTTTGTTTTTGTTTGCAGCTTTCCTTTCACTTGTGCCCTAGTTAGTGCCTAAATGTGCCAGAACACATCCGTACTCTTCGGGACTGTGACCAGGTGGGTCGGTTGCGGTGTTAAATTGTTAACCATAGGTGTCTTAGGCTGCTCAAGCACATAATAAAGAAGTGTAATTAATTATGTGTCTGCGTGATCTGTTGACACCATGATGTGATTAATCGCTGGATGTTGTGGGTGTCAGCGTATCGGGCTTTTGAATATTGTACACGTATATGTGATAAACCTGTACACGTACTTGAAATACCGAACAAACCCATACACATAGTAATGGAAATGTAGGTCAGGTTATTGTGATATATGGATATCTCTCTAGATATATCATGTGAAGTATGTGGTGAAATTTGATATAGATGAGAGAAATGTGTACATGATTTTTGTAATATATATATATAATGATATGGATAGATATATTATATCTGAATAGTTTTTTATAATATAATTTACATAGTTATGAGTTTGATGTCTTGATTATCAGTTGTGTTTCATTGTACATTGCATCCACTGAAAGATATTGAATAATAATAAATGAAAATAATAAGTGCAGTCAAATGGTGTTAATTTGAAGAATATGATTCAATCAATTATTGATTCAATTTCCCAGGCCTTCCCTTCTTTCCTTTAACAGATTTCTCGCTGGATATTAGAAGGCTTGGGAATATGAAGAAATACCTGTTTTATAATCAGTGCACATTTTTTTTATCGAATATAATTAAAACCCTGAGAATTTCTCCAGGGCCGCGTTCAGGGTCCATCTCGGAGGCGCCTCGGTGACGGGCTTGACGTCACGCTAGTCTGAAAGGACTTAGCTGTTGGCCGCCTCGAAAATGGCGGCCTCCATACGCGGTGGCCATTTGCAGTGGAAAAGCTGCGCTCTGTTTGGATGAAACCACTGAATAACAGCGGCCATTTTCAAGGCACTTTTCATCTCCAGTCTGAAAAGGGAGGCGTTGCCGAGACGTCGCCGAGACGCACCCTGAATGCAAATAGACCAAAAAGCATCGCCAAGATGTCTCCGAGGCGCCTCCGAGACGGACCCTGAACGCGGCCCAGGTATTGCCTTATAGTTATAGTAAATACTGCACACCTAATTAATTCTATTACACTAGACCAATCTATGCTCTCTGGAGTAATTAATTTAGTCTTTTCAATGAATTTTAGTTGTGTACGGTGACCTATCTTTCATTCTTAAAGTTGCATAGTCCGATGATGCTGTTAATGCTGAAGCTGATGGTGTCGGCGGTTTCATATGCATGCCAAAATTAATTTAGTATAATTGCACTTCACTTCAAATACCTCCAAAAGTAGGTTATTCAAAACAAACCTTACTTAAAAGGCAGTAAGTAAGTGTTAAAGTAATTTTCTACTAATAATCACAATAACAACATTGATAATAATGGCGTGAAAGTCTACCTCTTTTCTTTCGCGGTGCCATTATCCAGAACATTATTGTATTCCTGTCGTTGTTTATAAAACAGTTAACACCTTACAACTTTATCATTTGCACACACACAAATTAAACATGAAAATGTGTATTTTCTGACAGATGTGATTGTTGGTAGCAGTTAGGGAATGCATGTATATACGTTTGTGTAATTGACGATGTTTAATGACGAAAAGTAACCTAATTAACGATTATACTGCATTGCTGGGAGAAATTGATATGTTGTAAACCCGTGTTGTTTTTGTATTACCATGGTTACCGGTTGCCTGTGTATTCAACACATGCACATCCGGTTGACTATATCAAGCCCCGGCCGCCTGGTGGTGACATTATTACGTCTGTCTTGATACAAGTGTACGTAGATATTGTATCACTGTTATCATCGAATAGATATTTACAACAAATGGATGGCTGTGTTGTTGAGTTTGTACAAGGCGGTTCAGGTCATTGGGAATCGAACCGGGTGACAGGGCAGGGTCGGTAGCGCTACCGTTTGACATGTGGGGGACGTCATGGGTTTGATACCAGGCCGAGTCAAACCAAAGTAGACATACCTAAGACTCACAAAGCTGATACTTCTCTGGGATTCGTTTTTTATTAAGACTGGCTGCCTCTGTCTCAGGATGCAAAACAATAAACAAACTATCCTAACAACAATATCATGGCGGGTACCGACTTCTGTGCTGCCCCACTGGGAGTCCAGGCTGCTGGCACGTGACCTGATATCCCACTCAGTCACATTATCCTGACATTGAGCAAACCCATCCTTGTCCTATCCTATTAATGCTGAGCGCCGGTCTAGGAAGCAACAAGTATCAAATTTGTACGTCATTGGTTTTACTCGAACGGGAATCGAACTCTCGACCTTAAGCACGGGGGGAGGCCTGCGCTTTACCGATTCGGCCACCGCTTCCGGTACTTTCCCATCTGCCCAACTCTTAGTTTATTATTCTTTGAATACGGACATACACACGTACAGATATCGATTATTACATCATCTTCCAAATACAGGAAGTTAACTATCCGGGGATAATGAAGACACTGACACTGATGTGGTTTATTCCGATTTATTGTGACCTGCACAACTGGATTAGTTTAGAGGGATCTCTGGGTACACGTTCACACAGCTCTGGGAGGTTCTATTCTGAATTCGGCAACAACGCCCCTCCCCACTTCTAACATTATGGACACTTACCTTCAGAAACATACTATATATATATATATATATATAAACAGTATGTGTAGCCAAGTATATATATAATATATAATCAAACAATATATATAGTATATATATAAATAAATAATATATATACTATATATAAACAGAGTATATACTATATATTATGTATATACTATACATGTATAAACAAATAGCATATATAGTATACATACCATGTATAAACAAATAATATATATAATATAATAAGCAAATAGTATATGCATAGTATATATAAACATCGTTATATATACTATTTGTGTATACATACAAATAGTAGCACACCACGGTTTGAAGTAGATAAAGGATTCACCCTGTACTCGCAGTACACGGGTGAATACCAGCCCTATATAAAAGCAGTCAAAAAAGCGTGGAAATGAAATGAGAGCCTAATTTCACAATCTAAGAAGCAACAATTATTCTTTTTATATGTCTTCATATTTCCCCGCTACCTTTGAGTTGAAAAATATAACAAAACATAGTTTAATAGAATTTAAAAGTGAAATCGACGGCGTTCTATCGACGCCATATTGTCTTTTTGCATTCTCTCCCATTTCACCAAATCTGTGCCGATATAAGTAGCCATTTGATATTGGAACCAGGCATTCTACTTCCTGTTCCATACTAAAGCTATTTTCGCCCGTATTTAGACTATGTTATCATTCAGTCGTGTGCTACAAGTACAGGGTGAATCTTTTATCGAGCTTTAAAGCTGATCATATAGGTCTCAAGCTAAACAAAAGTATCAGTAGAGGAGAGATTTTACCTACAGACTCTCTGACTGCAGCTACACACACCAGTCCAACGTGCCACCACACATTCCAAGCACAAATTGGACTCATTAGTTACCGATGAGTTCATACCAAATGAAGAGTTGCTTTCATCATCGCCACCAATGGACAACCAAGAAGACCGATATTGAACACCGGTGCAATATGCCACCGTAAGAGCATGCGAAGATTGGCAGTAGCCAGTAACAGGAAGTGCCGGAACTACTTTGTTCATTCATCAATGCTATATAACCTGATAACATGCAATGCACTCTTTCCCTTCACCTCTCCCCACGTACACACAATCATGGTTCATGGTAGCTTACAGTTGCATAATCCGATAAAACATTTTCCAGAGCACAGTCATATATTTTGGAAGCCTCTAATGAATACAGCTTTAAGATCTGGTCATAAACCAACTCTGTGGGTAAAATCCAGCTGTCTTCTGGTTACAGAAAGAGAGCGCGCCCTCGTGTCCGGTTCAAGGATACCATCAAGAGAAACCTGAAGCTGAGATACATTAAGACCGACTCATGGACATCACTCTCACAGCAGAGAGCTAAATGGAGAGCGACAGTCAAGTCATGAAAGCAGTCTTTGTCGCATCGCGACCGACAGCATGATGATGGGTAAAATCCAGGGAATGAAGCCTCAGGATCTTGTAGCATATATTGACACGGTGCTGCACCATAATGCTAACTTTGTTTCACATGTTATTCTCGTAATAAATTAGGAGGGGGGCGAATGGTACTTTTTGTTACAGATATATACTAATCATGGAGGTACATATTTATTTTTATTTTTAAAAGCTAGTACCAGACACAAAAGTTATCTTTTCATGCAACTTTCAGCCAACAAAGAAAATACGTGAAAATGTGCCTTAAAGAGAAATTATATATTTTCCTTTAGATATCGATTTATTTTGTTATGAATGGTCCAGCATATGAGAACCTACGCATCCGGGTAATTATCTCGAACAATTATCGTAAAGGAATGTGTAATTTGCTACAACAAATAGATCTACCATTTCCTTTTCGTTCTTACTCCACTCTTCCGAATACCAGAAGTTAAACATCAAGTGAGAGGTGCATGCACTCCATGCACCGGAAGTTGCAAGTTTGGATTCCAGCAGGGAAGTGACCAGGGCAGTGTTCAGGGGGCATCTCGGAGACATCTCGGCGATGATTTTCGGCTTATTTCCATTCAGGGTGCGTCTCGGAGACGCCTCCTATTTCAGACAGGAGATGAAAAGCACCTAAAAAATGGCCGCCATATTCAGTGGTTTCAGCCAATCAGAGCGCTTTGGGCTGCCGCCTATGGAGGCCGCCATTTTCGAGGCGGCCCACAGCTAAATGCAATTCAAACTAGCGTGACGTCAGAGACGGACCCTGAATGCGGCCTAGGTCAGCGGAACACACGGGAAGGTGAGTGTTGGGAACACATACTGGATTAATTGCATTAGGTATGTTAGACAGAAGCTCATACATGCAGGCATTCCACGTCCCGCTGGGTCCCCATGAAGGACTGAAGCTGCAACCGAGCACTGCAGGTCGCAGCTTCAGCTTACACCCCGGAAGTTGGGCTTTGGTGTCCCTCTCACCCTTATCTTTCATTCTAGCCCCTATTATTTAAACTCCTATTGCACCTGTAATCACCTGCTCACTGATGACTGAACACAGTAGGATTGTTGCCAGACATTAGTTTCAAATGTAGATTGCAGTTAAATTGTCCTTGGAAATATTTTACATTAGATACAAAATTAAAATACCACTTTGTACGTGTGTATTGACCACGTTCCACGATGAAAGCTGAAGCTGTGAACTGCCTTGTGGGATCCCAGCTTCAGCCCTTCTTGAGGAACCAGCAAAACTCGGAATACCCGCATTGAGTCACATCAATTTGTTTTGTCACCACATATATAGTGATATAGCGAATGGTAGACAGGAAGTGTGAACACTTATTTGTCTCTCATTTTTTGTTGTTGTTTGGCACATTAGTTGTCCCAAGCAGGGGAAATCCCAGTCACAGACGACTGGTCTTCCCCACTCCACTGCTGGTCGATAGAAAACCCGAGCCTACACTTTTACCGACCCAAGGGATTTTTAACGTCCCACACCACATATACATGGTATGAGAGCAACCGGCCTTTGATGATGCTGTAAGTTATACACAGCAGTGGCAATCCAAACTGGCAGATCTGGGGGCACGTCATTGATATTGCCGATATAACTCCCCTCCCCCCGCCCCACCACACCGTCCTTTTTCTGTAACAACACCAAATCTTGCTACATTGAGTAGCACCACATTTACTCACAAAAGCTATACACACAATGTATAATCCCCCCCCCCCCCCCGCCATTCCCCGTTATACACACTATGTCTATTGCCGCTCCCTATGCACACGAGGTCTAGCCATCGCTTTAGGAGATATAATGACACCGTTAATGACACTAGACACACGAAAAACAAACAATTTGAGCAGAGAACGATCAGGATGATATTCTAGTACCTGGCAATCAGCTAAGTTCTGAGATATAGGTCCGTGAGTTTTGGAAGAAACTTGCCACTAATTCAAAATCACCTTCAAATGTATCGCGATATATGGGCGAGAATTTGAACCAAATTCAATAAGACCATTACGCACCGATTATATATTTGTTTAAAGTCTACACGTCAACGGGTATATTAGTCGATCACTCGGAATTATGGGAAATAATTTGTGGACTATGACATACATAAAGACTATGACATACTTAATACAATTTTTCAATAATCTGGACCCCCCCCCTCCAACCTAAGTGACCGCTTGGAATATTAACTTCAGAACGCTACAACGGTCGAACACCTTCCAATGTCGCCTAGCAACCATATATAAAGCTCTTACCATGACATAGGGAGATAGTGGCGCCTCTCCCGTTACAAGTTACATTATAGTATGTACCGATATCTGTATACAGTAAAACCTCTCTAAATCAACCCACCTTGGGACCGACTTTAAGTCGTCCATTTAGGGAGGTGGTCGGTTTAGGGAGTTAGAATATGGTTATACTGGTATTGTTGGGACAGAAATAAAGCGGTTGATCTATTGACGTGGACGGTTAGAGAGGTTTAACTGTATATATATATATATATATAATATATATAATATATACATATACATATCTGTATATATATATGTATAATGTATTTATATATATATATATATATATGTACAATGTAATTATATAAATGTACATATATATATATATATATATATATATATACATATATACAAATGTGAGATACCCACATGCATGCACATATATTTGCATGCAATATGGGCATATATATACATACTAAATATGTATATATATGCACATATTTATGTGCATACAGTGTACATCCACATCATATATATACAGTAAAATCTCTCTAAATCGACCGACTTTGGGACAGATTTTAAGTAGTCCATTTAGGGAGGTGGTCGGTTTAGGGAGTTAGAATATGGTTATAATGGTATTGTTGGGACTCAAATAAAGCGATCGATATAGGGGAGTGGTCGTCTGTGGAGGTGGTCGATTAGGGAAGTTTTACTGTACATGTATTTGGATGATATATATGCGGGTGTGCACACACATACATATATATTTACATACATATACGTGTATACATTGATGCATAGATTATTTATGTATGTAAATATTTATTGTGTGTACATCTACCTATGTGTAGTATATATACTTACTGACATGATACATTGCCCAATCTGGCAACTAACTAGAAGCGAAGTAATCCATATTTTGATGGAATTGAAAAGAAAAATGTTGCTCGGGTGAAGGTTTCGGCACCCATTTGGGAGTTGGCAAGGAGACGAGGACGGAGAGATGGACTGGGATTAGTCTGGTAGGAGCTAGCTTTTTTTATAAACAAATAGATGACTTAATTGGACTTTGTAGTTTGGGCGTGTAAGCAGCAACCATAACAATTAACTTATCTACATATCAGGACCATTCTGCTGGACACACTTTGGTTATTAGTAATAATTCTATGGGACAGGCAAAGGTGGACTTGCATGTACTTAGGTTTCTAATTGAATTTCAGTGATATGGTTTGACGTCCTTTCCCTATGTTTTTCTAATGGTGCTGTCACATTATGATGCTTCTAGCCAACGCGCGTCGACGTATGTGATTTTTTGGCGCAACATGGGATATGTCAGGAAGCGTTACTCACGCATTAGGCGCGCATTGGTATTCATTGATGAACGGCGACGGTCGACGAGGGTCAGCGGCGAGCGTCATCGCAAGTCAAAAGTTTTGCGCTTGCACAAAACTTTCAACGCGCGCCGATGTGCGGGTGCCAACATCATGGCTATGTTAGGGGCGCATTGAGATACGTTAGAGTCGTTGGAATAACATTATGTGAACGCTAGGAAGACGCTGCATGCACATTAGGGTCGTTCCCACACATTGCGCCAAACTGTTGCTTTTTGTTGTTTTATGTCCTAGCAACATCTAAGGTCATATCAGGATGGCGTGCCAAACTTTTACCACAACGTCGGCCGCACGCTACCAATACGTTGCACTGACGCTGAAAAGTTTGACGTCTCTCGACGATTAAAAGTGATTTTGTGCATTGGGTGCGCCGGTGAGAAGCGTGAAAGCACCATAACAGCTGAAAATGGTTATTAGGCCTGAATGATATTAAATTAGTAACTGTGGGTTATTAGTAACTGATATTAGTAATCCAAAATTTGACTACAGAAGCGATCAGACTAGGGTTTGGATTAAAATAATTCCAAGAGAATATGTTGTTTAAACCGATACAAATCATTACTTGTGACACTCTATCATAATAATTGTAAATAGGTAATATTTTGTTGGTCTTGTTAGTGGCCCTTTAATGACGATTAGACTAGTTTCGTATATCACATTGGCATGAGATACAGAAACATGATCCCACCCCAAGGTGATACTCTACTACAAGTATTAGTGGATCACGATGATAACCATGACGCTACTTTTCTAACTAACTGGTCAACATGATAAACATCAACCGATGTATCCATCACCACATAGGCAATATGACAGCATGGAATCAAGATTGAGATATAATTGCGTTACCTGAAGATGCAAAAACAGTGTATTAAATGGATTTACCTAATTGATAACTTGCCATACATACAGGTATTTGGCTACCATGATACATTATTTATTCCGATCAGTTTTGATCACAGAAAGGTTATTTCTAATCCGAATGGGGGAAATTCTCCTTCTTGAAAAAAACTTTAAAAAACCAAGCTTACGCGTCCACATAAGTGCCTTTGCCCTCTGCCTTTTGCCCTCTGCCTACGTATCAGATAAGTAAGTAAGAAATAACTGGTAGAATACAATTGGGCTGAAATAACAAGGAAGATTGCGACAGAATCTAGGCAAATTACCACTTAGGAATCGCGATTAAGTCCACATTGGAAAACTCATTTTAAAGGCAATATTACGATTTTTCCCCGGTGTCACTCATTTACATATTTTGACAATTATTGGACTTCTGAGTAATTTTCAAGTTTTAACCGTAACCCTGTATAATTTGAAGAATTTCACAATGATATAAACTTTGATTTATTTGCATATTTGGTTATTATCTATTTGTTAGGTTTTTAGCAAATGTATTTAACATGGGTTCCCCCATAGTTTTGATGTAATTTATATTTCTTTTTCTTAATTATGATATTTTCTGTAAACTAATGTATTATTAATATTAATATTACAATTTATATTAATATTAGCGCGATAGCTTACGGGAGAGAGATGTGATTCTGTTTAGCATATACTTCTGAGTTTCTCTCCACACCCCCCATTTTAAAGATCTGCTCACCTCATTTTAAGAAGTATCTTGTAGACGAATATTCGCTGTACTTTAACCAAATATTAATTTTGTCATTGCACTTTGTCATTGCACTAATAACAGTTCTAACAGCTTTGAAGTCTCAGTATGAGTCATGACCGTCACAGCATGACTACAATGCTAATACGTGTGTACATTTCAAAGACCTCCTAAGTTAGTGATTTTAAACCAGGTCGTTCACAGTAAAATAAGGTAGATTATAAAGGTCAAACTAAGATATTCATCCAGGACAATAATATAAACTGAAACCCATCAGACGATGTAACTTCACCCTATGCATCCATCAAATGACACGTTACTCCACCAAGCAATTAGTTTGCAAATCCCCGAAGGGAAACTCGTCCGGATATGACTTTAAATGTTGCTAGGACGTAAAAAACAACAAACAACCAAAACCGTAGGGATTACATGGACTAGCCTGAAGTTATTGAGAGGGCATTTCATTAGTTTGACATTACTGACAGTCATATCTATTCACTGACACTGTCGGCAAGCTAGTGGTCATTATGGATGCAGTATAGTTATACCTTTGGGAATGTATGGCCGGAACGCTGCCTGAAACTCTTCTGTGATTGGTTGATTGGACTGGACACCTGGCGGAGAACGAACGAAACATTATTGAATCACCTCGTAGTGATCTCCCATTATACAGTCTGTGTATGGAGAGTGTGGACAACAACCGCGGCGTTAAACTAACCGAAGTTATAGCTCTCAGAGTGCTGATGAGATATATATATATATATATATATATGTCTATGTTTATATATATGTATTTTTATATTATATATATGATTTATAAATGCATCAACAGTGGACAACCTCAGCATATAAATAGCTGTCGAGATAGATAGTATTAGTAGGGCATCCTATACATTTTCTACGCTATCTGACTCTTCTGCGTCTATGCTTGGAGACTGTGCATGACGCCATGGCTTGACTGAGCCACACACACACAAACTGCTTGGAGAGTGGAGAGCAGCCAGTGAGCCAGCTGATGCTCTGTTCCCAGAGAGCCCTGGAACTTGGAAGTGGACTTGACAGAAGTGAAATCACCACTGAATGTCAAGATGTCACCAGAGCACCGCTCTTAGAATCACAGCGGCATCCACCTGGAAGTTCCTGTCACTGGCAGGCAGCGGGCGGAGAGCCATTTCCGGTGTGCTATCGGACACTTCCGCTGAGAAGAAATGATTACCACCACCGCCACGACGGGCCATGTCACGCCACCTGGTGACAGACATGCGTTTCCACGGTAACGACTAGCTGCTCTGCCTCCGCGCGTTCTGCAGCCATTGTCGGTTCCGGTTGGTCTGGGTCACCACCGGAAGTTGCCGTGTGTCATACTGCGGACTGGTCGAGCGTCGTATCCTGTGAGAAGGGTGTGTTGTTGTTACATGGAAATATTCATGTGGATGTATATGGGTCATTCTTTAAAACTGGGCACCACATATTTGGTTTCCACATTACGATGCTGATGATTTGTTCTTTCTTTTATTGATTGGAAGTCAAATAATTATTGTATCCTCTGTGTATTAAGTATGTTAGCAATACTACATTTCTTGAAGCTATCCCAAGAAAGAAATTAAAAGTTTACTTATATCATTTTGTGCTAATGTGAAAAATTGAAAATTGACACATTTACACTATACATGTAGCCAAACTTTTTTTCAACTTATTGTTCAATTTTTTTCTTGGAAGTCATAACCTTGTCTGCTTAAGAGTAATCAATAAAATCTTGTTTGACTATGTTGTATATGTTAAAATGAGGTTCTGGATGTGTCTTTGATTTTCATGTTACACAAGTGATATTAATGTATTGCTCAATTTGTACAAGATCAATTCAAAAAGTGAAATTAATTTGTTTCAACTCTGACATATGCACAACATGCAAGCCTTCATAGAACATTTGATTAGCCTATTATTTCGAAAGTTTTTTGCTATTATTTGGAAGGTTTTCTCTCTTGGTTTCCATGTCACACTTTTGTGCCCAGTTTTAAAGAATGACCCATAATCGTTATGGAGCCCATTGTGAAGCCAAATCAAAAAGAAAATTGGCGATCGTCCCCGCCCAGGCCTGAAAAAATCGCTCGCCCTTGAATTTTTTATATTAATTTATTTTTAACTGTTAAAAATGCGTCGGGCTAGCAGAAATTCAACTTTTGTATCAAGTTTTAAGTCATTGGTTTGACTCGGCCAGCGTTCGAATCCCACGATCCACCAAAACTGGAGACGGACACTCAACTTATTCAGCCATCCCGTCTGGTGTGTAGGAAGATGAGGTCCTTCAGTAGTGAAGGCTCAGCAATGCAGTACATCGAATTTGACACAAAGGCGCAAGAAGATTGCTTTGTTTTTATCTATGTGCACATATACAGTTGCTTTTCATTGGTGCTTCACCTGATCTGTCTCCTCAACAGTGGGTGCGGGTTGGTAGATCGTCTCCAGCGTCTCCATTGTCTCGAGGGTTTTACGCATAGCTGCCACCTCCTGCCGGTTCTTGTAGCTGGCTGTGTTGAACTTGTCACGCTTAATGAACTCGGTGTAGTAGTACCTGTCAAATACAGAAACACATTTTAACTGAAGTAAAATGGTGGCCCAGTATATATCTGTTGTTCGCTGGTACTATTATGGCCATATTGACACATTTTCTTTTGCGTTTTAATGTTTTATCAATATCTAACGTCATCGACTTAGGGTAGTGCATACTCATGACAACTTTATAGTGCCGCCCTTTTGGGGATCGTGATACCCGAACCATCACCTGATACCTCACTCAGTCACATTATCTTGACATTGAGTAAGCCAGTTCTTGCCATATCCTCGACTTTAATAGAAACTGGTCAGTGGCACGCCCCACGCCCAACTTTAGTGCCAAACCCTAGCTTTTTCTTTAGTTTTACGTCCTAGCAACATCTAAGTTCATATCAGGATGGGTACGACTTATGATAGCGTGCACTCATGGCGACTTTATAGTGCTGCAACACTAGGAGACCAGGCTGCCGGTACCTAGACCTGATATCCCACTCAGTCACATTATCCTGACACTGAGCCAACCAGTACTTGCCCTATCCTAATACTGCAGAACGCCTGGCTAGGAAGCGATAAGCATACATTTTAAAGTCATTGGTTTCACTCGACCAGGGTTTGAACCCCCAAACCCATGGGTTTGGATCCCCCTGTAAAAATATAAGGATTTTCGGTAAAGAATTATATATTGGCAGAGAGCATTACTATTCTTGGGCGACAGAGTGGGGAGAAGGTTATGTAATCTAAAAGCTATGGTGCCCCACTCACATTATGACATGATATAAGCTATGTGAGATATATGCTCATACATGATGCCTCAAGTTAATGAAGAGATGTTCTTATATAAGAAGCAGTTCAAGGTTGATGAAATATTCCTCTATGTATTCATAAAGAATGCAATTGGAGAAAAAGGACATTTTTGGTATATACATATATATATATTTGTAACTGTCTGCAACTACCTGTCCCTACCAGACTCAGGGCCAAGCACACCAGCCATACCACATTCCTTAGGGCCACACCCTGCAGGCTGGGTTAGGTGGCAACTCCCCATATTAGGGCATTGCACTGACCAGTCTGTAGGGGGGTGTCTGATTGGCTGGCTGTGGGAGGTCCGGTCACCTGATCCCCTTGGCCTATCATGACCACACAAGTCTCATTCTAATTATTTTATTCAAGAAAATTCTCCAGGCACACTGGAGAGATCACTCTACTCCTGGCTCTTGAGTGAGACACACCTACTCTTGAGCAGGAACCCCAGACACTCTGTCTTATGCTAGCAAAATTCATATATTCCAATTGAGTGTGTACACAGCCATAGGACTCCTGTCCCATGGACTGTAGGCACTGCTTTCTATACAGGCTAAAGTAGTAATGAGATACTGTGTGGACAGAAGGTGAGGGGTTAGGGTGATAAGTCACTGATAGGTGAGCAGGAGTTGATGCCAATAAAACACAACATCCTCACTTTCTATCTTTGTGACTTGTCTTCCTTTCTTCCTTAGTATTGGTTAATGAGTTGACAGTCGGTATTTGAATAACAGCATCACAGGTGATATGAAGGGGAAGTGTTTTTAGTATTATCTGGTGTCCCAAACGCGGCCGGGCATTCAGTAATATTAAACCGTGATATCCCAAAACAGGAGATGGACGTTCAACTCATTTGGCCATCCCGTCTGGTGATCGATATACATAATTATGCATATACATATTCATATATATATAGGGCCATCCACATCCACATATAAATACAGTAAAACCTCTCTAACCGACCACTTCCACAGATCGACCACTCCCCTATATCGATCGTTTTAATTGGGACCCAAACGATCGCCCATGCAATACGATTGTAACGATTTAAAAAAAACTCCTTAAACCGACCACCTCCTTAAATGGACCAGTCGCATACACACATACACATGTACGCACAAGGCGACATAGTGTCAATGACGAACCTGAGCTGAGCCTCCTGGCTCTCCCGCCGCACATACTTCACCATGAGTACAATCATGGCGAGCGTGTAGAAGGCGAGCACGATGACGATGTAGAGGAGCGCGTCGTGTGACGACTCGGTCTTGGGCTGGTTCAGTGTAGCTGTCACTGAGCCGTTGTCACACACCACCCGGTCCGGTCGTGACCCGTGCAGCGCGGCCACGCGGGCAACTAACGGCCGAACCAGCGCCGCGCCACTCACGTTACCAGCGGCAGCCATCGCCGGGCCCGCCCGGAACCAGCGCAGCGGGAACTGTCACTCACTGTCACTGCGTCTCTTGTGTGTCCTGGAGATCGACGTCATAGTTAAGTAGATAGGTTGGCCATGTCTCTCATTATCAATGCAGCTTTGAGTGTCACTCACTGTCACTGTCACAGCCAAGGTTACTGTCACAGCCACGGTTACTGTCACTGTGTCTTGTTTGCGTCTTGGGGAGGTCACCATCAATGACAATGGTCAAGTGTGTAGTTTGGCTGTGATTCTCGTTATCACCGCAGGGTAGAGTGTCACTCGATGTCACTGTCACGTCCACTGTCAATGCCACTGCGTCTTCTTTATGGAGTGGAGATCGATGTCATAGTTAAGTAGACAGCTTGGCCATGTCTCGCATTAGCAATGCAGCTTTGAGTGTCACTCACTATCACTGTCATAACCACGGTCGCTGTCAGTGTCACTATCTTATCTTAGTTGTGTCTTGGAGATCACCACCATAGTCAAGTAGGTAGTTTGGCTGTCTCTCTCGTTATCAGCGCAGCCTGGTATATCACTGACTGACACTGTCACTACCACTGACTGTACCACTGTCACTGTGTCTTGTTTGTGTCATGGAGGTCGTCGTCAGAGTCTGATACTAGTATTAGTTATATAACTTTGTCCAGCTGTATTGGTTATTATCGTAGCTGCAGTGATATCTAGAAAATAAGAACATCCCAGGTGGATTAGAGCAGAAATAATATCTAGATAACTGAGCCATCCAATGTGGATTGTACTTGTAGGTTATATCAGCTGAAGTACTATCTAGATAACTGACCCGTCCCATGTGGATTTCATGTTACTTATAACGCACATAGCTGCACTGATATCTAGATAACTGATTCGTCCTGTGTGGATACTACTATATTACTAGGTTATCGTAGCTGCAGTACTATCTACATAACTGCCCCATCCAATGTGGATTTCATGTTACTATAACTGCACTGCAATCTAGATAACTGATCCAGCCTGTGTGGATTTTTTGTTAATATAGCGGCAGTGTTATCTAGATAACTGCCCCATCCCATGTGGATTTCATGTTACTATAACTGTTCTGCAATCTAGATAACTGATCCAGCCTGTGTGGATTTTTTTTAAATATAGTGGCAGTGTTATCTAGATAACTGTCCCATCCCATGTGGATTTCATGTTACTATAACTGCACTGCAATCTAGATAACTGATCCAGCCTGTGTGGATTTTTTGGTTAATATAGAGGCAGTGTTATCTAGATAACTGACCCATCCTATGTGAGTTGTTTATAATCGTAGCTGAAGTGATATCTAGATAACTGGCACATCATATATGGCATGCAGGCCACTATAGCTGTTTATCATCACAACTACCTGGAGTGCCATATCATGCATATATTGATATAGACTACTGACACCTCCAACATGGATGCTGTCACGGCGCTGTTAATTCGCGAATAGTAACTATTATTCAGGGTGGATTCCTTGCACTCACTGTCACAACACAAACCACCGTCAAAGTTACAAATCGCCACCTGGTGTCATATTACTGAAGCACTCTGCAACCAGTTCACCGCAAATCATTGGAGAACAGCAACACAGCTCTAATAGCGTGTGATGTCGCTGCTGCTGCTGTTGTCGTCTTCGTGCATGTTGTAGCAGGACTTCCTACCCTGCGGACATGCGCTAACACAGCTGATGCGAGGTGGCGCCCCCTGGAGGCTCGAGTCGATAACGCCAGCTGACCGCTCCTTGTCGGACAAGGCTGCGGGCGACCCCATCACACGGCCGGCACTGTAGTGACGTCAAACCGGAAGTCCTTCTTGCCACGCGCATGCCCCTGGCGACTAGGTGAGACGCGCATTGTCAGGCACTGCCAGCAACTGAAGTGGAAGCGAAGATGAAGTGTTTAAAAAAAAGTTTAGTTTCAATATTTAAATCACTCCACATATATAAATGGATGACACTACATCTAGGATGAGAACCCCTGAAAGGGTATGTGCTGTCCTGTCTGTGGGGAAAGTCCATATAAAAGACCCCTTGATGCTTATTGGAAAGAGAAGCCTATGTGGTGGAAGTGGATTTCCTCCAAAGAAATATGTCAGAATGACCATATGCTTGACGTCCAATAGCTGATGATAACATTTAATGCACTCTCGAGGTGTTATTAAATAAAACAAGCTTCTTTTTTTAGAACCCTTGAAATCAAAATCACTTTTAATCGTCAAGACACGTCAAACTTTTCAGCATCAGCGCAACGGATTGGTAGCGCATGGCCGACCTTGTGGTTACCTATATCGACGCCTGAGAAAGAAAAAAACACGTTTGGCGCAACGTGTGGGAACGAGCCTCACGCGTGCGTGGCGTGTGCCTAGCATTCGCATAACGTTATTCCAGGGCGTCTAACATATCTCGACATGCCCCTAACATCGCCATAACGTTGGCACCCGCGCATTGTCGCATGTTGAAAGTTTTATGCAAGCACAAAACTTTGCCGACCCCCTGATGCGCGCTGCCGACCGTGGCCGTAGATCAATGTATAACAACGCGTGCCTAACACGCGCGTAACACTTCCTGATGAATCCCGTCGTACCGCCAAAAAATTACATACGTCACCACCCATTGGCGAGAAGCGTCATAATGTGACAGCACCATTACATATACATGTATGTAGTTAATGCTTATATATATAATATAACATTCACCGTATGTTGCTTAAGTAGGGGCATACTACCCAATTAGTATATTGGTCATATATTGCTTAATTAGGAATTTGCTAACCACTTACTATTGTATTGGTCATCTATTGCTTGATTAGGATTGTACTAGTCAGTTATTGTGTATGATCATATATTGCTTGATTGAGAGTTTACT
The DNA here is from genome assembly GCA_030323885.1 of Branchipolynoe longqiensis. Taxonomy (NCBI): domain Eukaryota; kingdom Metazoa; phylum Annelida; class Polychaeta; order Phyllodocida; family Polynoidae; genus Branchipolynoe; species Branchipolynoe longqiensis. The sequence continues at coordinate 38,859,352 of CM059196.1, read as the reverse complement.
ACACAATTATTGTTTATGATCATTTATTGTTTGATTGGGAGTTTATTGCGCAATTACTATATTGATCATCTGGTCATTGATTTAGAGCTTCTAACCAAGTACTACGTTGATCATAATATAAAATTACTCGATTGAGAGTTTACTTATATCCTAGCAACAGCCGATGCCATTATCAGGATTGCTAGCAAGCTGTGACTGCATACACTAATGATGGATTCATAGTGCTGTCCTCACTAATATATAGCATAACTGGTACTATCTCATCCGGTATTTTACTACTCGCTTATTATCCAACTAAAGCACAAATAAACTACAACAATCAACCCCAAAACACCCAGACAAAGTACCGACAAGCGCCAAGTTTTTGGAAGCCTTTCGTTTTACTTGGCCTAGGGCCAAGCAAACCAGAGAAGTGGATGTTGTGCCATCCTCTCTTGGTTTACTGAAAAAACATCAACATGAGCCAGGCTGCTTACACTGTTAATCAAATTAATCATTATCTATATGGGTCACTCTCCTGAAAACTGGCCAGAAGTGTCACATGGAGAGTTACAATCTAATATTTTAATTTTTAACTTATTTCCCTTATTTCTTACAACAAATCTGAACATGAATATGAAAAGTATAAGGAAAAAAATAAGTAGCACGTTTTTTATTGATGTTTTAAAATCCCATCCCATGCTGACCAGTTTTCAGGAGAGTGACCCATATAACAGTGACACAAACATACACGTAAACTCTTAATCTGATTATTCTAAATTGACAGTGGCGAAAACATGTGCTCAATTTGTTAATCTAATAATAGGACGAGGTCGGCGAATCGTGAAACATGCTGACTGGCTTATTGCGCGGGAGGTCGCGGGTTCTAACCCCGACCGAGTCAACCTAATGACCTAAAAAATGTATATTTGTCACTACCTAGCCTGGCGTTCGGCATTAATAGGATAACACAAGGGGTGGTTTGCCCAGTATTAGGATAATGTGACTGAGTGAGGTAGTGGGTCATGGTGCTGGTCGCCTGGTCTCCCAGTGAGGCAGCACTATGCAGTCACCATGAGTGAGCAATCTCACAAGTCCGTGCCCATCATGATATTACCTGAAATATTGCTAGGATACAAAAGCCCAACAAAATAACTTCTATCTAATTATTCATTAACACTGGCAGTAATAACAGTTTAATATGTCAATCTAATTATTCATTTCAATATAACAGTGATAGTTACTTGACATGCTTATCTAATTATCTATTGGCTCTCTGACAGTGATGTCAAGGTATGCTTACTCTGTTTATCCAATTATCCAATTATGTATTACCATGCAGTACCATGCATTATACATTGACAGTAGCATCTGATTGACCTGATTATGTAAGTATACATTATCAGGACTAATCACCAATGCCTGGGAGGAGGGTTCTGTACCCCAAGCATGGAAGGATGCCAGCATTGTAACCATCTACAAGAAAGGTGATCGAACAGACTGTGGGAACTATAGAGGAATCTCTCTTCTTTCCATAGCAGGGAAGATCTTCGCCAGGATCCTACTCAACAGACTATCTATTCACATAACACCTGGTGTGGTTCCAGAGTCACAGTGTGGCTTCAGAGGTAACCGGAGCACTGTGGATATGATATTTTGTCTCCGACAGCTACAAGAAAAGTGCATTGAGCAGGACCGACCACTGTACATGGTATTTGTCGATTTCACTAAGGCATTTGATACAGTCGGGAGGACCGGGCTATGGCAGCTACTGAGGAAGTACGGATGCCCAGAGAAGTTCACAACTATGATCGAGGCTCTACATACAGGAATGATGGCGAACGTTAGTGCTGGAGGGGAAGTCTCGGAATCGTTCGGGGTTACCAATGGGGTCAAGCAAGGTTGTGTACTGGCCCCCACGCTCTTCTCCATCTTCCTATCAGCAATGCTAGACGAGGCTTTCCGAGACATGGGGGATGGCATCTATATACAGTCCAGACAGAGCGCTGACCTATTCAATGTCGCACACTTCAGAGCGAAGACCAAGACTACTCAGATACTGGTGAGAGAGCTACTATTCGCAGATGACAGTGCACTGGTTGCCCACTCTGCTGAAGAGACCCAGAAAATAGTGGACGCTTTCTCCGATGCATCAAAGAAGTTTGGCCTGAAAATTAACATCAAGAAGACGGAGGTGCTGTACCAACCCAACTCTACAAGAACCCGAGAGGAGGAGATCATGGTTGACGGAAACAAGCTGAACTCTGTTCCGGAATTCACCTATCTCGGATGCACAATATCAAGTGATGGACGCATTGATGCTGAGATACAGAGGAGGATGGCCAAGGCTAGCGCATCTTTCGGCCGACTACGCCAGAGACTCTGGAACAACCACCATGTGTCCATTCGGGTCAAAGGTAAGATCTACCGCGCAATCGTGCTATCCACCCTACTATACGGAGCCGAGGCCTGGACAGTGTACAGACAGCAGGTGAAAAAGCTGCATGCCTTCATGATGCGACATCTGCGTTCAATCATGAGGCTAACCTGGAAGGACAAAGTGACGAATAAGGAAATACTCGAACGGATGGGGCTGCCCTCTATGGAAGATCTTCTGATCAAAAAGAATCTCCGGTGGACTGGACACCTCATGAGGATGTCATCAGACAGGCTACCAAAGCAGATCCTCTATTCTCAACTGTCTTCTGGCTACAGAAAGAGAGGGCGCCCCGTCTCCGGTTCAAAGATACCATCAAGAGAAACCTGAAGCTGAGAGACATTAAGACCGACTCATGGACACAACTCTCACAGCAGAGAGCTAAATGGAGAGCGGCAGTCAAGTAATGAAAGCAGTCTTTGTCGCATCGCGACCGACAGCATGATGATGATGACATTATCTACATGACATTGATAGTACTAATAGTATACATTCCCTACGTGACATCAACATGTGATTGATATATATATATTGTTATATGTGTATATATGAGAATATATATATGCATATATATGTATACAACATGTTTATATATGTATATTTGTGCATATGACTATGTGTATATATAATAAGGCGGAGTAGGACCACATACAGCCACACTTCTTTATGTCCTGTGCACTGTATTATGGACACGCGAGTGTTTCCCAACAGATGAGTGAGCAAACAGCAGTACTCCCTCGTCCAACACTGATATTTGATAACCCTGAGCAGTCCGTGAGCAGCTTCTGCCATGAGCAGCTCACGCCTGACCTACTCAGCCCCGCCCCACCCTACGCATTATCACGTGGGCCGCCAGCCAGGCGCTGCCCGAGTAATATACCCTTTTCCCACAGAGCATGCACAATGAGCTGATGCAGCACCATCCATTGCCACAGCCATCAGAGGGCATTATAGTTATCGACTCTGGTTTCTCTTCAATCCACGGGTACATCTTCGGCCCTTTTTGTAAGTTAGTGATGGAAATCTTCTATGAGACCTTTTCCACAGAGCATGCTACATAGTCAGCTACTCTCAATAATACTAGTTCTTGCCACTGCCACCAGAGGGCAGGATAGTGGTGGAAAACCTCTATATGAGATTTTCCACAGAACATGCTGCGCAATTACGTGTTATGACTTTAGTTCTTTAAGCCCCAGTCAGACCTCACCAGATTGAGGAGACGGATAGAAAACGGACACTGTCCGGTGAAATACGGCAATGTACGGTTTATATACAGCTGGCATCCGGCGTGTCCATTATTTGTCCAGTGGTGTCCGGCGGTGTCCGGTACAAGATTTGAACATACACAAAACTTGTACCGGACACCACCAGACTAAATTGTATGGTTGGGGTCCGTTTTAAGTCCATTTAGTCCGTTCTGTCCATTTCATGTCCGTTACTCATCCGTTGGGTGTCTGGTTTTTATCCTGAAGAGTCCGTCGACGGTGCTGCGGGAATTCGGTCCGTCAGTTTTTGGCGCGTCCGTGAACAGTCCGGTAGGTGTCCGGTAGGTGTCCGTTTGGTGTCCGGTCCATCCATTTGACACTTGTTTGCCATCCGGTTCTCATCTGGTTCTCATCCGTTGGCTATTCGTTAATGTCATTTTAGCATCCGTTTAGTGTCCGGCAGCCGTTGCAACAGTTCAACACCGGACTAGACAATTCTTTGTTTGGCGGTGTCCGGTACTCAGTACGGTAAGGTCTGACTGGGCCTTTAGCGACAGTTATAGAGCGGATTGGTAATGGACATTACCTATAAAAAAAGCCTTTTCCACAAAACACGCTGCACAGTGAGCTGCTATCGCAGCATTAAGTATTCTACTGCCATAATAGAGAAGTTAGTGGTGAAAATGTCCTGTACGACCTTTTCCACAGAGCATTTTGCACAGTGAGCTGCAACCAACAATAGTTCTTCCACTGTCGTTAAAAGGTGGGTTGGTAGTGGAAATCCCCTACAACTTACTAGACCTTTTCCAAAGAGAATGCTGTGCAATGACCTGCTACCCACAACATTAGCTCTTGCCCTCGCCGTGAATATGACCTATGCTGCCGACACGGAGTAAAGCAACCACCAATCAATCAATTAGCTCTTGGCACTGTCACCAGAGGGCGGGTTGGTGGTGGAAATCCTCTTGAAGACCTTTTCCAAAGAGGATGCTGCACAGTGACCTGTTACCAACAGCATCAGTTCTTCCACTGCCGTTAGATGGCGGGTTGGTGGTGGAACTCCTCTACACGATCTTTTCCACAGATCATGCTGCACCGTTACCTACAACCAGCATCAGTTCTTCGACTGCAGTTAGAGGGCACGATCTTTTCCACAGATCATGCTGTGCCGTTACCTACAACCAGCATCAGTTCTTCCACTGCCGGTAGAGGGCGGGACAGTATTGCAATAACTCTATTCAGAACTCACTTTATTATCAGTAAAATCTGTTGATCCCACCAACCCCGTCCCCCACTCCCCTCCACCCAAGGGAAAGTAAGGTTCTTTCTACGAACCGGTTGTTTGGTACACCGAGTAAAACGCTGCCCTGCGTATGTGGAAGGTCGTAGGTTCGATATTTGGCCGAGGAAAATCGACTGTTTGCCAATTTACTTCTTGGCACTACCTTCCTTGATGCTCGGCCTTAGTAGGCCGAGTATCAAGTGCATCACATCATTCCACAGGGGCACGGGGAAGACCCACTGCTCACCGTTGAAATTCACCCTGCTTAAATGGGTTCAATCCCCAGCCGTGTAAAGCGAAATACAAAGATAATGGCTACAGGCTACATATTTATACTGATTTAGGAAAAATATAATTTATTATGAGAATATAAATACCGAAACCGCCAATCTGTATGTATATTTCCATAACTATTCCTACGAAACTAAAAACTAGCATGCAATGCCAACGCGCCATCTCGTTGTCTCCTCAGGGACCAGATGGGATGGCAGAATGCGTTGAGCGTCCGGTTCCCGTTTTGCTAGATCGTGGGATTCGAACCGACGGGTTCAAACCCTGGTCGAATCAAACGAATGACCTACAAATTGATACTTATCACTTCCTAGCCAGGATGTCGCCAAGGGTAAGGACTGGTTGCCTCAGTGTCAGCATAATGTGGCTGAGGGCAGTCTCAATGAGTGTGCACTGTCACAAGTTGGTACCCGTCCTGATATGACATGACCTTAGATGTTGTGAGGACATAAACCTCCAACCAGCTACCCATACTAGGATGGGAAGAGGCCGGGATCGGGATCGCGGCGTGGAGGATGTATGAAGCACATTGCAGCACTGCCCACACTGCAGCACTGCCCACACTGCAGCACTGCCCACTGCCCACTGCACACTGCAGCACTGCAGCACTTCACACTGCACACTATAGCACTGCACAATGCAGCACTGCACATACTGTATCACTTCACACTGTAGCACGGTACAATGCAGCACTGCACACACTGTATCACTGCACACTGTAGCACTGCATACTGTAGCACTGTACAGTGCAGCACTGCACACTGTAACACTGCACACTGTAGCACTGCACAATGCAGCACTGCACACTCTGTATCACTGCACACACTGTATGGCTGCACACTGTAGCACTGCATACTGTAGCACTGCACAATGCAGCACTGCACACACTGTATCACTGCACACACTGTATCACTGCACACTGTATCACTGCACAATGCAGCACTGCACACTGTATCACTGCACACTGCATCACTGCACACTGCTACTCATCTATACACATGTACATACAGACATGCATATATATGGTTCGACATTACCCAACTGTGATTTGTCACCCACTATTTACCAGCTGATAATTTCCACCTGACACTTTCTCAGCCGGGAATTTTACCAGCTGGGACTTTTGCCAGCTGAATAGATTCCTGCACCATGGTCGGAAGTATGCACACATGCATACTTACACACATTTACAGACACATGCACACACACACACATGGAATCTGCGGGCATATATCATATGTCCCGGGTAGTCAAATTCCTGACTGGCATAAGTCCTGGCTGTCAAAAGTCCCAGCCAGGAAAGTGTTATGGGGAAAGTATCAGCTGGCCAATAGCGGCATATTTTCACTTCAAATATCTCCAATGTTAGCTATTCATATTAAAACTTACTTCAAATTAAAGCTGTATAGTCCGATGAAAACATAAAATTTTCAAAACCAAAACAATTATCTAGATTTGATTCTACATATCTAACTTAGATCATCATCATCATGCTGTCGGTCGCGATGCGACAAAGACTGCTTTCATTACTTGACTGCCACTCTCCATTTAAACATTTCATGAAAGCTGCCTGCAAAAGTGTTGAAGTGCTGCTGGCTTTTGCAAGTTACGAGCGGCACTCTCTCAGGGAGCAAATAGAGGTTTCACACCGGTAAGAACATGTCAAGAAAGGCGCAAAACTATTTGTCCCTGCTAACTTAGATACTGGTGCACTTATTAAACATTTGTCATCACATAGAAGAGATTACTGAGACAATTTAGTAGAACCTGTTACTATAGAACAGTATGGTGTCAGAGTCTTGGCCTGCTTGCCAACATTAATTTGGCAGGTTGGCACCTCATATATCTAACAAGTTAGCCATTTAAAATAAAAGATACTTCAAAGTAGGTCAAGGTAAATTGTAACGGTCACGCTCATATATTTATCTCAGAAAATGGCAGAAACTCAAAACCATTGGACTATGCAACTTTAAAGTGATGCGCAGCGAAGGAGGAAGTCAAGGCAGGAGTGGGGAAAAAGCACACTTTATTATGTAAAGTGGGGGGGGGGGGGCAATGTACAATGATGGGGAAGGGGAAGGTAAATGTACAAACGGTAATAAAGTGCATATAAGTGAATGTCATAATGTCATGGGATGGGATGGGCCCCGAAGAGCCCTCAGCCATATAAGGTGTAGGTAGGTAAGATAGTAAGGGTGGGTGGGTGGGTGGGAGAAAATTGGTCGTGGAGTGTATCGGGCAGGGTTGGGAGGCAGAGTGGAGAGGGAATGCAGGGAGGCAGCTTATAAGGAAGGAAAAGGAGGGGGGGGGGTGCTATGCAACCCCAACGGTCGGCGGCGGAAGGGCGAGTCCTCCTCCTTCACTGTGAATCAAGCGCAATGCAAGCATTACGACCAAGGTAGGTTATGAATATCAACCGAATATATCTATCTTAAAGAAATATGGCATCGGACTATTTGAACGGCCCACATTAGATATGAAACAACCAAGCCTATAAGAGGAACGCCCCCATTCATCTCACACATGACAGAGGGAACATCGGGTTGGAGAGTGTCTATCCGTCAATGGAGGCACTGGTTGGGTCGTTGGTTGGTTGGTTGTTGGAGTTTTACATCCTGGCAACATGCCCCCGCCCCCACCTCTGCCAATTTGGATTACCACCACTGTGTGTAACTTACAGCATCATCAAAGACCGATTGCTCTCATACCATGTCTATATGGTGTGGGAGGTTAAAAATCCCTTGGGTCGGTAAAAGTGTAGGCTCGGGCTTTTTATCAACAAACTGTCTAATGGTGAAAACCTTCAAGAAAAAACATATATGGTCATATCGGGATGGCTACTGACTTGTGACAGTGTGCACTCATGGCGTCTTCATAGTGATACTCATGGCAACTTTATTGTGCTGCTCCACTAGGAAACCAGGCCACTGGCACCATGACCCGATATCCCACTCAGTCACATTATCCTAATACTGAGCTAGCCAGTGCTTGCCCTATCCTTGTTGCCAGGCTAAGTAGCCACATGTCACAATTTTGTAAGGCATTGCTTTGAATCGACCGGAAATGGAGGAGGCACTGCGTCCCAGATCTAAGCGAGTCTAGGGAGAGGAATCAATGTGATCTATTATTGAGGTGAATGTTGATAAGATGGAGTGCAACTAGACGGCACTTCAGAAACACATTGAGATACCGTAAAATCTCAACTACAGCATGCCGCGTCGCGGTTGTGGGGTTCATTACAGTTCTTGCCTGTCCACAGAAGGTTGCTTTTGTTTAATATTTGAAATTGAGTTCCACAATACGAGTATTCCATGTTCCGCTGGTTCTGCAGCAAGGACTGAAGCTGTGACCCAGCACACCAGATCGCGGCTTCAGCTTATATATATATATTTATATATACATATAGAGGGAGTGCACGTGATGTCATTAGTTAGCAATCAGCGGTCAGTGGGCTTCCATCTTGGATTACGAGCACCCTCCCTAGCCATGTTGTGAATGCATGCATATGCATTAAAACAGAGTTTTCTTGTGTTATGGGAGGTTCTGGGCAGTTTACATCCAATGTATTTACTTACAGCACTTTAGCAACAACTTCTGAGCCCAAACTGCTCAAAACAGTGACAAATAAACCAACAACTCAGTAAATAACCACAGTGTAGGCAGTTGCAAGCCTTCTGTATGTCATCCAATATGGCCAACGAAAGTTGCCTCGTGATGTCATTACACCCTCTCTATACATATAAATTGGTGGATGGTGATCCTGCATATCCGACTATATACTCAGTTTAAACCTCTCAGAACATCTTTCCTAATAACCAAATTTGGTAAGATTCTTGTTATGCATTAGTTTGTTTATTTGTTTGTTGTTTAACGTGCTAGCAACATCTAAGGTCATATCAGGACGGGTACCGACTTGTGACAGTGCGCACTCATGGTGACTTTATAGTGCTGCCCCACTGGAAGACCAGGCCACCAGCACCATGAGCTGATATCCCACTCAGTCACATTATCCTGACACTGAGGCAACCAGTCCTTGCCCTATCTTAATAATGCTGAGCGCCAGGCTAGGAAGCAACAAGTATCAATTCTTAAGTCATTGGTTTGACTCGACTGGGGTTCGAACCCACGACCCCACGATCTACCAACATGGGAGACGGACGCTCTAACTCATTCGGCCATCCCATCTGGTGTGTTATGCATTTGTTATTAATGGCCATTACACTAGATAAAATAGCATTTCCTCTATGTATCCTCACCATCTCTGCCACCTTTTGACACCCAAACTCCAGTTGGTTGTTGGAGTTTTACGTCTTGGTAACCGCTCAGGTCTTATCAGGACATGACTGCATTGTGACAGTGCACACTCATTGTGACTTCATAGTGCTGCTCCACTGGGAAATAAGGCCATCGGCACCATGACCTGATATCCCACTCAGTCACCTTATCCTGACACTGAGATATTGCTGAGTGCCAGACTAGGAAGTGACAAGTATACATTTTGTAAGTCATTGGGTAGATAAGAGATTCACCCCCTACTTACAGTACAGGGGTGAATGACAACATAGTCTAAATACGGGCGAAAATAGCTTAGTATGGAACAGGAAGTAGAATGCCTGGCACCAGTGTCAAATGGTTACTTATATCAACACAGAGTTGGTGAAATGGGAGAGAATGCAAAAAGACAAGATGGCGGCCAGAGAACGCCGTCGATTTCACTTTTAAATTGCATTAAAGTATATGTTTTATTATATTTTCCAACGCAAAAGTAGTGGGTAAATTTGAAGACGTACATAAAGAATATATTGTGCTTCTTAAATTAAGAATTTACCAGCTCAGTTAATTAACCCAGCATGTCAAAATTCTTTGCCAGCTTTTCTAATGGGTTGGTTTTCACCCCTGTACTGGAAGTACGGGGTGAATCTTTTATCTAGTCATTGGGTTGATTCGACCGGGGTTCTGTTTGTTTGTTTGTTGTTGTTTTACATCCTGGCAGCATCCAAGGTATTATCAGGATGGTTCCTGACCTGTGACAGTGCGCACTCATGGCGACCTTATAGTGCTGTCCCACTGGGAAACCAGGCCACCGGCACCATGACTTGGTATCACACTCAGTCACATTATCCTGACACTGAGCACACCAGTCATTGCCCTGACCTAATAATGCCGAGCGCCTGGCTAGGAAGCGACAATTATCAATTTTTAAGTCATCAGTTTGACTCGACCAGGGTTCGAACCCACGTCCCCACGATCTACCAGCATGGGAGGACCGGGATTCTAACTCCTTGCCTTCTCCACGGGAAGCCACATCTACAGAGTGTGGACTCTGGTCACTTACACCTTGTTCTAATTGCTAATCGCCGTGAATATGGCCTATGCTGCCGACACGGCGTAAAGCAACCACCAATCAATCAATCTAATTGCTAATCATGGTATCCTTCACGCAGCACTGTGTGCAGGCAGAAGGGCCCACTGCTGTTCCCTCTGTGGTAGATCGTGGTATTCGAGTCGAGTCAAACCAATGACTTAAAAATTGATACTTGCCGCTTCATAGCCAGACGCTCTGCATTATTAGAATAGGACAAAGACTGGTTGGCTCAGTGTCAGGATAATGTGACTGAGTCATGGTGCAGGTGGCTGGTCTCCCAGTGGCGCAATGCTATAAAGTCAACATGAGTGTGCACTGTCACAAGTCAGGACCCATCCTGATATGACCTTAGATGTTGCCAGGATGTAAAACTCAAACAATGAACGAGCTGCTCCATCATTGTATATACAACAAACATACACTGTCCACTCTGTGGGCTGCCACCGTGTTTGGCATGTACACTGCATCAGCTTTCTAGATTGATGCAGTGGGCCTCACCAGTACTTAGTAGGGCCTGGAGTCTGAAGTGGGGCTTGCTGGGTCCCAGCGTCGGTATCTCGTTTTACAACTTATACCCAAGTCACACGAGGCCTGCACTCGCCTACGATCGTTTCGCGACGTCAAAGCGTCCTACTAACGTCCTCCCGACGCCCTCCTTATACCCCCATCACACCAAACTAGTTTTCACTACATTCTTGAAAATGTTGCCGAATGGGCTTAAACTGTGTGCGAACGGAATAGATGTAGTACCAACTGTTTATGGTATTTTTACGAATGGAACAGACAGGCTCGGACGGAATGGTGGTCCAGAACTTTGAGCATGCTCAAAATTTTCTTGCGACCGTCCCGTTCATCAATTAGATGGTGTGGCAGTGTATTTAGAATGAGATGGATGTGCTAAAAATGTACTATAGATGGAATTGCTGTACTTCGATCGTACTAGGAACATGTTACGATGTGGTGCAATTGGGCATCAATTGCATGAACGAAGTACCATCATGGCCAATGTTACATGTTCTACCCTGAGCACAGCCTCTTTTAGGATGGGGTCGGATGTTTTGAGAACTAGTTTGGTGTGATTGGGGTATTACGTCCTGGCGCCACGAGGTCGCTAACCTCCCTGCGACCATTTTGGAAATTTTGGATGCAATGAGGATGCAGCTGCTGCAGGTCCAACCTCCTTGCAACCAGTGCGGGTGGTGCAATTCAAAAGTAGTTGGCAACCTGCCGCTGACCTGGAGCTGACCGAGCGCTGCCACATCACCGACCCCTTGGTTAGTGAGTTGGTGCTGACCTGGTGCAGATCTGGCACCGTCCAGGCGGCACCAACACATGCAATGCCGGGCTCACCGTGTGGTCAGCGCCCTGCTGCCTACCCCGCACCGACCCCGTGCAGACCACGCTTTTGAATCAATGTATCGAGTGGGACGCTGGGTGGTTGGCAACGTTTTGGGCATAAGGAGATTGGCGGCGAACGCTGGCTCTCATGTTACTAGCGTAGGTTGACAGGTAGTGTTGATATGCAACTGGGGCTGCCTACTACATTTCTACATACTGCTCCTCACCGCAGGCACTAGATGGCGCCACACTCGGAACCAGCTGCTGAAAGACCCTTAAATCCAACGAAATCATAAACTTGTCAAAAACGTAAGCACTTGACTAGATTTAAATCCAGCTTGGATATTGGAGCCGCACTGATTACATATTTGTTTGCAATAGAAAAGGAATAAGGGAATCAGTGTAAGAGAATATTCACACTCCGTTGCAAGTCATACAAGCCTATAAATATAATGACCAGGATTTTAGTGTAAATTACCAAATTTATTTAATTCATTTTCACTGCAAATATCTTTGCAGTTAGGCATTTTTAATCAAAAGTTACTCAAAGCTAAAATAAACTAGATTATAACCACCAACCTGGTTCATTTACTTGTTAGATTATGGCAGAATCTCAGACTCAGCAGATTATGCAAATTTAACTTCACCTAGATGTCTTACTCGTGGGTCTTACTTAGTTAGTATCTTAAGTATTTCTGTCCTAGCGCTTAGGCCTGCTCGATGTCTGGTCCCACGTGGGGAACCAGCGTAGAAATAGCTCCTCAACACCCCGTTACAGATCGTAAAAAGTGACGTATGGGGTGACTCATTTGTTGTGAGTTGCAGCTTGTGTCAGTGGAGGAAGGGATCCCAGTGTATGAGGACTGCGAGGAGCTGAGGCTCCTTGTCAGACCAGCACTACACTTTGGCCCCAACTTAGATGAGAGGGTGGACTGGCCCGGCCCAATCAATCAGCTGGTCATGCTTAGCCTTAAGGTAGTTTACAGACTTACAGACGTACACATCCTCTTCTAGCTGATCTATGCCTTATTGGGTCTCTAATGCCAGCTCGTTATGGTAAAAGATAACTATTGTTGACGTACATATATGGAGCTGGACGGAGCCCTGAAGTCATAATTGTGGGTATCCTCTCCAATATCTATCCCGCCTTCTCTCAAATGCTTCTGCCATTGGTGCTTCAACCAGTTGGTCTTGAAGACTGTTCATGGATCCAAAGAATTAAATGGGTGGTTGTTGGAGTTTTATTTCCTGGCAACATCTAAGGTCATATCAGGACAGGTACCAACTTGTGACAGTGTGCATTGATAGCGACTTTACATTGCTGCCTCACTGGGAGACCAGACCACCAGCACCATGAGCTCATATCCCACTCAGTCACATTATCCTGACACTGAACCAACCAGTCCTTGCCATATCCTAATAATGCTGAGCGCCTGGCTATGAAGAAACAAGAAAAGTATCAATTGTTATCAGTTTTTGTGCCTGAACTCTTTATATGCATATCTGTATACACACACACACATATATATATATATGTATATATATATAGATGCGAGTATGTAGAACCCAATCAACCATTGGCGACACAACACAAATAACCTACCCTTACCCTTCCCACTGATGACATATTTACCAGAATCATTTGTGAGTGTGATGTCACCAACATTACTACCTAGGAATGGCTAATCCTGAGGTCAGGAAATTAACATGGGTGTTTGAGGGTTTATTTTAATATTGTAGGATCCGTAATGAGCCCCCGTTGCCACACAGTCGTGGCAACACCTATGCTGAGCCATGTTTGCTAAAAGTAGCAACAGGTGGCAGCACGCTAGCAGGAACTCTCCCTATGGGGTTCATCATTCCAGCCGCGTGGTGCATTGTGGGATGTCAGAAAGCAAAGCAAATTCTCACGAAGCACATGGCACATGGCATTGGGGGCAGCTATGAAATGTGCGAGATTCAGCTCATCTGAGCTCTTTGCTTGAGAACTAGAATACCAACTAAAAAAATATATATAATAAATTAAAGTTGCATGGTCCGATGAAACATAATTTTGTCAAAATTAAAACAACGATTTACATTTGATCCTATATATCCAACTTAGATATTGGGGCATTAGCTAATGATTTAGGACAACATATACAGAATAACCTGGGAATTCATAACCTGACCCCTTTGGACACTCACTTTGAAACACCCATTATGCAGTGAGGCCATTAACCAATTAGGCCAATCTTGTGACCTCATTAGCATCCCCAGACCAAGTAGGCCTACTGTGCAGGGCCATAGATGGGAAGGGGAAATGAGGTGGATGTAATATAGATTACATGTCTATATAGATATAGATATATGGCTATAAATATAAGGATATATATATATGCATGTATGGATATATATGGATATATATGGATATATATATGGATACATAGGGATATATATGGATATATATCGATATATGTGGATATATATCGATATATATATGGACACATATCGATATATATCGATATATGTGATGCATAGCGAAGTATGCGAGTATAAAGATAAGTAAGGGTTAATTATTATTATTATTTGTTATACTCTGTAAGACCAACACTGTACCGGTGGCTCCATCTTCCCTCCTCGCCTCCACCGGATTTGGACCAGTGTCAGTCGCATATATGGATATATATGGATATATATGGATATATATAGATACAAATAAATATAGATATATATAAATATACATAGATGCATATAAATATAGGTACCTTAGAACTAGCTTAGATTTGATGAATTTTGGTTATATATAATAATAT